>VXBT01007293.1:56773-96896 GCA_013400235.1 Oriolus oriolus | reverse complement strand
GCTCCAGCCCTCTGATCGTCTTCGTCGCCCATGTCTTTCCTGTGCTGGGGACCTCAGAGCTGGACACAGCACTCTGCTCATGTGGGGTCTCACATGAGCAGAGTAGAGGGGCAGAATCCTCTTCCTCGGCCTGCCAGCCAAGCTGCTTTGGATGCAGTCCAGGATATATTTGGCTTTCTGAGCTGTGAGTTGCCCTGACTCAGGTACTTTGCACTTGGCCTTGTTAAACCTCAAGGCTCCCATGGGCCTACTTCTCAGTCTTGTCCAGGTCCCTCTGGATGGCATCCCATCCTTCAGGTGCATCAGTCACACCACACAGCTTGATGTCATCTGCAAACTTGCTGAAGGTTCACTCAAAGCCACAATGTCACTGATGAAGATATTGGTCCCAAAATTGACCCCTGCAGGACACCACTTGTCACTCATCTCCATTCAGATATCAAGCCATTGACCACCATCCTCTGGATAGGACTGTCCAGTGAATTCCTTACCCATTAAATTGTCCACCCATCAAATCCGTCTCTCTCCAGTTTAGAGAGAAGGATGTTGTGCGGGACCATGTCAAAGGCCTTACAAAATTCCAGATAAATTACATACTCTCCTTGTCTATTGATGGAGTCTCTCCATCAGGCAGCACTTTCCCTTGGTGCAGCCATGCTGGCTGTTTTAACACCTCCCTGTCCTCCATGTTCCTTAGCAGAGCTTCTAGGAAGATATGTTCCATGATCTTCCCAGGCACCGAGATAATGGGACTGACAAGTTGAGAGTTCCCAGGGCCCTTCTTTCTACCTTTTTTTAAGATGGGTACAATGTTTCCCTTTTTCCAGTCACCTGTGACTTCACCTGACTGCCACACTTTTCAAATATCATGGAAAGTGGCTTGGTAGTTAAATCAGGCAATTCCTGGCTGGGATTCATCTCATCACATTCCATAGACTTAGGTATGTTCAGGTTCTTCAAGTGGTCCCAAACCTGATTTTGTCTTACAATGGGAAGGACTTTGCTTCCCCAGGCATTGTCTTGTGGACCATACACTTAAGAGGTGTGGGAAGAGAGGTTGCAAGTGAAGACTGAGGCAAAAATGTTGTTGAGTACCTCAGCCTTCTCCTCGTCCATTGTAGTTTGCCCGCCTTGCTTACCAGATGGATTACGCCTTCTTCAACCTTTCTTTTCACTTCCTGACCCCATCCTTACACAAACAGACTGTGTTCCTAGACTCTTTCCATGATACTTGTCCCTTCTTCCACTACGTATGCATTTCATTTTTGCCCTTTAGTTCAGCTAGCAGGTCCCAGTACAGCCATCCGGTCTCTTGTCTTCCTTCTCCAATTTCTTTCACCTCGGTTTAGCTCTTCCCTCGTGGGAGATATCCTTAAAGATCTGCCAGCTCTGTTCTGCTCCCTTGTCCTTGAGGGCAGTTTCCCAGAGGGTCCTGCTGACCTCCTTAGAGAGCTGAAAGTTTTCTTTTCTAAAATGTGGGGTCCTGGCTTTACTCTCTGCCTGACCCATGTGCCTGAGGACTGTGAACTTCACCAGGGTGTGATCAGTGCAGCCCAGGCTGCTGCCACTTTGGCATCGCCGATCAGTTCACTTGGGCTGGTGACCATCAGGTCCAGTATCCCAATACAGATAATGACAGCCTGCTCTAGTTTAACCATTGAAGTAAAACTGGGAATAGTCCTGGTCACTGGGCCTCAGTCCCACTGTCTTCACTGAGACCTGAGCATAAAATACCTTTTAGAGTATTGTCATTAGCGTACATTAAATGATGCATAAACGACTGCTCATGTGGAGAGATTCTATGTTTTGTTTTTACACACCAAAAGGCTGGGATTTAGGTGTCATTTCGCAATGCTCAGACCAGGGCTGAAGCACAGGGGTCTGATACAACCCCGTCCTTTGGCCTCCACTCTCCCTTTGCCATACATGCAGAGAATTAGGCAGAGAATTGCCAAAATTTACCACTTGAACATAGAAAAGAAGAACCTTTTCTCCTATGTAAAGATGCTGGTGCCCCTCATTGCATCTTGACCCTCATCATTCTTCCAGCTCCTTTTAATCTGTATCTCAGAGACTTTAAAATGGTTCGTTTTAAACAGGGGAATTAGGTTCAAATAGCTCCATTGCCTAGAGAGATCTGAATCCTTGTTATTCTTCTCCAGGGTGTTCTTAGATCTCTTCTTTCAGTCTCCGTTCTGCTGAAGATGTTTTACTCTGTGTGGACTAATTAAGTACTCAGTGTGTCAGAAGGAAGATGAGTATGAGCAAAACTCACTTGCTGAGTGGTTAGGGCACTCACCAGGGGCAGGAACACATGAGTTCAGTTCTTTCTGCTATGAATACTTGATATAAAACACTTAAAATATTAATTGAAATGTGGATTCCAGTCTCTATTGTTCATGCATTTTACATGAAAAACTCATTAGACAAAAACATCAGCTGTTGCTAGAGAAGCTACTGGCATGCCAGACCTGATGCTTTGCACTGTCTGCCCAAACTAGTAGGTTACTAAATCATGTTCCTTCCCCTCCATCTGACCCACTGAATCTTGAATTCTCTACGTTAGCTGTGGAGGCTTTCAGCAAGGGGTGATGAGCACATTAACATCACAGAGCAGTCTTCAGCAGAGCTACACAAACAGCTGCTGGTGGTCTGGACCCAGACTGTGACCTCAGTGCCTGTTACTCATGACAGCCCCAGATACACAATGCCTCCTGCAGTCCAGGGATATCCAGGGTTTCTCACTGAACTCCCCAGGACTGACCTCAAAGAGCCCTCACAGTTCCTAACCATAAAGGCAATGGGCATCACCTGGTTGGCCCAGCAGAGACAAAGCCTGAAGCACTTTTCCAGCTGTGGAGGTCGGTCAAATTAGGCAGGAGATACAGTAAAATTTCTTGAGATACCATGGAAAACATTAGTCTAGTAGCCTTGGCTTTTAGGCTTATTGGCAGGAAATTGAATATGAAGATTTAAATTCCCACAGGCAGAGGATGTGAGCTTGTCCCCCACCTCCCAGCTAATTAGCTCTTCCTATAGAAAAAGGGAAAAACTGCTCCTATTTGAACAATTTCTGTGTAGAGCTTAATCCTGTAGACATTCTGGGAGAATAACTGCAAAATCTAAATCAAAAAAGTTAATTTCTAGAACCTGATCAGTCTTACCTGTGTGTTAAGCACAGAGCCTCTTTGCATCCTGCAGACCTGTGGGTTGCTGAGCCTTGGCAGAAGAATTTCAGGTGGCTGCAATACTCAAACTCAAACCCATCATTTCAGGTGCAAGGGACTGACAGTACTGAAGATGAAACCTCACACTCCTAATTCCAGTTTAAGCTCAGTTTGAGATATGATCTTCTTTTTTTAATTCCTCATCCCTTGCTCTTCAGTTGTAGAATGGCAACTGAGAAAAAGTGGTTTCTGAGTATCACTTATGTAGCAGAGGAGAAGCAGATAAACCTGCATGCCCTCCTAAAGATGGCATGTGATTTACCTAGTCCTCCTCTTTCCTCTTAGCAATGTCAATGATAATGCTGACAGCCAAAAAATGAGGATCTTTTCTTGCTCTGTCCAATCTGTTAGTAACACCTGTTATACAAAATGCTTCATTCAAGGAGACCTTTCTTAGAAAATCCAGTGTTCCCACTTCTGAAAATAAGTGGTGTCTTTCTCTTGTCCACCCTGAAAGGGGGAGATGGAAGGAAGGAAGGAAGGAAGGAAGGAAGGAAGGAAGCAAGGAATAGAGGTATGGATCCTTGAACACAGCTCTCCTGCTGCTGCCAGACAGGAGGGTGGTGTCAGAAACCACCAAAAGTGGAGAATCTGCCCCTTTGTGTACCCAGAGGAATGCAGAAATGTGTATGCATTTTAATGGCACTATTTGTTATGTGTGGGTCCCTGCTTCACAAGTCTTCTGAAAAGCAATGATTAGTAGCTGGAAAGCTAGCTCTTAAAAGCGTCTTGTATGCCACTAGCAGCTTTCAGAAAAGCATGCAGTGAAAATATTAATAAATGTATGGCTGTTGGATTCTAATCATTTTTGCTTCAATTCAGTGACTGATGAAGTGGCTTACATTCAATACTTCCCTCCCCAGGGAGTGATGGTTACCAAAGAGCCTTATAAGCACTCGACAGGGTCATTTAAATATCATGCATTCTTTGGTGCCTAATTATGAATACTGACAAAGCTGGAAGCAGTCTACACCCATCAGAACAATGGCGGCAGAGGTGACCGCATGGTTGTTTGCCATCACCATCTACTTGTGTGCTGTTACTCCTTGCCTTGCCCAGTCAGAGCTAGTTGGCTCCAAAATTCTATTGAGTTGTTGTTTCAAAAGGGCAGAGGAAAGAGTTCTTACACAAAATTAAACCAAGAAATGTTACACTTACAATCCTATTATCAAGATTTTGTTTCCACTTTTGCTGTGATTTCTTTTGCTTTCACACATTCCCAAAGAATTTTTTTAAAATATTTTCTCCTTGTTTTGCAAGGTGCTTTGTGTTTTTCTTCATTGGTTGTGTCTGTTCCTTTGAGCAGTGTTTTATTTCTTTTTCTGTGCTCACAAATGGCTCCTTACTGATTGTACTAATTGTATAGAATCCACTTGCTGTTTTCTTTACTGTAATACGGTTGCTTTGATGATGTCACATCCATCCATATGCTTCACTTTTAATTCAGTGCAGGCATCTTGGGGAATATCTGTGGGGGTGTGAAGATGGGGCTCTTTAAAAGGGTTGACTCATGGGAATGTGACATTTGTGTGCCACAGCTTTAGTAGCTAAATATACTCTGGGACTGTTTCTGAGCTACATCACATTTCTTGCCAAGATGAAAATGTGTAGTGCAACCCATAGAGTGGAAATTGTGCATTGCTATCCCATTGGCATTTTCATTTTTGCCATTAAGGAATCTGCCCTTTCTATTGTAGGCAGGAAAAAAAAAATAAAAGCTCTGATTGAGCAAATTACAACCCTCTTTCCTATTCCCCTCCCATCTTCCCAGGAAACTAAATCAAACCAAACAAAAAAAAAAAAGCCTAAAGAGCAGCACATGTTCTAGAGTATGTTTATGTTTTGTTTTCTTTCTTGCCGTGTTTTAGTGTTAATTTAATTGTGTGTTTCTCACCTTGGTTGAAACAGTTTCCCTAACCTTGCTGTCTAACCTTCCCCCCTGCTGCCATTGTACTTGGTCTTCCTCCCTCCGGAGTCGGAGTCATGAAGCTCCTGCTGTGGAGCACTCCAAGGCTTTACCCTCCACGCCCCAGTAGTGCCGTAACACTGCGTCCCGCTGTAGTCATCCTACTAACGAAGGGGGGAGTAGAGATGTACGGCTCTTTGACAGGCTTCCGTGAAGAAAACCGAGTGATTTTCTTCAGGAGTAAGAAAATCCCTCACTACCCTGCTGCCCTTCTCTGCTGCCTTCTGTCCTTCCTGCCTCCATTCAGAAATGCCTTGTGCTCCTCTAGTACTGGGTTCATTAGTGCAAATGTAGCCAACAGCTCGGTTTTCTCACTCATTCCCTAATTGCCTGGAACATGCCTTTTAATCACAGTTTTGATTAATTGGTTGAAAATTCAGGTTACGATTTTTATGGCTCTGCTACAGCTTCTTCTTCACAGCATTCATGTGGAAGTGACTGAGCAGGGCACTGAACGACAAAATTGTAGTGGTTAGCAGTCTTTAATGTTTGTATTCTTACTTGTCTCAGCATTCATTAGGTGAAGATTGTGAGGTGGTATCTCCTTTCCTTAACAAGCCTTTTGTTGATATCCATGTAACAAAGGTAAAAAGCTGATTAGAAGTGGGACATGATGAACACCGTTTACAGAGTTAAGAGTTGCTGGTTTATTTGGATATCAAGAGTGCTCCTTTAGAGATGGTATCTGGTAGCACCTATTATTTTATAGATTGTATAATCTATATTATTATTATTAATAACTGCGGCTCTTCCTCTGGTACCTCATTAGCAATAGTCAACTCCTCTATTTGGAGAAGGCTGTGCTCTTGGGGAGCCCAAGACCTGTTCTTTTTAAAACCTGCTTCCAGAAGATATTTCATATTGTACACAAGTGGCAGTGTTACTAAATTTTACTGTGATTATCACTACTCGAAAGATTTGCCAAGTGCTGACAATGCTTGTCTCTGGAGAGTCTGCAAATGTTCAGGCAGATTCTGCTGCAGTGAGACAAAATTATAAGAAACTTCAGGTACAGTTATGATAAAGAATGTAAAGTGCTGATATAACAAGATACTTTACAAGTAGACATGAAATGAGTGGGGAAAAAAAATCTGTGGCAAAACAAAGCTTCAGACTTCTTTTTTTGGCATGAATTTCTTCTTTTTTTTCTTTTGCATAAATTAAACAATTAATATTCATCACAGGAGAGCTGAGTTTTGCACCAGGAAGTACATTTGCAGAGTATGTTTTTACACAAGAATATTGTTATATGCTAATATGTACAAGGATCTAAAAGATTCAAAGCAGTTTCTATGTCAGAGAAAACAGAAGAATGTTATTATGTTGTTGGCATTAATAACGTAATAAATCAGATGAGGAATTAAAGTGGCACAAGATTTGTCAAAACTTAGGTTTTGAGTCAGTATTTGCAGGTCTGAGTGGAAGGGCTTGGACTTTCAAGGTGTCAAGGTGAAGCAAATACTCTATATTTCATCGGTATCATCATCCTGACGCAGTCAGAAGGAACTGATTGATCCTAAAACAAGTGTAAGGCTAGTGGGAGGATGGGATTGGGAAGAGATGTATTCACCCAAAGCATGTGCATCTGGGGGGAAACTATGCAAGCACTGCTATTCTTTCCCATATCTCACACCATTGTATGCACAAACATAAAACAATTACAAGTACTTTGCAGATCACTAAGTTTCAAGTGCTGAGGAAACAACTAAGATTGAATCAGATCAGATCCTTCATTTACTATACTTTTAAGTCTTCTGCCCATAGTCTAGTAAAAGAATGTCTTGAGAGAGAGAGTAGAGAATTTTCTCTGATTCTGTCTATGATTCTGTAGCATGTGGCTGAGATTTGGAGTGAGAGGTGTGGTTACGCAGAGCTGTAGTGGTTCACAAAGTGGTTTTACCTAGACAAGACGACATGGGCTTCAGTCCATTTAAACTTGTATAGAGCTATATCTAGTTTAAAACGTATTGACTTTTCCTGTTAGGATGAAAACAGAGGTTGGTTGGATGAGTCTGTGCTAAACAAAGCTCTACAGATTTTTTTCTGAAATGTTCTTAAGTAAATTAGCATCAGCTTATTGTAAACATCCCTGTTTCCAGAGGGAAGCCTTATTTATGTACTGGTTACTTGGCTGAAATTGTTAAAAAATATTTTTTTTAGAACAAACAACCAACCCTATATTTGCCTAAAATGCCTGTAATGAGCAACTTGTCCAGGAACTGAATGTCTCATAAACTAATCCCAGCATACCTACTGTGGAGCACTGTTTCAGCACTGTATCAGATAAACACCAGAAAGCCATTGTTAGCAGTTAAATGGGACCAAATTTCCCAATGAAGTTTTTAGTGGCTAGATACCTGAGTCACTAGACCAGGTTAATAACTCACAAACATGCCAGAAGATTGATGATCTCACACTGGAATCGCTGGTATCCTGTGACATGCGCAAGGAGGGCTGTGCAGTCAGGATTAAGGGAACACACCAGACTTGTCCAGGGAAATGACACTGATCCTTCTTCCGTTCTGTCTTGCATGTATGAGCTGTCTGCTCCCAGGGCTAAAGACAGCTAACCATCTCAGATTACATCCTCAAGTTCATACAGTGACAGTAGAAAAGTAATTAATAAAATGGAAATTGTATATAAAATTCATGAAAGAAGAATGCTGGAAGGATGTTTCTGACAACAGATTTTCTTCAGACTTGTTTTTATGATGTTTTTGTAAGTTTCTCTGAGAACAAGAGTGAAGAGACAGAGCAGAGACAAGGCATTCAAAAATGTCAGGAGCTAAATCCCTGAGCAGGGCCACATCCTTAAGCCAATTTTAGTCAAACATGGGGTTATATTAGAGTATGGGGCAGTGATTTAGTGTGCCTTCTCTGTGACTAAGTCTTCATTTCAAACCTTATGTAAAGAAAGCTCCAGCTCATTTCATCACAGATTTTCTATAGCAGCCATCTGAAAGTGTAAGGAAAGGAACAGATTTAACTGCAAAAGACAGGCAAGGATGAGGAAATCAAAATAATGGTGGGTATATTTGAGCACATACCAACTGCCTGTGCCACACTTAAAGAAATGCCTATACTTTAGCACTGGCACACTCACGTAACATTTTCAGAACTCAAAACGTTTCTACATTTCACTAACAGTACAGATTTCAGATTTAACTAGCAGAAGTGGAAATGTTGAGTGGCAAGATTAGAACCAAGAGCCTTTGCTGTTTAGTAGCAAAAAAAAAAATTACATCATTGGTAGTAGAAGAGGTTGTGTTGGTGTGCAACCCCTGGTTACGAAAACAGAGCTTCTCTGTTCTCAAATTAGTAGATCCTACGAATAAAAGAATGGTGAAGTTTAAAATAGGTATCATCAAATGTCAAATGTGGCTTCTGGAAACAGCAGGTATCCTTGACCTGTAATTGTCCACCTGCATAGATTTCAAGTCAGGCTATCCGTTTCCAGGCTGCAATGAGCAGTACAAGCTTGTCTTACTAAAAGAGGGGGAAACTGTCATTGCCCCAGGACCCTGATGTGCTTTTTCAATAAAAGAGGCCACGCCTAATTTGTCAAGGCAGCTGCTCAGGGTTCAGGGCACTAGAGCCCTATTGTGTGATCCCCAGATCCCCAGCTGCATTCATCCACTGTCACCCAGTGAGGACAGCTCAGTGGAGGAGCGCAGACTGCCTCGTGCTCTTGTGTGACCTTTGTAGCACTGACATATTTATCAAGAGCTGGGAACTCGCTGTAGGGTGTGCTTGCTCCACAGAGCCACTACTCTGTCTAGAAATAGCAAAGCATAATTGGTGGGCAGGTGTTGAGTAACACCCAGTTTCATTTTTGTGATGTTTATGTTGATTATAAGGAGATGTTGTGCCAAATAAAGATGCTGAATTGGGAGAGCAGTCTAGCCCTTTGAACAAGAGATTTCTGAAACTGCTTTGCATTCAAAGGGAATTAATAGCAGAAAATTTAGTAGCTGAAAGACATTTAAAGCACCTTTTAGTGTTGTTAATGCCAGTGTACAATTAAAATGTCAATATGCTATTAAAGATATTTGAATTATTCATTTTTCTCATATAGGATGTGCCTAGTTTCAATGAGTGTATTAATTAATAGTTCAGATGTGATGTAGTAATTTTACAATGACCTAAACATTGACAGTCCTGGTTCAGAGCACTTTTAATATGGTCTGAAAACTGTCAACTGTTTAATTACCTGCCCTGTAAGAAACACCACCTACATTTTTCTCATATACATTAACTTTTAGCTAATGGTTATCAACATCTCTTTAATTATGTAGGAGACATCCCAAATAACTTTGCCATTTTTCTTAGTTTTCTTTGACTGTACGAAAGGCACACTTAATTCTTCGTGTCAGCATGGGCTGGTGCTTACTGATCAACAGCATGTAGTTAATTAAAAAATGAAAAACCTGGAGAGGGCATAATTTAGGTTTTGCAATCTCAGTTTTATTGAACATTAAATACACATAACAAATGTCATTGTGTTTGGAAAGCAGTTGTTCCTCTGACTTTCCTTCATTTAGTCAGGCGTTCAGGCAGGTGTTCCTTCGAACTCTTTAACAGTCATTTAGTGAGGGACTATAGTCTCTACTATCCAGTTACTATTGCTATTACTTTTGCTAGACTTTAATCATGTATTCTAAGATTGTGCCAGTGGCTGAGAGAGAGGCTAGGGAAAAGATATGTTGTTATTCTCATGTTACAAAAAAAGTGTCTTAAAGGCACTTTATTGAGAAGTTTTGAAGCAGATAGTGCACATTTATCATTGTATCAAAAATGTGCATCCTAACATCCCTGTGAGGAAAAAAAAGGAGTTTTGTGGGCAAAGCTGTAAGTTTTTTAAAATTTCAGTCCCTCATGCCCAGAAGAGACTTGTCACAGTTAGGCAACTAAATACACAAACAACTCCGTGTACACTGAGCATTGGTGTTCTTAAACCACCAGCTGATAGTCTGACAGCTCTCCCTGCCCCAGCAGAGCAGAATAAGTCAGGGTCCCTGCTGAAGTAAATTTTAACAGTTCCAATGGCATTAGAAGGGCTTAGGGCAATTTATAGAGCAGTTTCTCAGGAAGCATTAAGAAGCATTTCTGGCACAGCTACACAATACAGCAAACATTTGGAAATGGCTAACAGCACATTCATCACCAGCTTTCTGTTGGCCAGGATATTAAACTGTTGTTCTTCTACCAGCAACCAAAGATTGCTTATCTTCTGTGAAATAAAATCTCAGCTGAAGATGCAGCTTGATAGCATTGTCACAACTGGGCATAAACTAGACAGTTCTTTCATATGCCCCTCAAGGATTTTTTAATTGGAAAATAACACCAGCTGCATGCTGTCAGTAATATGCCATCTTGTTCGTGTTCCATCCCATCTTACTCACAATTGTGATAGAAAATAAAAGAGCAGCTGTTATATAAAAAAAGAGGTTAGGGGGAAAGGAGGCACATTTTTCAAGCCCTACAAAGCTAGTGCTATCCGCTATCATGCTCTTGTAGAAAGAGACAGAGGGGTATTTTTGGAGAGGCTGAAAGATCTGCAGTTGCTGAACACAAACAGTACCAGCACAGACAGAGAATTTAAGCATGTGCAGAAACATCTGACCAAAGCCTTCATTTAAAATAATTCCAAAAGTCTTTCGAGAAGCGCATATGTTCTAGGTATTTTCTTATTCTTTAAATCAGTAAATTTTTATTCTTAAATCAATAACTGAGCTCGTGTTTGGAAGCCAGCAGGATGAGTGCGACAGAAGCCACAATGTTGGGTAGGCACTGAGTACCACTGGTTTTCAAGGATGCCCACGTTTTAAGGAAGTGGCCTTACCGAGTGGTGCAGAAAAGGCCATCGGTAGTGACTTTGAGCCCGTTGTCAGCACTGGAGAGATTTAATTCCTGCTACCAGCCTACAGCTCCCATCAAACAGTTCAGCAATTCTCCATGTGTAGTCATTGCTGAATGAGTCCCAAAAAGAGCCTCTCAAAGGAGGGCGCAGTGCAGGAGTTCCCTCTGTCCCTTCTTCTGCCTGCTATCCACACTGAACCCCCTGCATTCACCGCAGCCTGCCCAGAGGTTTGTGCAATCATGGCTCATAACAAGGAACATAAAGAGCATTGCTCCTTTTTTGCAGATAGCGTTCAGCTTTATCTCTACAAAACAGGGGTCTCTATTCAGTGTCTAAAGAAATCTTACAGTTCTGCAGCACTGCTTGTATGTTTTTTGGCTAAATATGACCAGCAACAGGCAATGTCCTGAGGCACTCATCCAGTAAGACCAATTAGTTCTGTGTACACAGGGCTTTTCTCATATCTCAGTGTGCAGTTCACACTCATTGAACTAAATTACTAGTATCAAATCAGCAGCTACTTTCATATACCCAGCACCAAGACCTGGAAAGACAATACAGTTTATCTCTACTTGGCCATGGCAAGACAACTTGATAACATCAGCTGCGCTTCCGTGAAAGGTTTGATCTCACCTACACTGTGTTTAGAAAAGAGGAGAATAAATATGTCAGCAAGTGGAAAGAGATCACGATAAAAATTGATAGGGTTCCAATGCTAGGAAAAGAAATGAGGCTTTAACCTCTTACGTGGAAGTCTGTGTATTTGTAGATCAGTAAACCTGTCTTGAGAGCTAGTCTACAAATATGCAAAAGCCAGTCATGTTCCTTGTTACAGGAGCTACCTTCATGTTGACTAACTAGCTGTGTAAGCTCCCTGGTTTTCCTGCAGCACTGGAAAATGCTGGGTTGGAGGAAGAGCCTGAGCAGAAACTGGACAAATGACTAACAATAAATCCAGAAACTGAAATTTGACCCAGTACCAGAACTGATTGGAAGGCTGGGGGAGTTGTTATTTGCAGCAACACTGCTGTTTATGAGACGTTTGATAAAGCAGACAGGTGTGTCTGCCTGGCCTACTGCTGGACAGTCGAGAGGGTTTCTATATGGGATCTGAATGTTTGTTGGAGAGGACACTTGTTTGCTCACACTACTGTGGTTAGATTACTGCTGGGCCCAGGACAGCTTTATTGGAGCTGGGGCAGGCATCTGCTTGCCAAAGTATGTCCTCTTTGATGAAGCTGCACGTTCACCTCCTTCAGGGAAGCGGACTGGCCATAGTAATTATGGAGCATGTTAAAAAATGTACACAGGAAACATCAGTGAGGTTATGGCATTAAAGTATAAATGTACACCCAGCGTCTGCAAGGCAGGGAGGTGCTAAAAAATTATGTTTAAAAAAAAGCAGAGAACTATAAATAAGACAGAAAAATGCATGAAAGAAGGTACCACTGGAGATTAAGAAAATTAAGTCAATTAAGAAAATTAAGTAAGTGAGATCATAGCAGCATCCTGGCACGAAGTCCATCAGGGAAATGCTGTCTTTTACCTCAGGATATGGCTGGGGTAACTATGCTTGCTTTACTGGACATACTATGGATTTGAATTAATGTAACAGAGGAAAGAAGGGTTCTGATATTTATACTTGAAAGCAGTGAGATATCAAAGAAGAACTAGCAGTAAAATTAGTCTTGCTAACTGTTACAGCCAGTGTTTCAAACCCCTCACAATTCCTCAGTCACTTAAAACATTCAAAGGCAGATGAGGCAGTGGGACTGCAATGCAAAGGGAAATGGTAAACCTAATAGCAGACATGTATAATCTATTTTTTGCCTACATCACCAGCCCTGTAGGTCTTTCTGGAAGAAGCAGTCTTCTCAGTATCCCTGGCAGGGGCATGTTTTAATTCTGAAGTCCATGCCTTTTGACTACACCTGCTGTGTTCATGAGTGTAGGAGAAATGAAGAGTTAACGCACAGTGTTTGCTTTCTGCCATGCAATATACAGTGATGGCATTTTAATGACAGAAGAGGTTTCATCCTTCCTGTGTGTAAAGGCAGAGCTAACAAGAGGTCCAGCCACGTTCCTGACATGCCCCAGCAGTCCAACTGTGAGCAGAAGGACTGTCCCTAAGAAACACAGTCTATGTGCATGAATAAACACTGTTGGCTTGGTCGCATAGTTGTTCAACAATTTAGTTATAATTTCCAGGGCCCTCAGGGAATAGGAAATATAGGGTACTGTCTTACTATTTGTCTTTGAAAGTGTAATAGATGACTCCTTTTTTAGTTCAGCTGGGATGTGTTCACTTGCACTACTAGCTCAAAATTAGCATTTACATTTTTGTGCCTTTAAAGAAGGTCAGAGCTGATAAGGAAACAATTTTTGCTTTTAGATTATATGTAGTGTTTGAAATTTAACCCAAATTCTACCGTAAGGCTGCTTTGAGCTTGAGGGTGCTAAGCAGAGCTGCTTATGTTGACATTCTGCAAACTTCACTTTTCTCTGTTGTGCAGAAAGGCCATAGTTCAAAACAGGCTGTATAAAAGGAGAGGAAAAGCCACAGAATTTCTCAGTGACAGCTTCTTTTTCCTTGACACTGTTCATGAAAACTGCTTCCACAAAGGCACTGGGCTGCTCAGAATACATAATGCCCGCATCAGGAAAAGGAAAAAAAACGGAAAAAAGAAGCACCCAACACTTGTTCTGTGCCATCAGAGGAGCTCCACGCAGTGAAATGGGAACTGTGAAGATGAGAGATTCACTTTGCAGGCTACAACAACTTCTCTGGAGCCCTGAAATCATGCATATTCAGCCAAACATATGTAAATCTATTTTAACCCATCTGTGAAAGATCCCCTGAAGTAAGCTAATAAAGAGCAGCTGTATATGTTTAAGCTTATCCCAGGCATAGTAGAAAGGTCCCAGAATGTGCACTGAACTTTCTTTACGTCATTAGAGGAAATGCTGCAGACTTTAAAGGAAATTTGTGTTTTAAGATGCAAAGCAGCATAAAGTTTGTCTCTGCTGAGACAAGCTACAGAAGAATTAATTTTCCTTGACATTTGGATTTTATACATCTTGTTTTTAACTACTGTGAGCGCCTGTGTTCTATTTTTTTTTAAACAACCTGATATGTCTGCTTACTTCCCATCATGCAGAGGCATCTAAAATTATCATCTCTCTCTGGGAAAGGGTGAGAGGTGAAGGAAAGTACTGAAATCAGAAAAAGTTCAAAATGATCAGCCACTGCATACCACCTGCCAGTGGGAGAAAGGTTGTCAAATGCTTTCCACTGCAAGAGCTAGCCCTGAGCTTAGCCTCTGGGACAAACAAAATTGGGCTGGCTTCAGGACTGTAAGGACTTTCATTATATTATATATGCAGGAAGTTGTGTCAAACAAACCTTCTCCCATACCTGCAAACTTAAAAAACTGGTTCATTTACAGAGATACTGCTCAGAAGTAACACAATTTAGAAGGCTTTAAGAGCTTGCTGTTCCAGCCTTTTTGAGGTCTTGTCTCCCCTTCACTCCAGTGGGGGTGGAAGTTGTCTGAGCATGAATTTTCTGGTTCAGATTTTGTAATCTCCATCTACAATAATCTCTTGTTTCAAAGTTCACAAGTGTGAATTCACAAGGCCATGATGTGAGTTTTGTATGGCTGCTGTGGCATGCAGAACAATTGGATTGCAGGCTCATAATCAAACTATAAACAGATAATTGAAATCCATTCTGAAAATGTTGCTTCAAGAGTCACAAGTTATCTCATATGGACATGTTGATCTCCCCTCCTTTTGTAAACCATCTTTTTTCTATAGACAGTCATGTTGGCAATCATTCATGGAAAGTGGAGAGAAATTATATAATGATGAACCAGCTGAAAGGAGAAATTAAACCACTGTTAAAGATCAGCTGATAAACCTGTCCTGGAGGGATTGTTTCTGAAATAGGTCTGATAAGGGCCCAGAAAACCCTAACAGACGCCACTATAGCTGATCAGATTGCTTAGATACTTTTCAAGGCTTTGTTGCATATTACTTCAGTCACATTATATATTGATTTTGTTTTCATAGTACTGAAGTATGATTTCTCCTCACACCTCCAATGATCCCCAGGTTTCTTGTAACTGAAGGTTTTTTCTTTAACAAATTAATTCTCTCTCCAACTGCATGCACCCACTTTTTCTTTGCTGGATACCTCAGACTACTAGCTCAGGCAACTGACTTTGAGAGCCTTAGGGTGGAGTATGAGAGGAGATGGATTGCTGTTCTCAACATAGTCATGCAAAACTTAAGAGCTGCAGACCTTTACAGGTCAAAAATACAGCTTTACTGTGAGGGAAGGCAGGGGGAAAGCACTTTCCAACAGCTTTAACTGAGAATGCTTGAGCTGGGTTTTTTCTAGCTGGTGACTCCAAGAGTCCAGAAAAATGGGTACTGGGTGGTATTGCACTGAGTCAGCACAATGAGTCCTTGCAGCCAGAAAAAAGATGAAGAAAAAGCTTTCTTACTGTTTTCAACAAAGCAATTCCTTTGAACACCAAGTCATTGGGATAATAATGTGGTTGGTTTATGTCAAATTTTGAAATTATTTCTTCAGGAAAACATGAGATAAGATCTCAGAAGTGCATGGTAGACTTTGGTCATTCCTCTATATTTCTGTCACTGAAATCTCAGAGTTCAGTCTAGATTTGTCTGGGGTGGGTTTTTTTGTTTGTTTTTTGGATTTTTTAAAAATTATTATTGCTAGTTTAAAAAGGGGAAGAAAGCTTGTTAATATCTGCAGGGATTTTCCAGTCTGAAATAGTCTTCTTGCAGCATGAGACTGCCTATAAGCACATTTCTAACACCTGGAGACACATGCTGAAAGCGTATTCAGTGGTATTTTAAAAACATATTCTGAAGCCCATAAAAACTTTCATTCATAATGAGTTTTTTTACCAGTGTTTCTTGCAAACCTAAGGAGAGGGAGATGTACATCCTACAGAGAAGCTTGCACTGAACAATGAAATCAGCTGCTGAGTTTTCTCTTTAAGAAATCATTGTGCCTTTCTGTAACAATGGCTTGTTCTGTGGAAAGTCTCAAGTGATTTTGTAGCTGTTGGAGATGGGAGTGGGCTCATTACCATTCAGCTAGAGAGGTGACATTTAACACAGCAATGACACTCATGCCTTAACTGCTCTTAATGTGTGGTCAAGAGATAAATATTACCTTATTTCCTGATAGTTATTCCCTCATTTCCATCCCAAAATATCATTCTTCATTTCCCACTTTGGCGTTTCAGGTTTCATGTGTATCACCCTTTTGGTTTATTACTTTACCAACTGTTGCAGGCAACTTCAGAAAGATAGACAATGACAGCTCCCTGCGGATCTGATCACAGAGCGATCGCGGTGCACGTGGCATGTGGTCTTCTCATTGCTCAGGGCACGCCTCTCCCAGCCTTAAATCCTTCCTTTGTGTCCACACTACACCAAACTGCAGTGCTCAGACTGAAAGGTGTTATTTTCCAGGACAAGTAGCTTTTATTCACACACAGGAACTTGCAGTGGCAGACCAGGTATCACTGTCTGTCCTGTGAGTTATCCTCACCAACTTCAGCCCCGTTGTGGAAGAGGGCAGCATCCAAACTCTTGTATCACTACAACAGCCTCTCATCAAGCTATTCAAACTGGGAAGTCATTTGCTGTTTGTTTTTGTTCATTGACCAGTTGTGAGGGTTATAAGCTGGAATTTCAGTTTGTACTCACTGCAAAGCATACGCCAGAACTTAGACTGAAAGGAATCTGGCTGTGGGGCTTTTCCTGATGTTCTGCCATTCTTGTCGCACAGGGATCACAGGTGAGACAAGGAAATTCAGGCTTCATCATGAGATGTTTCTTTTTATGCTGTACATGCTAAAAGGACACAGAGCTTTTGCTGAGCCTCCAAAGTGGAGGTCTCCTTTCTGCAGATGCCTGTTAATTGCTGTTCTCCTGAGACAGACACCTTACTTCAGATCTCTTTCCAGGGAGACCTTTGATCAGCACTTTTCAACTGCAGCGTTTTAGCAGATTTTAGCTCGCTTTCATTTACTTCTGAGAAGGGAAGTCAAAGACTTTAGAGAAGTCAAAGGCTATCATACTTACTCCTTCCCCACAGAAAGTAAGGCATTTATCCTGCCAAGCAAGGAAGTTTGTCTGTTTTAATAGAATTTACTATGGGAAAAATTGTTTTGCTTTTTTATTTCTTTTTAATTACTTTATCTTTCGGGTGCTCATAAAATTGATTGTTTTATTACTTGTTCTAGTGTCATCTCCATTCTAAAGGTTGCACTGGCCTGTCTGTGTTTTGTTGGGTCCTCCCTTTGGCTATTCTCAAAGGCATGTAACACACTTGTCCTTTTCCAGAGCTCTTTATGCTTGTGCTTCCTCCAGTCTTGTCCAAGATACCTTACAATGCCCAGAAATTGCTTTGGCTAGCTCCTTAAGCAGTTGGGGACAAATTCCTTAAGACAATTTAAAAATGTCTATTATCTAAATAGCTTTACTTCTTTTCTCTATCATGATCAACACTTACTCCCTAACTTCGTTACATTTCTGATCACAGATCAGAGTGGGACTTTTTGTTCAAAATTGCAGCAGGAAAAGGAGTAAATAATTCAGTCTCTATGTCTTCCCTTATCTATCCTTCTTTAATGAAGTTTTTTGTGTTTATATTCATTATTCTTACTCAGTTATGCTCATGCCATGTATTCCTTAGAATGGTGAACTGTATTACTTTGTGATTATTTCATCCTAATTACATTTCTGCCTTGGAATTTCTTTGCTATTAGAATTAAAAAGAGTAGAGCATCTCCAGAATAGCTTCATCAGCATTTTCATACAGTAATCTTTTCAGCACTCTGCACATCTTGCTTTTTAAGTTGTTTTTTTTTTTTTTTACCATATGTACTGTCCAAAAGCCTGAATACTTTTGTTTACTGGTGAAAAGAAAGAGCCTCATCTTCCTGCTTATGATAATCTAGCATACAGGAGATCTACACCTTTGTATAACCTCTGGTCTTTTCTGTATTATTTTTACCCAGAGACATTCCACAAGTCTGCTTTTTACATCTTCCAGAACTTTAACAAAAGAATATGTATTATTGACATAAAATGTAATGTCTCCTTGCTCATTCCCCAGCTACCTTTAGCTAGATCAATGCTCTACTCATGTGATTTGTACCTGCAGTAGCTAATTTCAGAATTGAATCACTTTGGAGGTCTGGAAACATTTCTCTAAATGTCTTCTTGACCAACCAGCCAGCCCAAACTGTGTACCATACCACAGAGCTTACCTAGAAGCTCTGCTGGAAGAAGGAATTAATTATGCATAGCAGAATAATACAATGCTGTATCAGGTCTTCTCTGTCATTAGATGAGTAAGAAGAGGTGATTTTGCATGTTCCAGACTGTTACAGCACAGGGTATACTGACTGAGAAAATGAATGGCAATGTTAGAAGATGCAGACAAAAGGACATGGGATGAAATTACAGAAAGTTGATGGAGGCAGAAGGATCAGGTTGTCTATGGGAATCAAAATAGTCATGGAAAAGGAAGAATATCAGATGACTAGACTGGCTCTTTTAGTAGCCAGAAATAATATTGCATCACATGTTGGAAGACTGAAGTTTTAAGCCCAGCTGTGATTTGTAAGTGAGAGAGCTTGACTTACATGGAAGACTTCAGGGAGGTTAGTGTCAGCATGTTTGTGGCATTAGTGACACAACATGTAAGATCTGATCCTTGGAGGTGCAAATATTTGAAGTCATCTATGTCTTTGTAACATTTTTGGGTTTACTTTTATTTTTACCACCACACATCTCTGGAGTACAATGTTAATGCAGGTAATTCTGTCAAAACTATCCCTTTCAAAAGAATAGTTTTGTTGTTACCCAAAGCGATAGGTCTCCATGCACTAGAGAAAATAGTCAGGGGTATGGATTCAGACCACATAAAATGAAAGTCTTTTCACTTTTGCAAGTGATATACTGCAAACCAGAAAGCACTAGACAGAACACTTTAAAAGTATTTAATTTAGAATAATAATTGTATTATTAAATAAGTATAATATGGTGATACTTATATCAGTTGTATTTTACAGTCTGGTTCTATGCAGCCAGGCCTGTCAGTTTTCCAGTACACGATGTCTTAAAACTATGTCAGATAATAAATAGCTCTAAGATTTTTTAATAGCAAATATTTCCTCAAAGCTGAGAGTCCAAATACTTTACTCATCTTTCAAAAATGTAGACCCTACATTTTTCTGATTATTTTCTCCATTCATTTTAATTCCTTGAATAATGAGTGGAAATGAAGGATGCTGGACTTGTCATGCAGACTGTGTTGTTCTTTAAGAATTGCAGGATAGGTAAAAGCACACACAATGCAGTCTGTAAAGTGGCATGAACAGTTTCCCTCAAACTTGACATGGTTGGGATCACACACTTCCTTAGTCATCCCAGCCTGTGCAGGCAGTAACTGCTGATGTCAAGGTTTGACATACTGATAGACAACAACCACAATTATCAGCCTATATCATATTCAATTCCAGACCACCCCCACCCACCCTGTGGTCACGACAGTAGGATGCTGAGCATTTCTCCTACTTTTTTATTGCTTGGTTTTATCTATTCCACAGACACTGATGTAGGGTCAAATCTTGCCTATTTTATTTTATTTACATTTAAGTTAGTGGGATTGCTTGCATAACTAATGACACGTGGAAGCGATCCCTGATAAAAAATGAACTGTATCATTAACCTGACATTGTGTCCAGGGAAGATCTGCATGCCTAGAGCAAAGCCACTGATGTTAAATATCCTTTATTGTAGAAAACACAATAAACATCAGGAAGGTTTGAGTTCAAGGGGAAATAGCTGGAATCAGGCTGTTTTAAGACAGTCATAAATTTCTGTGTATAAAACACCTGCAGTGTGCACAGCACCATTTCAGCTACCCCTTTCATGAGCACAAAGAGTCACTCGGTCTGGACTGTGTAGCAGTTTTGTAATGTGAGTGCTAATGTTTTGATACTTATTGATAACCTAAAACTGAAGATTTCACATTGCTTTTGTATGCAGTGATGTAGTTTTGTGCTTAAGGCTATCACTGGCAGAGTAGGATTTAGCAAAAATCAGAAGACTTTGAGTGCAGAGCTTGAAGTTTCCCTCAGCCAGGAAATGTTAGGCATGGACATGAGTTTTAAAGTATTCCTTTGTATCCTATCACCAGATACCTGAGAGAGGGAGCAGCACTTTCCCCTCCACTCCCCACCAAGAGGAAGTTTCAGATAGCAATAGGTCACCTCTTCTCTAAACTGAAAAAACCAAGTATTTCCAGCCACTCCTCATCACTGATGCCCTGTAGTCTTTTCACCATTTCTGTTGTACTTCTCTGGACACATTCCAATATTTGTATATTGTCGGCCCTTTTTTTCACCAGGGCATATGGCTGGGTCATATTGAGCTTACCACAAACCAAAAATGCCACTTCCCTTCCCACAGGGCTGCACTCCAGCCTCTTGCTCCCAGTCTATACTTAAAAGAATGTTAGAATCAGAGTATTATAGAACAATTTAGGTTGGAAAAGACCTCCG
This sequence comes from Oriolus oriolus, assembly GCA_013400235.1. Classification (NCBI taxonomy): domain Eukaryota; kingdom Metazoa; phylum Chordata; class Aves; order Passeriformes; family Corvidae; genus Oriolus; species Oriolus oriolus. Next base: position 76,226 of record VXBT01007293.1, on the reverse strand, counting down.
AGATCATCAAGTTCAACCTTTAACCTAGCACCACCATGATCTCTTCTAAACCACATCCCCAAGTGGCACATTAACATGCTTTTTGAACACTTTCAGGGATGATAATTCAACCACTTCCATAGGCAGTTTGTTTCAATGACTGACCATCCTTTCAGTGAAGAATATTAAGTTAGGAAGATATGGCTTTCCTTTCGTGAACCCGTGCTGGCTTTGACTGTAGGTGCTTACACCCTTAGGTAGGCACTGAGCAGGGGATTTTGAGTTTTTTCCATGCAAAACACACTGGACAAGTGCTCAAAGGGACATGCCTGAGAAATTTCTACACAGAAATCAATTGATTTAGATTTTTAAGGCAAAGCTTTTCTTAACTTTGTGGCCATTCTTCCTATCCATTTAAGACTCTGATTCTCCAGTTAATCACTGCAAACAGTTTTACGAGTGTAAATAAATTTGGCCTCAAAATGCTGCAGTCTAGCATGTGAATATCAGCAGGTGAAGGACCACAGGAGACCAGCACCTTTGCAGTGAAATATAGTTCCTGCTGACTGTGCTGTAACCACTAGACTGTGCTTTCTACATACAGCAATTTTGTACGTGGATTTAAATTACAGAGCTAGGTTTTACTGCTGCTTGTTAAGTGCTGATGACAAAGAATAGAAGAATCTGCTTCTGAAGAAGCTGCTGGGCTTTAAAAGAGGGTTCTCTTAGAAACTTTATTTGAAGATTGTTTCTAATTATGTATTGTTTTCTGAGTTTTACTTTCGTGCCCTTACATTTTATTATTAGGACATTTATATGAACACCAGATCTTATTTTCTTAAGTGATCATCTGCTCTTGCTATTTATTCTCCTTGTGAAATCATAATCCTCTGTATTGTCATAGCACAATGATTTCTGTGGCACCCAGCTGTGATGTCACATGCAGATGCTTATGGTTTCAAGAGCTGTTTTGGTTTTAAATATGAAGTTCATCTCTTGTAAGCAAATATCTCTTGTGCACCTAAATGCTGCAATTAACTTGGGACAGAAAAATGCAAACAATACTATATCTAGCCAGAATACTTAACAAAGGCTTCTGTGAGATAGTGGCAACTTTTTAGTATTCTTTTAACATAGTTTGCTGAGGAGTCTTTTGGTTCTGATTCTGGACTGTAAATACCTTCTGTGCCAAATACATAAAAAGACCTTATTGTAGAGGTTGATTTACAATATGAAAGTTTTGTATCTTCATAAAATCTTGGGAGAGCCTTGGAGTTGTATTTTCTGCCTTGCTGTCTCTCCTGTAATAAGGACAGGCATTACATTTCCTTTGAGCATTTAATCCCCTGGCACTTGGGCCCTCTCTGGAAGAAGAGATGGGAGAGATGTTCCTTCAGTTCCTTGTCAAACTGTGGCTGCTCCTTGTAAGCAGTAAGAACAAACCCAGAAATGAAAAAAAACCAAACTACACGCTTTTTGCTTGTGTTTCATTAGTGCTGCTGGCTTGGTGCCCACAACAGAAAAAACCCTACTTTCTTCAGAAATTCAGGGTATTCATTAATGCTGCATTAGGGAGTTCAGATGGAGGAGGTGCACTCTGCCAAAGACGCCTCCTCAGACAGCAGGTGCTTGGATGGCCAAGTGGGATTTGACAGTGACCTCTGACCACAGCACAGAACCACAGGATGAGGCACTCAGTCAGGTCTTTTAGAAAAGAAAGCATAGGCTTCAGCACAGAGGTCAACCTATTCATGTGTTCAGAAAAGAGAGAGCTTTTAAAATTAAAATAGCAAGGACAGTCATCTAGCAGGCTCAATAAATTTCAACACTGTGCTCTATCTTTCATAGTTACTCAAGCATCCTCCTGAAGCTCAGGCATGTGACACTGACTTATAAAACACATGACAGAGATAAGAGAATGAAGAGCAGAGAAAGAAGCCTTAAACAATGTGGGATGCACTTCTCTGGTATTTGCTGAGATTCTATCTCCTCTCCTCCTTTTAAAGGCTTTTCAATGAGAATTACTTACCATAGTAAAAATAAGATAGCATTAGCCTAGGTGAGATCAGAAAGAGGAAGGTGAGGAATGAGTATGTCAGAGGAGACCCAATAGCTCTGATCAGCTGAAGTCAGTGTGAATTTCTCAGGGCCGGGATATCAAACCAGTTGTATTTGTCCTGCAAGTGAATTCCCTTTCCCCTCCTGAATTTTGTAGTCTTCAGCTCCAGATCTGAAAGCTGTACTGAAAACTGAAGGCTGCACATGGAAGATGTAGCTGGCAGGTACAGTATGTCTCCAAATTTGAGCAAGCTGATAAGCGAAATCACCCTGCAAAACACAAACCAACCTCCCAGGGGCATGCCTTTGAATAAAGTAGTTAATGAGAAGTAGCCTCCCCTACCTCCGCGCTCCTCCTTCGTCCTTAGTTTGTTTAACTACTGTCTGCTGTCTATTGCAGGAGTGATTCGTGAGAGTTACCTGAAAGGTCATGATCAGCTGGTGCCAGTCACCCTGTTGGCCATTGCTGTTATTCTTGCTTTTGTCATGGGGGCCGTCTTTTCGGGAATCATAGTGTACTGCATCTGTGACCACCGCCGCAGAGACATGGCTGTTGCACAGAGGAAGGAGAAGGAGCTGACCCACTCCCGCCGCGGCTCCATGAGCAGTGTTTCCAAGCTCAGCGGCCTCTTTGGGGATGCTCAGTCCAAGGAGCCAAAGCCTGAAGCTATCCTCACGCCTCTGATGCACAATGGCAAGCTGGCTACCCCAGGCAGCACTGCCAAGATGTTAATCAAAGCTGACCAGCACCATCTGGACCTGGCTGCCCTGCCAACCCCGGAGTCCACCCCAACCCTGCAGCAGAAGAGAAAGCCCAGCCGAGGCAGTAGGGAATGGGAGAGAAACCAGAACCTCATCAATGCCTGCACAAAAGATATCCCCTCAATGGCCTCACCAGTGATCCCAACTGACCTGCCCCTCAGGGCTTCTCCCAGCCACATCCCCAGTGTTGTGGTCCTGCCCATAGCCCAGCAAGGCTACCAGCATGAGTATGTTGACCAGCCAAAAATGAGCGATGGGGCTCAGATGTCTGTGGAGGACCAGAATGCCACCCTTGAGTACAAAACTATTAAGGACCACCTCAGTAGCAAAAGCCCCAGCCACGGAGTTAACCTGGTGGAAAATCTCGACAGCATGCCACCGAAAGTCCCCCAGCGGGAGGCATCCCTGGGGCCCCCGGGTGCCTCGCTGTCACAGAGCGGCCTGAGCAAGCGGCTGGAGATGCACTCTTCTGCTTACAACGTGGACTACAAGAGAAGCTACCCCACAAACTCCCTCACGAGAAGTCATCAGGCATCAACCCTCAAAAGAAACAACACTAACTCCTCCAACTCGTCCCACCTCTCCCGCAATCAGAGCTTCGGCCGGGGTGACAACCCGCCGCCGGCCCCGCAGCGAGTGGACTCCATACAGGTCCACGCTGCTCAGGCACAGGCTGTGACTGTATCCCGGCAGCCAAGTCTCACTGCCTACAACTCACTGACGAGGTCAGGCTTGAAACGCACGCCCTCGCTAAAGCCAGACGTACCTCCCAAGCCTTCCTTTGCTCCGCTTTCCACGTCCATGAAGCCCAATGATGCATGTACATAATCAGAGGGGGGAGGTGGAGCGGGAGGAGGATGGCAATTATGCAGAAGTTGCCCTTGAAAGCCAGTGTTCTGCAACTGTTATCACTCACTCCTCTGAGAAGATAGTTGTTGCAAGCTGAAGATGTGTTGGATTTCTGCTCTCTGGGAAAAGTGGAATATTTTTTTAAACCCGAGCCATATGACCCATGGTTGAAGGTTTGCAATTGCAGGATTCACCCCCACAACCTGCCAGTTCTTTGCTCAAAAGACTAAGCCTCCATCACAAACGTTGAGCCAAAAGCACACAGGTGAAAATGACTGTGACATTTCACCCCCTGCCCCCAACTGCACAGTGCATTCCTGAACTGGGAAAGAGTGCTCTGAAAAGCAAAACAAATGTAAAAAAACACACAAACGTAAAAAATAGAAAAAAAAATTTAAAAAAAGAAGGAAGAAAAAAAAAAAAGAAAAAAAACCCAATTGATAAAGCTAACTCTGACTTAAGAATGGCAGAAGTTTACTACTAGCAGGTACTGTGAAATGATGCCCTTCAGCGTTACAGCCATTTCGTCACAGCAGTTAAATGCCAGGTTGGGCAAACTATGTCATAGATTTCTGCTACACTTCTCTTTTAATGAATAACATATGACTCTTAACACTAGTAACTCCTCTTATTTATTGTTCAACTTTTGTTTTTCCTAAGGAACTGACCTGCATTATCCTCCCGTGAGCAGCTTTTCAGAGAAGTACCTTGAAAGTTATACCTATTTAACGTGAAACCTATTAACTGGAGTAATTAGAACTCTTTTATTTTTCCAAGAAATTCACTGAGTTAGATAAGTTGGAGCTAAATTTCTGAACTTTGTGCCTGGACTGCCTGGTTAGCTGAAAAAAAAGGGGATATCTATTTAAGTCTCTCAGCTAATTAGCTGGCTGGGCCTCTGACCTAAGACAGCAACAAATACCGCAAGTTCATAACTTCTAAAGCAGCTGCAAGCGAAACTTAAAAGCTGCACATCTGTGCACCATTGCTATCAACATGGCTTTGTCAGTAGCTAATACTTTCTGTGAAGGCACCAGCTTGTGATGTGCCATCTCATTTCACCTTGCATGTGAGACGGCAAACAAAATCCTCAAACAGTGTGAACTAGCTAATATGCCGGCGTTACCATGCATAAATTATGGTCTTCACACGGGTTTTTCGTGGGAATATATCTGTGAATAGCCTGTTTTCTTCCACATGTAAATTTGTGCCTTACACCCTCAGTTGTGAATATTTGTGAGCTGTAGTATGTAAAACCTTTTTCTTTTTCCCCTTCGAGTAATGCAAATATTTATTGATCCTTTCTCCTCCGAGCCCCTTCAAAAACTGGAGTAAAGACATTGAAAGAAGAACGTGGTGGTTATTGTCGTAACCCCACACCCCTAAAGAAATTAAGCTAGCACCATACCCTCCAATTTGACTTTCTAGCTGTGCCAAGTCCTCTCTCAAAACCACCCACAGGTGGTGATGCTCCCAAGGCACCATGCTGGGGGTTCTGCCTTCCCCCACCTTCCGCGCCCCCTTTACAACATGTCAGCGTGGAGATCATTCTCACTGGCAGCAGGAAAAGGACTAACACTCTTGTCCGTGGAGCTGGTATATTCCCTGCCTGGGGATAGCACTGGTGAGAGGGGCCAAGCTGTGCAGAAAGCCCAGCCGCACATCCTGCAGCATGCAGGGCACATGGAGCTAAGGACAGGCAGGCAGGCTCCTGCTGTAGCTACCTGCTGCATATACTTCTTTGGGGAAAAACGTGGGGTTTTTTCCTTTGTTTCTTTGGTGTGACTGTGCATGTAGCTAGTGTGGGAGTGTGCGCGCGCACAGGTGTGTGCGTGTGTGTGCGCGCGCAGGCGTGTAAGTTCCTTTCCAGTCTTTCAGTTTATGCAAAAACGTAGCTGTGTTTTTAATCTGTTACAATAACTGTGTCAACATACTGTAGAAAAATGATGGGGATCGCTTCTAAGCTTTTTATATATATATATATATATATATATATATCTACTGAACAGTATGTTTGAGTAAGGTGGTTGTTTCTGTTTCAATTTTTTTTTAAAATTTTATACTTCCATTTGTTTTTCAAGGTTTTGGTTTTGTTTCTGAATGATTGAAAAGACAGATTTTAAGTTCACTAGCTTATACATGGTATATATAAAAGTCTGGATGGTCTACACCAAAGTGTGTAACAAGGGTGCTTGCATGTTCTTTCATTTCATCATGGCTTCTTTTATGAAACAGTTTTGTTCACCCATAGTGAACTATGCAGACTGGAGTAGATAGATCTGTATCCAAAGCAATGTTGTTGTTTTAATAAAAACAAACTGAAAACCCTTTGAAAACAGTAGGTAGCAAGGTAATTTTTTTTAAAGAACCAACTCACAACCTTTTTACCAAGCTCCAAACCCCTGAAGCAGGGTTCCCTTGATATTATCCCTCAAAACATTCTCCCAAAACATAGAGATGGATAATCATGGCAACAGCTTGTGCAGCGATCTGCCTTCACAACATACACCGCACTTACTGGGTTGACCTTGAAATGTTCATTTTGTATTCGGTGGGTCTTCTGTTCTCATCCTTTCCCAACCCCAGTTCCCTTCCACCCTCTGTTTCGAGGGGTTCATGAACCTATGTGTGCCTTTGCTTTCCACCCTTGCTATACACTGGTAGATGCAACAAATTCAGACTCTCATTTGTTGTAAAGTTGTAAAGTATTGTGATGTCACCAGTTTCCCTTCATTTCCACATCCCCCTAACATATGATTCACAACTTAATGTCGGTTGTAAAAGAAAAAAAAAAAGGCAGGAAAGAAAAAGAAAAAGGAGGAGAGATGGGAAATAAAAGCTCTTGATTACATATGGTAATAAAACCAGACTGTTCTACCTTGTTTCTTGTTTCCTGGTTCTGTTGTTTCTATGATGATTTATTCTTTTTCTTTAAAAATACAAATAAATGCAGTGCTGATCATTTAGATCAGGTTACAGTGAGGAAGAAATCTGTTACTTTCTGCCTGTTACAGAAGATGGACTTTAGTGTAAGGTGCTGGTAATTAATTAAAAATTAAATCACACACTTGCTCTCCCTCTCTTCATATTTTGCATTTCTTTTTATAAGCTTGTTCATCGTCAAATATTTATGACACACTTAATAGTTCAAAAGAGCAAGGCTGGGCTTTAAGAACACATGGTCCACCAAAATAGATCATCATACAGATGTGACTTCATCTCCAGTGTTTACATATTAATAACCGAGTACCCTGTATTTTCTTTCAGTAGGCATAAATCTGTTGTGCTTCACAGGCCTGATTTAGAGGATGTTGTCTGAGAGTTATTCTGCAAGAAAATAGTAGTAAACAGATAAGAACAAAAGACTGTAAAATCTCCCTAGTCCTGAGATTCACTAAAATATAAGTCAGTTCTACACCTTGATTTTGTGTAAATGGGATCACTTATGCACAGCCGTTAACTACGGTACAAGTAAACATTGGTTCTGTCCATTACTAGGCTTAGTGGACTTGTTTTGTGAGAGGAGTAGGCATTGTGACAATGTGACCCCATAGAAACAAGGGATCTAATCCAGTAACTTACCCTTGTTCAGACAATATATGGGCTTTTCTGCCCTGCCAGTACACCCTGTTCATGACCTGTTGCCTTCCTGATATGTGCCATGTATGTGGCATGCAAATGCAGAGCATTGCAGACATCATTTTTCAGTGCATTGCCCACATACTTGCCTGGTTTTTTCTCGGTGCGGGCTACCTTCAGGCTGGGCACACTGGCCTGCAGATGTGTGGTGTGCACACAGGGAGGATGTCTGCCAGGCCTGGGACATGCTCCGAGTAATGCTGAGGGACTCTCCAGCCCAGGGACTGAGGGCACTGTACGGTCACACAGTGCTCCTCTCTGCTGCATTGGACCTGCACACTCCTGGAGCTGCAGCAAATGGGAAAGCAAAAGCTCTCCAGGTGCTTTGGGACCTGTATCATTTTCAGTCCCGCAGCCAATCCTTTGTGAAATTCCTTTGTCTATAGTTGTCTAAAATGCTTCATATAAGCAGCACCTATAGAAGCTATTCAAAGATTAATATACCTCTATTTTAAAATTAGTATAAATGTTCCTCTATGAACAATGATAAGCCCAGAGGAAAGGGCCCAAGAATGCCCAGCAGTGGTGCTGGATGCCTCGTTTTGCACAGCTCCTCCATCTCTTGCCAGTGAAAGGAAAGTCCATGTAAAGCATAGGCATGAAGGAGGGACGGCAAGAAAGTGTCCTGATGCACAAGCTATTTGGGGTCTGCAAGTGCTCTCTCTGCTCATGTGTCCAAAACCTTCTGCCAAAGGGAGGTTTGAACTTAGCCCCTTAAAGCACTATTCCCTCGCAACACTTCCCAAAAGGTGCACTTTGAGATGGTGTGCGCAGATCCTCTGACAGAGACCTGTCTTAGGTCTGCTGGGTGGGAGAGATCAGGAGAGGAACTGAAGGAAACACATTGCCCTGGTGGGGTCTTGGCCAGCCAAGCAGAGTCCAGGCACCCATAGCAGCACCCTGCCAAGGAATGGTCCCTCCACTGAGACCCCACAGCTCCCCACCCAGAAGAAGCAGTGCCACTGTGGTAGCTTTTGACAGGGGAGGAGACCACTGAGCTGCTCACTGTCTGTTTGAATCACAAGATTTGTCCCCTACAGGGGCTGCTGGTGCCACACTGCAGAAGGTCCCTGGGGCTGAACAGGACAAACAAGAAAGCCAAGAGAAAGCAAGGATGCTTTGGGCGCTTCACTCCAGTTAGTGTCAACCTATTCATCGTATTAATGGTACTCACGTTGACCTCATTTAGCATATCATCGAGGATGCATGGAAGTTCCTTTCCTATCAGCATTAATTTGCATACATATTTTTACACAAAATGGAATCCAGCTGAATGACTCAAAACAATGGGGCTCTGTAAATAAATCCTGGTCCACTGCCCAGTTCTTCTGCTCTCCCTCCAACAGACATATATTTTCAAACTCCACAAGAGTGTGATTTCAAAGATAAGTGCAAGTCCTGCCACACTGCAGCTCTACGTCAGGGAATATTTTGCACCCAAAAGCTCCTCATGTGAAAAAAGATTAGGCAATAGGGAAAAGCATGCTCAGTTCAGTGCACTTTGCTGCTAGCAGGATGGCAGTACACACGGCTGGTTTGCATGGAAGGGGTTGCCAGAATGAAGTGCCGTAACAGTAATGCATCAGCGTTAGCAGCAGCACATGGCCCAGATGATGGCCAGAGTAATTTGGGGGATGCAGTTCCAGATCATTCTTCTGCCACAGAATTAGCAGGATGTTCTCTTGCTGGATTAGGCATGGATTTTTGCTCCCTAAAACTTGTTTATAAAGCTTGTCTAAAGCAATGAGGAGGAGCTCAAGTGGTAGTTTTATCCACCCCACTGCACTGAGGCAAGATGAAGCAAACCTAACCCATTCTTGATGACCAGTTGTCTTAACGCTTTCCTTGTAAATGTATTTTACTCTGAGCAGTGAAAGTCACCCAAGGGATCAACATCAAGCATTTCAGAGTGTCTAAAGAAAATAATAAGCTAAGAAAGCCGGTTGGACTGGCTTAGTTAAGGCCAGTTTTCTATTTATCCAATTAAAGTTAATTTCCCAGAAGTATGGCACCTGCTCCAATGAACAAGCGTTAGAAAGACACATTGTGTGTGTAATATTCATATGCTTCCTGCTGTTGCATGTGTCTGCTAATGAGTCTCTAAGCAGTCCTTTTATTACTTTTTTCCCTTTCTTTTAAAAGGTTACTTTTCAGAATAAGTACTAAGTCCATCTTCACATGCCTTGTGCAGAAGAATGATGTCTTAGACATCTTTGTATGAGTTGAAACAGGTAAATAGTCATCTATCCCCTGACTGTAATTTAAACAGTGTAAGTCAGTAGGGAAAGGCTATAATTGGAGTCAGAGTAAGTGAGGTGAAAATTGCTAGGTGGCAGTACCATCTGCATCATGGTTTAATTAGCCAAGTTTATTGCCAGAATATAAAACTTTCTGCTCTTCAGGTCCCTGGCTTATTTCAGCCATCAGTCCAAAGTGATTGCCACATGTCTGGGTAAGCACAATTGCTGATCAGCAAAGGAGAATTTTCCTCCCCAGTGATCTGGCTAACAGTTACCGTGCCTAGGAGTAGGGACAAAAATATGACTAACCAAGATCATTGTCACATCTGCTTAGTGTTTCATGACAAACTATTAAGGCTAACAGAACCACTGTTAATTCAATTAGACCAGTGTTTTCCTTTGCTGGCCATGATGCATTTGGAAGACCAGCAACTGTATGCAGAGCATGGCAGGCAGTCCACTGCAAGGAATAATAGCATCATAAATAATATATTAAGACGAAGACAAATCTAGCATGCTACAGTCAGAGCACATCAGCCTTATAGATGAATCCTGCAATATCACAAGGAGGTGGGGGAGGAAAAAAGCTATGACAGGAAATTATAGCAACTGTAAATGGCAGGGACTACAGGAGGCAGCAAAACCCATTAGGTCAGCTCTTTAAGCAAAGTGCTGGGGAAGCACAGGACAGCCTGCTGGCAGCCATGGTGACCCTGTGAGCCCTCACATTTATCCTCCTTAAAATGAAATAGCAGGCAGCGAGTGCTGGATTTAAAGGGAGATGATAAATAACAGATGATAACTGGCAAAGACCTCAGTGGAAACCCATCTCTTTCTCTGGCCTGCCAGCCCTGCCCTAGTACTCAGGGCTTTCACCCTCTCTGCAGAGCAGGACTGGGATGGCTGCACCCTCCAGAGCAAGCAGGCTGCCACTCCTACGCAGCAAACTCCCCACCAGCCCCAGCTGAGAACCTGCCCTGTGTGGGGCAAGCACCTTGCGCAGCCAGCGGGAGTGACAGGCACAGGTAGCTCAGGCAGATGAGCCCTTTGTTCCAGCCCACTGGATTTGGGCTAGCAAGTGGCACACATCGGCACCACCACACAATGGCCTGCAGCAGGGAGTGAGAGCCGTGATTGCGGAAATCCTGTTCAAGCCTCTTCTGTGTTCAAAGGAATAGAAACCAAAATGTACTTTTGCTTCAGCGAACATGCAAGTGAAAAGGTGCTGATAAGAGCTTCCTAAAGCAATTTCTGCCTTTTGGGTGGGTTTTCTTTGTGGTTCTTTAAATATATATACAGCCTTGCTGCTAGAGAAAGACACTCCATGTCAGAAAAAAATGAAAAACAAAAAGGCAACTAGAATACTTTGTTTCTCTGACTTTTGGAAATTATGACATAATCTTATCAGTTCTCAACAAATACAATCTAAAGTGTTCAGACTGCTGATAGAAATATTGCTTCTTATGGTGCAGCAAACTGCAGACTGAGCTTTTATTAAATGCTGCATAAATTGCCTGTGAAGCAACCTTTTACAAGACATGGTGGTTCAAACAATTTTACAAAGAGCAGGAGACAAAGAGTTCCTTTTACACTAAAATGGTTTCCTAGGTAATACTGCAAAATGTAACATGATAGCTCTTTGCGGAAGTTCAAGGACTTGTGTGCACTAGTGTGTGTTTCTCCTGACCCTCTTTTTTTTCTCTTTTCTTGGTGTAGTGTATGGTATCACTGGCCAGTTTTACCTTTTGATGGTATCACAAGAACAGAATACACCCATATCACAGCAACCCACAGTCTGAAGGACATTTTCCTTTTTGATAATCAAATCTTTTCTCTAAACAGAAAAGAAAAATGTTGATAGAAACCAAGTCTTTTCATCTGTAGCACTGTGGTTTCACAATAAGGAAAAAACAATGACTGAAAATGCTCAGAGCCGAATTTCAGGTTTCAGATAGTCCTCATGCCTGGCCCCAGTGCATTTTCACATCTGTGTGGAGCCTATACTACACAACAAAAATTTATGGGATTAAAGCAGATATCAACAGACTACAAAGCTATTCAAAGCTATTCAGACATCTGGACATGTGTCTGATCTTCCTTAATTAAAGGCTAATAATCCACTCATCTGAGACAAGCATTTCCCTATGTGCAAGCAGTGTGTCCCCAGAAATGCAAAGTTCCTAACTGGGACAACTCAGCTTTTTATCCGAACAAGAGGTAACTGAATTTACCTGGCTGCATGTGCTTTCGTCCTTTCTCCTCTCATTGATGCCAGTAGTGACATAGCACTAGCTGCACTTCCTGTACGTGTTAAAGACTGCAGAAATGATGATATATAAAACCCTCTCCCCAGCCACAGCTGTTCTCAACACCTTAATATGCTGAAGTCCTTAGCTGGACAATACATGACCCTGTGCAGTGCTGCTACTGTGTCTGTCATCCTCCCAGCTGCGACCCGGGCACTCAGACCCATGGAGTTCTGCCCAGCACTATGTCCAGTTACAGAAGCATGCTGGCCCGAGTGCAGAAGTACTACCACACTGCATATGAGGCAGCAGAGCCAGACAGACAAGGCCAAAGCCCCAGCATGGCTCAAAGCAAAGGCACACCCTATTTCTTGCAGGATATTTTACAAACAGTTACTTTGCAACAGACCATTGGCTGGGGATATGATTTAGGTCCTAGGGCTCCATTTGCCTAGTTTGGAGAAAGGGCAAGCAGGTATTTCAGAAATAGTTGCACTTAATTTAAGCAGTGTCATTCATAGATGACAGGGGCAGCACTCGTTGTCCCCATCAAGCTCAGCCAGCAAACCTCACTGAGTTAACGGGACTGTCTCCTTAGAAAGCACACACCCAGTGCACTGATCCTATCTGCTGCCTCCCCACTCCAGCTGCTCAGTTTTACTACCTTCTTGCAGAGGATGGTTCTTTGTTCCTCAAGCAAAGTCTGGGACGGTGGCAAGCTGGAGTGTGCATGGTGATGTATCTGTCTCTGGTCCTGGGAAATGTCCCTGGAGTTTCTGTGCTGCAGGTAACTGACAAATGGGGGAAAACTCACAGAACAGAGTATACAGAGTTTAGCTCATCTTTATGAGCACAGGATAGTCCAAGCAGCAGGTGAGCTAAGGGCTGACATTTACTGTTGGTGCAAAAATGTGAACTTTGGTGAGCTCCTGAATTTGTCAGGTAGTGGAGAGAGCAGCATTTGTGTCGCAGTGTCCCATTAACAACGACATGGAGTCCAGGGTGAATAAGGCAAAGCAAATGAACTATTTATTAACATACAGAACGGCTCTATGAATGTAGCTTGCTTCTTGCTTCTTGCTTCTTGCTTCTTGTTTCTTGCTTCTGATGTTCACAGAAAACTGCAGGAGGTAACTTGACCATGAGCTTAGCTACCTACCAAACCTATTGGTCAATTCCTCAAAACATTCATCCTAAAATATCTCCTAAGAAATCCAAAACAAAGTACACAGCTGCACGATACTAATTAGTTTACAAAAACTCCTAGAATTGTTTCTAATAGTTTTGCTTGGGAAAAAAGAGAGAAGGAGAGAAATCTCACAGAAGTGCTGGGAAAGTTAGAAGGTTTCCCTGCTAACAGCTTTTTTAGCAGTCACACATTTGGATCCAGATGTGCACTCTGGAAGAGCTGGAGTGCATTCCTGCTGGCAACACAGATGCTGACCCAGGGAAACACTTGACTTGAAGCACAATTTCATCCAGTGAGCTCCCTGTTTTAAAACTGGGACAGAATGACAGCTTTTCTGGGCAAAACCACATTGCCAACCATGTTAAGAATGGTGCTGAGCTTCTTCCAATCTAACCCAGGCCAGACAGCAGCTGATACTCCATAAGAACAACTGCCCTCCAAGCCAGTAAATCTAAAAGGGGTACCTGACAGAGCTGAACAGCCATAAGGCTGTGCCATGCTTATGAAAGGAAATTGCAGACTCAGGGCCTGCTTCCGCTCTCCTTGTTGGTGTCCCACTAACTGTGGACGTATTGGTTACTCTGTGTGGCATCCAGCAGCTGTACTCACAGGGGTGTTGGAAACACCAAGGACAAAGGAATAGGGCTTGGCTGTTGCAGCCTGTAGCACTGTTTTGTTCATCCTCTGCTGTACTGGCTCTGTTGTACTAATAGGATTAAAATGCATTTAACTGAGATTTCATGTTTGAGATCAGCAGGTAATTAAGCCCATGCTAATGCACCACAGTTATATAAACACTTTCTGAACAGAAAAGAATCCCACTTCCTTACTGTCCTAAACACTTTATTCAGAGTGCCCAGGTACCAAAGATTTAAATAATTCACATCTACATTCAAAGAGCTCTCCTTCAGTGTAACTTGTGTGTTTAAATATCTCCTAACTGTAGCACACCTGCATTGAGAGTTTAAAAACCCTATGCAGATAAACACACTTACTTGTATAAGCCATACCAAAAATTAGTCAGTGAAGGGAAACCTGACTTTCAAGAAGGGGCTTTCTGAAATGGAGGAGTCTTGAGCTGAACAGGCTGCAGTTCTAGTTCTGTCTCCCAGTGTAACCAGCTCAACATAGAGATTGTTTAGACCATCCAGTCTCACCCATAATTACAGCTGATACAGGATCTCACTTGATACACAGAATATGCATTAGGCTGACTGACAGAAAACTAAATAGTCTCCAGAGTATTTGCTTTTAAATGAGCATGACATTTTGTAAACAAATGCAACTCAGTAGTGGGTTTTTTGTTCATCTTAATTTTTTAATGAAAGTACGAAAAACAAGCCTACCTGAAGATTGAACTAAATGAAGATTGAACTACCTGAAGCTGCTCTAATGATGTAAAGGACTTTACTTAGAGTTGGTCTAAAAGCAATAAAAACTAATTTTCCATCTTTGGATTCTGTGACTATGTCATATAAGAGAAAGGACAAACTCTCCCCTGACCTAGATAAAGATGTATGTAGCCTTTCCCCATTGCTTTAATGATGGACATGCAAAGCTGCCCCACTAGCTCAGATCATCCAGGCAGTGCTTTAGATGGATTTGGCATGTCTGTGGGACCTTCACCTCATGAGAAGGGGAACACCTGAAAGTCACTGCCATTCCTGTGGCTGGCACTGCAAAACACAGGTGGTGTGGGAGCTGCAGGAAGGGGTGTGGCTTAAAAGGATCAGCCAGTGGCAAGGATGCTCCCAGCCCTCTGTGGTAGTTAGACAAAAGTGGTCTTTGCTCCCTTCCAGCCCAGATGTCTGTCTGCATCCACAGATCATTCAGCCTGATTTGGATAATGCAGGGAACCTTCAAATATTTCAAAATGGGTTTGATTCAGGCTGTTCCTTTTTAAATCCATCTTTTCTCTCTCCTTTCCCTCTTACCTTGCTACGTGCCCTACTGGGACTACTTTGATGCAGGAGAATAGGCTGGATGACCCATTTACAAGCAGGAAAAGCGAGGACTGAAGCCATTTTGTCCCAGGCTACCTGCAAACCAACAGCAGGGACAAGGGCAGTCACAAGGTCCCAGGCCACTGTCACATACATTCTCCTCTGAATTGCCTGGCACAACTGGCAGGTTTGAGGAAAGGCACAGCTCCAGAAGCCTGGAGAGTCTGGTGGCAGAAACAGAGAATAAAAGGAAAGGGGGCTGAATGGAAAAGAATTCTCTTTTGTGAAGGAATTCTGAACAAGGCAGGCACATGGGTATTCCTGTTTCAAGCAAAAAGAACCAGGAAAAAAACTGAACCTTCCCATAGCATGGAAGAAGAATAAGAAAAGAAGCTGCTGGTGTGAGAGCAGGAAGGAATGCAGCCTGCTGCTCCAGGGGGTAAGGGCCACAGATCATCTGTTCCAGGGAGGGGTCCACAGAGGCCCCACTGCCTTCTCTGGTGAGGTATGTTTCCACCTGCAGCTACAGGGAGGGCATCAGCTGAACCACCACTTCACACCAGCCCCACGTGCCCCACAGTTCCTGCCCTGCCCTTGGCACTGCCTGGGGGCTCACAGCACATCCTGCTGCCGAGGCACAGGCAGGCAAACGGGATGCCTCCAGCACCAAGGCACTTCTGCTTTCAGAAACCCTCCTATGGGGAATTGATCATAAAACTCCAACTTACTGATTGATTGACTGATAGATAGACAGACATATATCTAAAAATATATGCAATAATATAGATGTAAATATTAATGTGGTTTACATATATGATATTTAAGATATATTAAACTTCTATTAAATATATTTTATATCTATTAAAAAGAATACTCATCTTGAGATTATGTGACAAATTAACTGCGAATATTCAGCTCTTGGTGCAGTAACTTGTAACCTGTTCACAGCAGAGGGGGTTTGCAAAGCTGCCCCAGTACACTGCCTCCTGGCTGTGGTGGATGCAAGGAGGGAACTGCCTTCCCAAGAAGAAGCACTGCTGCTGGGCTGAGGCACAGCAAGGTGCTCAGTAGTCTCAGAGACCTCATCTCTCCCTCAGAAATGAAGTATGAAGGGCAGAGTCACAGGAGGAAGCAATGTCAGGGGTTGGGAGACTTGCAGCATCAGGCTCTTCAATGAGTAGGGTAGGAGTAGATGGTGTTAGAAAATCTGCCACCTTCCCACAAAAAAACCCTAACCCTATGAGACTAAATTTAAGTAATTTAAGGGAGATGGTGTGGTTTCACTCATGTAGCTAATTAAAGGTTACCTCACTTAAAGGAAAAATAATAGTGTAATATTTAGAGCAATAAAAATGATGAGTGATTTGTTTCCAAATTGTGCCAAAGACAAACAATCCACAGAGCCAGAAAAGTTTTTTCCCCCTACTCCTCTGGGGAATGAGGACTGCAGGCAACCAGCTGCCTCCTGCCCAGGGGGCTGATGCTGGCCAGAAGCAATTAAACACTCGATTGTAATTGGGCCTTGGTGAAGATACCTCTCTCATCAGTCATCAGCTGTACTGCGGCTGTCAAAGCAGCTTGATGTTCTTCACTTAGTCTTTCTCTCCATTTATTTGTGGAGGGTTTGTATGTGTTTATTTTTATTTTAAGTGGAAGCTAGTGCCAGGGCTACTACCTGCAGCTTTTTCAGCTGCTGTCCCTTTCCCAGGGCTGTTGTATGCTGTTTTGGCTAGAGAGTGGAGGGAAGGTCCTGCAGAATGGGACCATAAAGTCGACAGCATGACCGGCATGATGCATATGGCAATGTCCTTCTTTTCCTGCTCTCTTTTCCTGTCATGCGTGCCCCTCGGCATCAGCACAGGGGAGGAGGGTTCTTGCCATCCCTGACCAGCAGCTCTGCCAAGGAGGCCTGGAAGGTCTTCAATCCTAGTAACTTGGAGCTGAACCACATCCTTTTCCTCCTTCCTCTTGTCTCAGGATGTTTTCAGTCCCTTCTGTGACCGTGGCTGTGCCAGAGAGGAAGCACTGGAGAGCTGAAACACCCCTCAACACAGGTTAGCCAAACACTTCTGAGCAGCAGCATGGCCTGGCTGAGATAAACCCAGGTCTCCAGACCACATAATGAAATCATCATTTTTAAACATATATTTGTGTTTACAAATATATGTTACAGAAACCAGATGTATTCACAGGCTCACAGGGCAGCTGAGGATGGAAGGCACCTGCAGATGCCATTCCCTCCAACTCCCCTGCTCAAGCAGTGTCAGCTAGAACTGGCTTCCCAGGACCACGTCCACTTGCATTTCAAGTATTTCCATGGATGGAAACACCACAGCCTGTTTCAGCAACCTATTCCAACATTAGATTGCCTCCACGGTAAAAAATAGTTGCTTATGTTTAAGCTGAATTTCCTGTATGTCAGTGTGTGCCCATTGGTGCTTGTCCTGTCACTGCATACCATGGAAAAGAGCCTGGCTCCCTGCCATCAGGTATTTGTGTATTTTTATGTGGGTTTTTTAATACCCTATGTGTATAAAATAAAGCCAGACTTCTGTAACTGAAGCAAGAATTGAGCCAAATAACGCATAAAGAGAAGCAAACTGCCAGGAAAGCAAAAGTGGAATGCAAAGCTACATGGTAAAATGAACAGTAAGCTTGTTTGTCTGCATATAAGAGCATCAAGATTTGTTGTCAGATGCCACCAAACTTACTCAGATCACATGTTTTCACATCTCCTGAAGTGCGTGTTTCAGGCAGTGTGAAAAGGATTTTCACTGGCCTACCACCTTAATCCCCCACTACATTCCAAAATCTTGAGCTGCTGCAAAGCACATCTGAAACTTCAAAATGAGAAGGTGTTTGAGGCTTTCAGATGGAGCAGAGAGGAGCTGCCTCACTGTGGCTGCACAGCCCCCTGTTACCCACATCCTACCGTGTCCATTAATGCAGGCAATATTACTGCAATTAAAACCCATGCATTTTCCAAGAAACCACAGTTAACCTGACTGTTTAGAATAGCATATCAGAATAATATCTCAGATGCCACTATGTGGTAGGTGCTGGTGAATAATAGTGTTTTTAATGGTAAGTACTTCATGTAACATTCTATTTTGAAGGGCTTTGTACATTAAGGAATTTTCCTTCTGAATAGTTCCATTTAATTTCTTAGCTTTCATTTAATTTGATGTAAAGTAGTAGCATGCACAAGCCAGATTCAGGTGCTTTTATTATCCTCCAGGTAAAGGATTACAGCAAAATAGTCACAAAATCTCACTGAAGGCCATTAGGAATTTTTTGGACCTTTTTTGAACCCATCCTCATAGCTACATCCACCACATTGCCACTTCAACTTCTGGTGTATTTACCATCAGCTAAAGGACATTTCTATAGGGTACAGCAGCACCAAGTGAGCCCAGTCCTTCTGGGTAGTGGACACTGCTGGACAGTACCATGCTCTGAGTCTCAGACTTCTCCTCTCTGTGTTTCTTTATGCCTTATTAAAGCTTACTCTGTCATAAGTTGAAAGGGCTTCTGGAAATTTTAGCTGCAAAAACTCATACACTTACCTCTGCATTCTAATCCAGTATGTCCATGTATGCTTTGGATGATGGAGAGAAAGAATGTAATCTATAATACAAAATGAAACTGCAGAGGAGACTGAGGTTATGGTGGCTCTGATTTTTGTGGTCATCCATTACTTGTTCTGCATTTCAGGGGAAAAGGCTTTACAGACAATTTCTTATTTATTGGTAACACATAAAAGAAAAATATTTCCAGGTGAGCCTAGTCACAGAGGCTTCAGGTTGCTGCTTCATAGAGAGGTAAAACCCCTTCAGCTGGCAGGGTACTGAGCAGGAGGGCAAATATCCACCATGTGCAGTAGGCCTTACAAGCTCTGTGGGTAATAAATGCCAGTCAAGCAGGTATTTTTTTAAAAGTATAAAATAATTATTCTGCCTAAAGCTTTGTATTTCCTCAAAAAGTTTACAAGAAAGTTGGAAACTAAGTTTTCTACTTTTATGTCCCACTTTCTTACAGACTCTACGTTTTTTTTGGTTATGGATAAAAGAATTCATTTTTCTAGTAATGCAATTTCTGCCTCTTTATGAACATGCAAAATGGCTTTATTATAATAAGACATTATTCTTTTTGTATAATTTATTGACATCTCTGAAGTCTTGTAAGAACCATGGATGAAAGGTGCTATGCAAGTGCCAAGTACATCATAAATTATTAAATATTTCTTCAAAATCTGCTTGCTCAGTCTTCGTTTCATCTGCTGATGCCAGATTTCAGAATGAGATATAAAATAGGCCTTTATGAAACTTCTCCCTCCTCAGCATCCTGCCTGTGATGTGCAGGATCAGGCAGAATCAGAATGAATCAGAATATGTGCTGTTGTCTGCAAGGAACTGGACACTTCCCTGAGTGACCTGACACTGCTCTGCACCTAAGAATCTCTGCAGGCCACTTGTCTTTCAAATTAAATATGAAAAGGAAGGAAGGAAGGAAGGAAGGAAGGAAGGAAGGAAGGAAGGAAGGAAGGAA
>VXBT01007293.1:0-56511 GCA_013400235.1 Oriolus oriolus | reverse complement strand
ATGAACAAGCTGTCAGTCCAAGATCTAAAACTTATTCAGTTATTGAAACTAATTCAATTTCATGACCCAGTTCTGACACCCCCGGCGCTTGCTGCAGACCATTTTAATGGAAAGTGATATGTAAGTGCAAACACCTGGGAGGCAGACGGCAGGGGGATTTTCTTGATACAACAGTCATCACCATGGTTGTTAACAGCAGTGGCATTTATGTGATCCTAATTATGCTGTAAGTATAAGACAGACAAGGAAGGCTGACGCTCCTCTTCCTGCACTGCTCTCACACCGTCTGCAGGCTCCCAGTGCCCCTGTGCAAGTTCCCACACCCCACACGTCCCCCACTGCCCTGTGTGTCCTGCACTGGCCATCACAGTTGGCTGTGCTGCCTCACTCACCCTGTCCATGGACAACACATTTCCTGTCTTGAATGTCCCTGGTCAGGCTGACATCAGTGTTGTTCAAGCCTTCAGCATCTCCTAGGTCAGATCAAGATACCAAAAAGTAGGCAGAAAGACAAGAAGAACAAGAAACAAGAAAATGGTAGAAGCAGTGAACTTTCGCCTGCTAACTGGCCTCCAAACACTGCACAGACCACTGTGACTTTTAGCAGACGTGGTACAACCACTTGCCGTATTTATATTCACATATCTTTCTGAGAGTCTTAAGAGCATGGAAAAAGTCTTGCCTTGAGACCAGGTTCTGGCTTATGCTAAGGTTCCCACCTTTAAGGTCCTTCCAACCCAAGCCATTCTATCATTCAATGATTTTCAAGCACCAGTAAGTTCTAGACTTGGATGTTTTGGTTTAATATTGCATAAATTGTGCATGAAGATAAATTACAAACTGGATCTCTAGTAGATCCTAAAGCATGATTAGTAGTGGGGCTAGATCCAGCAGGGTTCTCACAGCACTGAGTCTTGGGCCAGTCTTGCTTAATATATTTTCAATCAATATTCCAAAAGATGATGTAAAATCTTCAGCAAGATGTCTGAAGATGCCTGTACTGGTCACCTAGCACAGAACAGTGAGCAGGACAGGCTTGTGGCTGCTGAATGAGCTGAGCTGAATGCCACATCTCAGTGATTTTTTAGGTTTGCAGGAACCTACCACCCTAACTGGGTAATTCAGGTGGGATGCAGGGAAAGGTTGGCTCCCATATGCCATATGGGCTCAGTCTGCACCTCACCTTGAAGGGAGGTAGTGAGAGCCATGTCTCTGTTAAAAAACACAGAGGTGGTGGTCTTGGTCACTGCACACAGAAGAGGAAGTGGGGTGGTTTTTGACCTTGTTGAAGGACACAGTCCAGCTACCAGGGATGTCACAGCAGTGTCCCGACACCTCTGCACCATGCAAAGCCTGGGCTGCATGCTCTTTGGCTTCTGGGATGTGGCCTTAGGGGTGTGAGGTGGCTCAGCCTCCCCAGCACCTTCCTTCATCTGAAGGATGAGCAGGGAGGCCACCGGACAACTTAACAGTCTGTGATTTACTGGGGCCAAGCTGAGATCACTTAACGATCGAGAATTAAAATGTGCGGGGCTCTGCTGAGATTCTGCTGCTTATATCAAAGCTGCACCCACCAAGGTCAGAAATCGAAGGAGGTGGAAGGCAAAACAGAGATGAAGTGACTCAGTTCAGGTTTTATATTCCATTAGCAGCCAAGTCAAAAGCCGCACCTGCTTTTCCTGCCCTCAGCCTTGCCCCCAAGCTGAGTCTTTGCAGCCATGGCAGGGAACAAAAAAACAGCTTTTAAGGAAATTAATGCCATCAAATTGTTCATTTAAATACAATGGTAGTTTTCAGCAGCTTGTAAAGCAATCTTCATTCGCAAGTTACAATTACCTTTGTCATTAAAAGTGTTGTTGTTGATATTTTATTTTTTTATTATGATTTATTTATGGAAAACTTTACATTTGAAGCTTCTTCAGCCACACAGGCTAATTGTGTCAGCTCATGCAAAACAAGGCAGTGACTCAGCCTTCTTCTTTGGACAGGAGAGCTCCTCAAAAACCAGAGCTGCAACTCCAGTCCCCAGCTGTGGCAGCAGTGACTGCCAAAAGAGCTGGGAGTGTACCAGGTCATTTCAGAGCCAAAGGAACCATGGTATTCATGTTCCCTCTTCCCAAAACATACAGCTGAAAAAAAACAAGAAGAAAGGAAAAAAATATCATCCTTTAAAAGGCATTTTTGACAGCACTGATAAACAGGTCAACCTTGGACTTGTTTCATCACAAGAAAGCAAGGCAATAATGGCACAGTGATGCAAACACCAGTTTGCTCTGCTTTCATCACACAGATAAATTGTTTCCTCCACTGCAAACAACACCAAGGGGATCCCAGAGTGGGACAGATGTGCCCTTCTGACAGACCAAACATTTTGTGGGGTGGACAAGCAATGATATACATCAGAACAGTAGGCAAAAGTGCTCTTGACTTTATCTTCTAACACACTTGAGTACAAAGAGTGATCATGGTCAAAAGAATAAATACTGCAGATCCCTCTACAGGAATTTTCCTGATGAAAAATTGCTCTTTTTTGGCATTTGTTGTGCATCTCAAATAAACAAGATATCAGAACAGAAAAAATATTCCTACTTGTTCTCAAATAAACAGTATTTTCACTTACCATTAACATCTTGTAGATGTGCAAAAAAAAAGCTATAAACATGACTGTGGGCCTTGTTTCTTTTACTTTTCAGAGGTAAAACCCATAAATATTTAAAATATTCTTTGATTCCTTTTCCAAGGAAACTGGAAACTGAAAACAGTACAATTGATGTAATTTTGATATAGTTTTCTCACATTAAAGGACTTTGTTTGCTTAGGTCTTTTTGAATTACTCTGTTCATGCTGTGCTTGTTGTGGCTGGGGTAGAGGTAATTTTCTTCCCAAGAGGCTGCTGTCGGGCTGTGTTTTGGATTTGTGCTGGACACAGGGTTGATAACACAGAGATGCTTTTGTTATTGCTGAGCAGGGCTTACACAGAGCCAAGGCCTCTTCTGCTGTTGGTTTTGCCACGCTGGCAAGAGGGCCGGTTGTGCCTGAGAGGCTGGGAGGAGACACGGCCAGGACAGGTGACCCCAACTGACCAAAGGGATATTCCAGACCATCTGACATCATGGTCTGTGCTTAAAGTGGGGGGAAGAAGGAGGAAGGGGGAGAACATTTGAGGTGATGGTGTTTGTCTTCCCAAGTCACTGTTATGTGTGATGGGGCCCTGCTCTCCTGGAGATGGCTGAACACCCGCCTGCCCATGGGAAGCAGTGAATTAAATCCTTGTTTTGCTTTGTTTGTGTGCACAGCTTTTGCTTTCCCTATTAAACTGGTTTTATCTCAACCCACGAGTTTTCTAAGCTTTTAGCCTTCTGATTCCCTTCCTGATCCTGCTTGGTGGGGTAATGAATGAGCAGCTGTGTGGGGCTTGGCTGCTGCCTGGAGTTAAACCTCAACACGTGTAATAGGAAGAATAAGCATCACCAAATAATTATCCTATTGTTACTTAACATATAAATTGCAGCAGGGCATGAAGGACCTTATAACACAAACCTCAACCCTTAGGAAACCCTTGCAAAGCATGCAAACCATGGATGATTCCTCGCACAGGAACCCCAGGGAATGCCACAGTGAAGTGGAGGCTAACCAGGCAGAGGAGGATGGGGCCCTAGCAGTCTCCTAGCTTTTATTCTTTCCATGCCTTTGCATACTGGGAGCAAATACCTATAAGCTGATTATTCTGGGGACAGATATGAAGGAAAGAAGGCACTATGGCTTTTTGCCCCCAGCCGGCCTGCAGGGACAGCCTTGAGTTTTAGACAGAGTGCTACGCACTGGTGCAAGGCAAATGAAGCACAGCAGGACCAATTTGCAAACAATAATCTCTGTTTATCAGTACGTCTATTTATCAGCACGAGGAGGAAAATCCAAGGTTTGGGTTTTAGGCTACTTTGGGGAAGGAACAGAAAAAGCAAGTTGTGAGCACATCTAGTTTTGCCTGATCTCTCCATGAAAGAGGAATATGGGTAGGGATAGCTGGAAACAGCCAAGCTGCAGTTAAAATGGCAGTAGGTCACGCTCACATGATACTTTACAAAGAAGGCAAGGTCTGGTGCTAGCTATAAATGGGGAGAGCAGCATGTAGGAAGAAACTCAATTGGCAGGCAAGGACCTGAAAGGTCACGTAATAGCATTCAAAGTCTGTTTAACCATGCACAGCCGCACTGGGAAAGAGCCTAATAAAGCATGAGGTAGGTGAGGCACAGCTTCCTGCATCGAATCACACTGTCTGGGCTAAACCACTGCGAAAGCAAAGCCCTCCTCACAGAAGCTGTGTTGTTAATGGGCGCATCCCTGCGCCGCCCCCACCATCACTGGGCAAGCACGCATGGGCCTGCATCCCCCCACCACCCACCTCACATTCCCCATCTCCATCCCACGCGCCAGCGGGGAAGGAGAGAGCAGGCACACACAGCTGTGGCCAGACTGATAAGAAAATCTGGGGATTTACGTGGTTCTTGTAACCAGATCTCTCATCCCTGGAGGGGCTGAGTGTGTTTCACTGCGTGCATTTTGCCACCTGTCCGGACAGGCCTGCACTCTCCTTGCAGGAGGGAAACACTCTGCAGGGCTGCTCACTGAGAACACTGCAGGGATGGCAGGAGTCAGCGGGACTGCAAAGCAGCTGAACTCATGAGAAGGTTCATCATCTGTTCTTTGGGGTGTCTTAGTGTATGGAGAAAAAACAGAGCAGAAGATGGCCAGGAAGAGGATGCCTAAACACACATGGTGGCAGTGCTCAAAGCCCCATGGCATCAGCAGCGGCTCCTACAAGGTGCCAGGATACCATCATCTCCTATCCTTGGGAACCCAAGAACAGGGCACAGGTCAAGAGAAAACTAGTATGCCTAAATCCCACCAGACTACCTCACCAGCCCGGCTGGCTGGGAAGTTACAAGGCATTTTTCATCCATTCAGAGGGATTATTTAAAGCATAAAATACCTGAGGGACTCCAGGCTTGGGAGAACAGAAAGCATTTGTCTAAGCTTATTTCAGGGAAAATAATACATTTCCTGCACAGTTAAATGTGAATGCAGAGGCTTTTAACCTCTAAAAGCACACAAACCACACAACGAGAGCAGTTCAAAGATTTCTCATTTACTTAGAAGCAGAAAGACATGACAGCAAAAACCTAGGGGATGGAGAGCTTTAAAAAGGGACATTTTAAACAATGTTTAACCCAGTCCTGAAATACTTCAGCCTACATTCAGCTAAAAGTTCAAGAAAGAAAAAAGTACTAACTCCTTTGAAAACGTCCATGAAACGACCCTACTTGTATTTACAAATATATTGACTTAGCTCTTTGTTAAATTGAAGTCTTTGCTGATAGACCAATATTATGCATCAGAGAGGAATTATCCAGCCTTTTGTTTTATAAAACAGGCTATTTGCCAAATGCTGTTCCATTTAGCAGGCCTAATTTATTCAATCACATGATTTCATTTGTCTTTTAAGATTGGTTCAAGTAAATCTTAGGTAACCTAGATTTTTTTTTTTTTTAATAAAACAGTCATTATTTGAACTGCAGAAATTAATTTTTTTGGTCTTCTGCAGTTCCATATATGGTTCAGGACTCACATGCATGATTTATGTGCCTGCACAGGTATTCCTGTCACTGGCTTGAGTGTTCTCCCGTCTTTGCAACTTGAGCTGCTGCATTCAGTCACCTGATAAGCTGTTAGAAACCAGAGCAAAGAGACCAGGGTGTTCTTTTGCAGACCACTCACAGCAATGAGACTGCACCTTGGAGGTCGGAGAGGCTCAGCAGGGGAAGGTTTTCTGCCCTACATTGCACCTCTTTTATATCCTGCTCTGCACTGAGTCTCCTCTGCTCCTTCCTCTGGATAGATGGTGCTGTGGGATGACTGCTCGCAACCTGGCTACAGCCCAGGACTCCAGGCAGTTTTGATCCTCTGTAGCCTAAAGGAGTAGTAACTCCTAGTAACTGGCAAAATCCTTCTGCAGCACAAGTTCCTTTATGAAAATTAAGTACATTTATATGCCTGATTGACTCCCCATCTCTTTTCGAATTGAACTGAAAACATGTATTCTCGCTCACTCAGATATTATTTACTGCTGTGCTTTACAACTGCACTGTTGGGCAGAAATCTCTATTTGTAGTTTGCACAGAAGATTATATATAAAATAAATCAGAAATATATAAGTCACCCTAGGGAACTGTATTAAAAAAATACAGTCCCAAACATACTCTACTGCCAGCTCTCCTGGGGTATTCTTGGTCCTTGTCAGGACCAGAGCCCAACATCTTGGGCTCTGGAGTATATGTGGGCTTTGTGAGCACATCACAGGGGTGCAAGAGGCAGGGCCCAGGCTTGAGAGGTAACACCAGCTATGACCTCTCTGCAGGTAGAAGGACCATCTTCTGTTTTTTCACCAGAAGGACACTGTTGGGATCAAACTCCCCGTTCTTCCTTATGCAGGACTGACCACGGCTAAGCATGAACAGTATGCTATACAGCTGAAGAGCAGCTGAATTAGGCCTTCAGCAAGCACAGGAGGTGAAATATTAATGGGGAAAAAAGGTAATTTTTAATTAAAGGAAAAGGTGGAGTGGCTAAATATCCAGATACTCTGCTTCCCTTAGGGTTACACTTCATGAATATTTGAGTCTCATAATAATTCAGGTGCTATGTCTATGAAACTTCTATAAACATTAATTATATGCCAGAAACCATATCTTCACACTTCAGCCTACAGAAGTTCAGATATATCTAACCCTCTGATACCCAGCAACAGCTTCCAATAGCCTAACATTAGATAATTAAAGGGTTTCTCTCCTTGTGATACCCAGTCACTTCATGATCCTTTTGACAGACTGACTCATAACAACAGCTTTTGAGACAGGGAGATGCTACCCCATTACAGGGCCAGGGGACAGAGCCAGCAAGAAGCTGAAAGGCAGGGTGGTGGTGGAGGGGGAGGTGGAGGCAGGACACAGCCAAAACCTGCCACCAACTCTTCCAGCCGATGACAAAATCTGCTGAGCTCGCAGAGGCTGGCAGGGCCCAGCAGGATGTGCTGCCCTGGGTGTGCATTAGCTAATTCAGACAGCGCAGCTTGGCTGCCTTCAGCAGCGCTCCGTCAGCCTACACCCACTGAGCCTCTTGGACCTGAGTCTAAAAAGTATATATTTCACCCACCTTTGATAGTTCTTGTAACAAAATACTGTAAAGTGCATTGCTGGAACCAAATCTGCCCCAGCAGGACACTGGAGTGGAAAACCTAAGATTTCCTTCTGTGTCTCTGATAACTACTCTCCCTCACAAACATGGTAACATATACCAGCAAATGCTTTTTGCGTACCTATGCATTTCTCTGAAGGGCAAGAACATTTTGCAATTCATTTCTATTGCTACTATTCATTATGCTACTCAGTTACATTAAGTGCCCTAATTACTTATTTACAAAGGGTTAGTAACTCTGTACTTTTTACTTGACCTATATACCAAGCCTGGAGGCAACACTTTTCTGCATTCTTCTCTTGCTAGTAGCAGCTTTCAATAGCCCTTTGTCTCCCACACAGCATCAGGTCGGCAGAGTTTCAGAGGGAAATATGACTTTCAGCTGACGGTGAGCCCAGAGCTGGGGGAGCCTGGGAGGCCTGGTGCTTTCCTGCACTAATCTCACTGTGGTCTGCACATTTCTGCTGGTGAAGACAGGAAACCCTGGCCAGTGCTCCCAGCAATGGCATGCACAGACTGGGGAATGTGACCCCCTCAGGTGTCCACAGAGGACAATAGGCTGTGATGGGTGCTGTGTGCCAGGGCCACCTCTGGAAGATGCCTGCCTGATAGCACCAACCCTGGGGCACTGGAGACCCCACCAGCCCTGTGGACTGGCAGCCAGCCCCACAGCCTCGCCTGTCCTCCTCTCCTCTGTGGTTCTGTGGTATTCCCTGTATGGTTTACAGAATCACAGAATGGGTCAGGTTGGAAAGGCCACAGTGGGTCATTCGGTCCAGCCTCCCTGCTCAAGCAGGGTCATCCCAGAGCACACAGCACAGGATTGCGCCCAGACAGTTCTGGAGTATCTCCAGTGAGGGAGATTCCACAGCCTCTCTGGGCAATCTGTGCTGGTGCATGGTCACTTGCACTGGAAATTCTTCCTCATATTCAGGTGGAACTTCCTGTGCATCAGTTTCTGCGTGTCGCCTCCTGTCCTGTTGCTGGGCACCATCAAGCAGAGCCTGGTCCATGCTCTTGGCACCCTCTCTGCAGCTACTTGGAGACATTGATGAGGTCCCCTCTCAGTTTTCTCATCTTGAGGCTGAACAGGACCAACTGTCTCAGCCCTTCCTGGTAAGAGAGATACTCTAGAGCTTTGACCAACATAGCAGCTCTCTGCTGGACCTGCTCCAGGATCTCCACGTCTCTCTTGGCAGCAATCAAGCATTTCTTGCCTGTCCAAGAACATCAAGTGCGAACAGCCCCTTTGCCACAACTTGGCTTTGATTCAAGGTTATCCTATCTCCAGTGGGAGTTTTCTTCTCTGGCTAAAGAAGCATAGTTTGTTCAAATTTTTTCATGGTTTCTAGTCTCCTATACTATTCCCACTGTCCTTGTGGCTCTAATCAAGTAAGGTATCCTCTTTTTGAGGTGCAGTGTCCAAAATTGGACCCAATAGTTTGACGAACTTTTTTGTGTGATGCAGAAAATGTGTATTGTGTCTCCTTGCCACCTTACAGTCCCATTCATGTGCTGTAGGCAGGTGGGCTATCACTTAATACCATGTCTGTGTACTGCTGCCCATTTCCATTTAAATCTATATTTTCAGCCACTGTTTTTTGTGAAGCTGGTTTATTTCTTGTGTGTTATACCTTAGATTCACCCCAATTGAGTTACATCCTATTTTTTTTCGGTCCATATCTCTACTGTCAACGTTATGTGGAATGTTAATCCAGACTTTCAACCTCCTTGCAGCAGCACTGATAAGCATGATCCCTACTCCAATATTTAGGTAATCAGTGAATTACTGAATAATCCCAGTGCTCAGAGTTGCTGAAGAGGTGCTTTACATATGTGAGGCTGCTGCTGCTCTGTGTCCCGAGATCCTTCCAGCAGCAAGGCTGAGCTTCTACTCCCAACCCACACAGAGTGCTCATCCAAATGGGAAGCATGCATGTGGCCTGATCATGGTTCTCCTCTCCCTCTAGCAAGTGGCCTTAGGCAGTCTCTGCTGTAGCTGGTCCTGGATCCTCAACCTCCCTGGCTGCCTTACAAGCCCCAGTCCTACCCCAGCTCCTGGCATTCGGAGCTTGTCATGCACAGACACACACAGACACACTCAAGTGCCCAAGGAAAACTGCACACATTGTGTCCTTCCCAGGTGCCAGGATCCTAGTCAGGCAGGTGACCCCTTGACTGTGGCCTGACTCCCACAGCTGGCACTGAGAGCACATGCATGCACACGCACACAGAAGAGTCAACCAGCTCTGAAAAGTGCACTTGCCATTCCTGTTCATGTACATCTGTCCCCTTTTATCCCTTATCTCCTATTATCCCTTATCCCCAGTTTTCCCAGACTTGTTCCTTCTCAGTCATCCTTGATCCCTCTTCCTCTGTCTCTGACTCTTCCCCAGTCATAAGGCTTGCCCATCCTCCCAGCCACCCTGAGAACATCCCAGAGTAGGTGTTGTACAGTCTCTAGGTGCCATTTCTCAGCATCCCATCAGCTCCAGGCAGTGACTCCTAAAGGCTGTTGAGTGCTGCAGGGATCCTCTCCCACCCACCCCACAGGGTCTCACCTTGCACCCTGGGTCCATCACATGCTTTTATGACTCTCATTTCACCCACTCCACAGCACACCCCAGTTTTAGCTTGCCAATGACAACTACTAGGTGACATAGAAGATAACATATGCACTGAGAGATTCTTCTGAAAGGAAAATTATACATTCCTCAGATCAAACCATGAGCACTGCTCTGCCAAAGCTGGTGCAGTTTTGACCTTTACCTCATGATAAAGAAAATCTTTTCATCAGCTGCTTGTATGGTGACTGGAGCCTTTTGTGAGCCCACACATCCCCAGCCAAGTTAAGAGGGCAGACATTCCTACAGCAAGGGTCTCCTGAGCATCTACAGGAGCTGGTGCAAGGCACAGGCATAACATCCAGACACAAGCTGAGATTCCTGCCAGGCTTGGTTTTTCTGAGGCTGTCAACCCGCGAAACTCACTGTTTTTGCCTTGGGGAGAGCTTCTGTGGTCAAGCAATGCCATGACAGGGTGTGGATGCTCACACACACATGGGGAGCTGGCAAAGCCTTTCTAGGCGCCACACTCAGGGAGAGACATTCCTCCCTCCTGAAAGCCAATAATGTGAAGGGGAGCAAGCAAAAGCCACAGAGAGGGGAGATGGACATTTGCTGCTGCATCACAGTATGGATTTGGCAGCACTTTGCTGGAAGAGACCTCACTGTCCAATTACTTTCACACCATCCTTAAATCAAACTGCATGAATGCAGAAACATTTAATCAAAACCTTCAGAACAGATGGGATAGTTTATTCTTTTAAGACATAGCTAAAGAAAGGAAAACCATGCCTAAGTTTCAGCTAGCAAAAATATGAAAGGTCTCTGTGTTTCTCCCTCTCTTCTGGCCTTTCTCCAGAGCTGGCTGGAGAGCACCCAACCTTGGTAAAACACAGGAACCCCTAAGTCAATCTCTTCCAAGGGAGTCATTTGACCTTCCCTTTGCTATATCTTTTCCCCCTCCCTGTGATGTGTTCCTGAGGGAGTCCTGCCACCCTCTAATCAAAACTAACATTGTTCAGCTTCTCAGAGGAACAAACGAGGTGTCACAAGGCCAAGCACTGTCATGTGGACTCGGTCAGTTAATCAGCTACTTATTCAGTTAAAGAAGAGGGCACATTCTGACCCCCAAAGCATTCACCTCTCCAAATGCAGCGCCTCTCCCCACTTGCACCTACAATTTGAAACAGTCCATACGTCTACTGATGCACTCCAACTTCAGTATCCATGTGGGCTAGACACGTATAGCCCAGTGCTGGCTTGTAGCCAGCTGCAGTGGCTGCCAGCCACTCGGCAGTGTGAGCTTACCTTCCCACAGCAGCTTTCTCTGCAACACAGCATAGACATGCACGAGGCTCAAGGAGCTGGACAGCCCCCTTCTTGCTGCTTCAATGGGTAAAACTTGGAGGACAGAGCTGAAGTTGCTGGAGGGGAGGAACTAGAGGTAGCAGAAAGATCAGCCTCACGCACATGGTGAGAGCGCTTGCTGCAGTTCTCACATCTCTGCAAATATTGCTCTAAACAGAAAGTCAGTTTGCTTCCACAAGATTAGGCTGTTTTGATGCTATTACCCAGCATGTGGCAGGTGAACTGAGAGTACAGATCCTCCCATGATGTGTTTGTAACATTCTCTAGAACAATAGCACATGTTACTGGGAGGGTAGGAGCATGGAAAAAAGTGGCATGAAGGGTGACACCTAAAAATCATAAACCCTATCACAAGTGTCTTAATATTTCTAACATATTAAGATATGTTAGAAAATACAGTGCTGATTTTAACATAAATTAACTGAAACTGCCATTATTTCATTATGTGGTTTTGTGCTGCAAAGAGGATTTGATTGACAAAAGAATTACTTAGAGATGTATTTACACCCTGTAAACAGAGGGAACCAAATTAAGACTTATCCAAAAGGTATCACATTTAAATGAAAAGACACCTTCTTCACTATCCATCCATGCATACCAAAGTGAACATCACCAGCTAGCAAAATCCCTTAAACTGCATACATTTCACTTGCTGAAAATAAATCCATGATAATGGACACAAGGGCATACACCTAATGTATCACACAACCAGCTTAGTATAAAAATAAGTATCAACAGAATTCTAATTCATACATGATGCTAGAGAAAATGCTAATTTGAGAAATGTCTGATACCAGATTACAACATAGTTCAAAGATTTTTCTTCAACAGGCACTAGAGACATGGAAAATTCAGAGCAAACTGACAACATGTTTGATTTATTTTTCAGAAATCTCAAGAGCTCTGTCAACTTATTGCAATTAATTCCAAATTCAGAAAGAGATTAATATGGTGTGTGAGGAAAGAATTGGATGTCATCTCTGACTGCCATGTGACAGGAGAGAGACTATTCCATACATCTGTTTGAGGTATTCCAGTTTCATCCCTCTGTTGTGACAGAGGAGCACAGAAAAAGTATCTTGGGGTGGTGGGTTGTCTTGTTTTAAACAACCAGCAAAGTGAAAAAGAAATTAGAAATATTTTTGCCTTCTCATCATCAACTGTGACAGCTTAAGGAAAAGAGGAGCAACTCCTCCAAAAGCTCTGTACACCATTACTCCATCATGTTGGCAGGCTCACATATGCACTGTTTCAGAGCTCACTCATGCTGCATGAAACACTCTTGCATCCTTGAATAATTTAGAAAAAATACGTAGACAGGCTTGGATTTTCTCTGTAATTATTCAACGCTGATGTTATCCCTTCCAGAAATCTCAGAAATGTTGGCAATGCATACTGAGAATTCAGGTGATGCAGAAATATTTAAATAGAGGAATTGGCCCAAAGAAGTCACTCATACTTTACAGAAATTGCCTGCATCCTGTGCAGGTGGACAACACCCTGGATAAGTGTAACAGAGCCGTCAACAGATTTAGCTGGCCTGACTGACACCGAGATAGCAAACCACTGCAGGTCCTGGCAATATAACAGAGGTCATTAAGAAATGGAAGAAACAGAAAGAAAACTATTTTCCAGCCTGTCCACCATAAGCAACAACTTTCCTTAGAGCAGGCAGGTAGCTCAGCCTTTCCTGCTCTCATTTTACACTGGGGAAAGAGACCACAAGCATAGCAGCAAGAATTTCCATGTTCCTGGAGCACTGGGATTTTCCTTAGGACAAGCTGGGCAACAAGGAAGTGCAGGGCATTGCTTCTGTCTCTCTTGAGCCTCCTACAGTCTAATGTTACAGGCTATGCTTCACATACTGTGCCGCTGCTGTGGGAAGGATCGCTACTGATCATCTCCAGCCTCACATGCAGAAATCCATATTATTATTTTGTTGGGTGTCTCCAGGGAGGGAAGTGGCACCAGGAGCAGATGGTAAGCGGGTAGCAGCTTTCTGAAAATCAAAGATGACAGTTTTGCATGACTAAAATGCTTAGGGAGATTTCTAGCCTGCACCTCTCTCACAAGTGCAGATTATTCCATTGCTGGACTGGAGTCTTGTGGGCAAAGTGAACCCAGATATCTGCGGGTGACAGCCTCTGGCTCCTGCCTGAATGGGGGAAACAAAGCAAGCCTGTGGCCTCCATCAGCTCTCTGCACTGAAACGATTTGCGGAAATTCCTCCCCTGGGTGCAGTTGTGCACAATTAGCTCAGAATCTCTAGAATTTGTTCCAGTGGAATTGATTCCCAATAGACCCCGCTGCTAACCAGTGCTGGGCCATGCAGGCAGAGGGAGTCCTGCCAATAATGCACGCGCAGGGATCTCTCCATACACATTCCTCCCCATCCCTGCCCATTCCTGCACACACCTTGCTAAGAACTGCCTACATTTGAAATCAACTCTGCTGTGGGTTGAGCAGCGCAAGGGATAGAAATATTTCCTTTCTCTTCAAGGGCAGTAACCAACTGACACGTCCTGTTGGTCACCGACTGTGCCTGAAGGAGCTCCTCTTGACCACCCTGCCCCCTACACTTCTTGGGAAATCCCCTGTTTCCACAGACAAATTCCATCCAGACTTGGCCACGCTGTGGAATGATGCTGGCCCCGCTCCACCCCACTCCTACGTGGACATCACCACTTCCCACTAAAGAGCTAAAGAGACTGAGGGTCGTTGGCACCTTCCTCCAGCTGACCAGCCCTGTCCCTTACATCTGTCCTGGGCACTGCATCACCTGCAACCCTGCCCTGTGCCCCTCCAGCTGGGAAGCACTGGACACAGAGTGGTCACTCCACCCCTGCCTCAGTTGTTGCACTCACAGATAGCTAATGACCCTATGTTTTTTTCCAGAAAGCCGACTTTGGAAACACAATCCTGACAAGGTGTCCCTCAGCAGCATAAACATGCCCACTTTTGCTTTGCTGCCTGCCGCTTTATATACCCTCCCACTTCACAAAGTATGGAACTGTGACTGCAGCCACTGGTGTCTGTCAAGATTATGTGATTACACGAACCGCCTAATGAATGTATTTCTTTACATAACAGCTAAGCAGATGCTTCACACCCCAGCAAGCAGAGAAGAGGATCTTAACATCAACACAGATTAAAACCAGAGTAACCGCTGAAAAACACCTCACAATTTGTGCAACTCAGTGAGTTTCAATAGAAATTACCTCTGGCCCACAAAATAGAGACAATTTGTGAAATTATTAGCAAAGAGAAGGGAGGGGAGGCACAAAAAGAGAAAGAGGAACAAACACGAGTGCTGACTAAACTGGGCAGGAGAGCTGAGACAGAGTACAGATGTGTTTTCAAGGACACTGAGTGTGCTCCAGCAGCAGTCCTTGCCTTTTCCCACAACGAGCTGCTATCTGCAGGGAAAAACATAACACAACAAAGCAGGCATAAGTGTACAGCTCCTATTCAATGCCAAAGCTGGTTATCAGCAACAAGGCCCCATATCCCACGGAGTACTTTTAAATTTACTGTCGGCTCTTTGTGATGTGCAGATAGGTTCATTGTGTGGTTATCTCTGTGGTAAGGACTGCCAGGGATTTGGGGGCTTTATGGTATTGACTAAGGCTATGAAAATAAAATAAAAGTAAAGGGCCTGGGACTGAAAATATTAACCCTTTATGAACTAGGGGGACAACTTTGTCTTTCTGAGTAAGTTCTAGTGCAGAAGAAAAATAACATGATCCATTAACAGGAATGAATTTACGTAATGCAAAGGCCTGAGCTTGGGACACGGTGGGGACCTGGCTGCTTCCCACTCAGGATGGTGAGATGTATTAACACATGCTATTGGTGGTGGCTGTGCAATGAGCAGGATCAGTGCCATAGTGACCCCAACCTGCTGCAGATGTGGCTTCCCCACTGTCCAAGCATGCCTGTGTCTGAAAGTGGCAGAGGTAATAAATGAGAGACAGAGGTATTAAATGCTACAGAACTCATCATAAAGACCCAGCAGTTCATAAGAGACCTACCACTTTCTCTGTTCCTCCCCTCATTCAGGAGCAGTGAGGGAGCCAGCAGTGGGGTGAAGCTCCAAACCCCCTATACCATGCCAGGACTGGGCAGTCCCTGAGCCCCTGAGCCAACCTCCCTTCTCCAGGGTGCCCAGGGCTGGGTCAGCTGCTCCTACTATTACCTCCACCTCACAGCATGGGGAGATGCTAAAACAGGATCAGGGGAATTCATGGAAGAGACAACATGCAGACAGGGACATCCCAGCATTATCTTCAGAATGAAAAATGGGCTTTGCTTGCCTTCAGAAGGAGTGTTTGCATGAAACTTAGCAGGAAAGAGGAGAAAACATTGAAATACATTCTTCCAACAAACAAACCCCAGGCTATCAGCAGCCTCTGGAAAATTAAAATGTCTGCAGTTTTTTCCCCTCACAGAGTAGTAATTTTAATTAAGTAAAGATACCACATCCTAATAAAAATATATGTGTTAAAATACAGTGGAGAATGTCACATGATGTGGACATCTGCAAATGGTATGATCCCACAGGCCTCCTCAGGAGGACATGCACCAAAGTTGAGGGAGGGTGGTAAAAACAGGCTCTTTGTAGAAATTCCTTTATGTCCATATTCTTTCCTAGGAAAAGAAGCACAATTCAAAAGAGGAAAGCTTGAAGAAATCTACCTCAGTTATCAAGGAAGTAGTCTTTAATGTCTAGATTTGCATTTCATTTCAGCATTTTCATAGTACTACCAGCAGAAGTACTTTGATAATGCAATTTTGTGTTAGAGGAATGACAGCTCTCTCTGAAAACATCTGCCTGAGAAGCATCTGGACACTGGGGAAAAAAAAGGTATTACAAAAAAGGGAGGGGAAAAAGTGATTTTCCTATTGGTCTGAAGTTAATGATCTGCCACAGGGGGTTACAACTTTTCAGGTGCCTGCAGTCACATACGGCAGCTCTACCCTTGTGAGTCAGGATACTTAATCAATTGGGGAAATGTTATCTGCGAGCCACAGGAAACAAATTTCTACAGCGCGGTCCATTTCTAAAATCTAGCTGCTAAACAAAATAAAAATGCCTAGCAGAAGAGACTAAAAAATTGGGTGAATTGGAAGAATGACATCTCAGAATTACAAAGCTCCATGGGATGAGGACTGTGCTTCAGCACATGGGAGCAGGACGGTTTGAATAATGGGGCCGGGGCATCCACCGCTCGGTAAGGGGCTTCGGCGGGTACCTACAGCAACTCTGGCCATGCTGAGCCCTCCAGTCATCAAACAGGGAATCAACACTTCCAGCTCTCACCAGAAAAATCTGGTTCAGATATCTCTCCGGGGTCTGTCTTCCTGTAGGCAAAAAACTATCAGTCCTGCCAGTCCAGTGGAGGGTTTACAACTTATTTACAAACCATTTCTGCTCTAAGGAAGGAAAACAGCACATAAAGGCTGACTTGCTAAAACAATCCTTATCAGTGGTGCAGAAAGTGATAAATACAGGCAAGTGGAATCTAACCACTCACGACTGGGGCAAGCAAGACATTTTCCTCTTCTTTTGTCAGACTTCCCAAGAAGGGACATTTGCCAGCAGGTCCCAGCTCCCTGCAAGGCAGCCTACAGGGAAGTGGAGCAGCCACAGCTCCACCAGCAGTGCCAGAATCAGCGCAGGTCCCCTGGGATCACTCTCCAGCCTGTTCACAGTTTGATCCCACTTAACTCAAGCAAAAATCAAAATATTTTGTGCTAAACAGAAGACTGAAAGCTGTTATGCAAATCATTCTTATCCTAATGCACAGGCAAATGACTGAATTAGAGCAATAGGATTAGATGCTAAATTGTCAATATGGTTGCTCCACTTAGAATATAGTAAAAATAAAAGAAAAAAGCTGACAATGGAGTTTTTGGTCTACCAGTCAAACATGTCAAGGAATGACATCTTCTCTTTCTGCGGAAAATTCCCCTGGAGGAGGATAATGGACTAATTAAGGCAATTAAGGAAGAAGGCATCAGGAGCTTCTCTGCAAATTACAGGAAAGAATTCGCCAAGGCACGGAGCCCTCTGCTTCCCTGAGCCCACGTTGCCTGCAGTGTGAGGGCGGCCACATCAGGCCTTCTCTCCCTGCTGAGTCTTGTCTTCCCCCAGCTGGGTGGATGGAGCTGTCACCTCCTGTCTTGCAAGGAGATGGCCAGCCCCAGGCTCCACGCTGCACCAGAGGGGAGCCAGCACAGGGCTTCCCCCATCATCACGCAGGAGGCAGCTGGGGCACTTCAGTCAAGGCCACATCTGCAAGTCCAGTGAGGAGCCCTCTCTCACTCCTCCAGCCCTGCAGAGGAAACAGCAACGTTTTTCTGTGGTCCTACAATCTCAGGACCATAAAACCTGCGCTTCTCCCTAGCTCACCATGTTACTTTCCCTTTCTGTTCTCTCTGGCAGCAGAGCAAGCCCAGCCTGCTGTTTCACCTTCAAGCAAAGAAAGATCAGTGGAAGCGTCTGATTGTTAAAGTACAGTACAAGTAGCACTAAGCTCTGATATAGCAATTTCTGTCTGAGACAATTTAGCTTTTGATCTCTGGATGCAGTTAATTGTTAGCTATGCAGACATTTGTGGAGGAGACAACAATCACAAGCAATTTCAGAAGTGAGATGCTTGATGCTTAATCTTGCACCTGTCTTAAGAACTGAAATGGGCTTTTCTTAGTCTGGATCATGCTGCAAAGAGCTGCAGATCAGCCAAAGGCAGAACATTTCAAATGTCAAATAGATGCAAATCCACTGCTCTCCCACATGATAAAAAGAGAAAGTCAACAGGATAAAAACAATAAGGTAATCCATCCGATATATTCTCATTAACAGCTTTCCTCATGTCTTGAAAATAGGCAATAAATCATATACAGAATAATTGGGAAAAGCGGCTCCATACATTGTTCATTTTCGTCTTTATTTTTTCTTCTTCTGGGCAATTTGAGGACACCAGAGAGCCAAGTCCTATTTCTCCAGGGAAAAAAACAGGGTTATTTCCAGACAGGGAAGGGAGTAAGATAAGACAGGACACCTTTTAGTATACCTAATCAAAGTTCAAATACTAGCACATAAAACAAGAGCCGGCCAAAGAAAAAGCCCTCTGACTAGGAGCTGGTTAGGTATGTCTCAACCATAACTGCGCAGCTAGAGGTGTCAGCTGTGACAGACATCCTACCCACCACCAACGTGCTTCTATTCTCCGGGGTGTAATAACTCATCTCAAACCCTTGAAAGCCTGGTAATTTGGGATTGCCTTGAAAAATGTCATACCAAAGTCTTGTTTATCCCAAAAAACAGAGCCATCTAAGGCTTGCAGCGAGGGTTTCAGATGGGCTATTGAAAGAGGGCAAGTACCTCTGCCTTGCTCCTGTGCTGCTCCCAGTTTGAGACATGGCTGTGCCTTAAGGTGTAGACATGTTGCCTGGCTTAACTTGTTCCCCACAGTCTTCTTCCTTCAGATTCCTCACCCCCTACACCCCATGGGTACTCTGGCATCCCCAATATGCAGAAGAAAAAGTGCAATTCTGCACCACAGGAAAAAGCACTTCTCTGCCTCCACTCCAGATCCGACAGCCAGCTTGCCCACTGAGCAGTGCTTGGATGCTTTTAGCAAACATTCCACAATGACTCAAGCTGTCTTTCACTTTCTCCTGAGATAAGAGATCATGATTTTGTATAAGTAGCCACTTTTCCCCTGACAGCCCTAACACAGAATTTCATTTTAGTGCAGTGAACTATTTCGGTGGCTTTTCAGAGTCAACACTAGTTTTGGCCATCCTGAATAATATTTCATCAGTTGTGAACATTGTCACCATTTGCTTGTACTACCTTCTCCAGGCCACTTAGGAAGATGCTGAACACCAGATCCAGGTCTTGCGTCTGTAGGACCTCCTCCTCATATATGAGGTACCTGTTTCTTCCAACCCTCCCTTTTCTGGTCTTTAGCCCATGAGTAAGCTCTCTTGTTCCAGAGTAAGTGTCTTTTGTTATGAGCTCTTCTTGCTCCCCTAAGGCATTGTTCAAAGCTTCATAGCCTGAACAAGGACAGTATGTATTCTCATGATATCCTTCCAAGAGATCTCGTGGCTGTCAAGCCTGACCTTCCTCTCCACTCCTGTGTTTCTTCTCAAACTTCCAACCAAATCTGACCACTACAAATGAAATTTTGACTGACCATTATTTCCCAGGATCACTCCTGAAGCCCTGTTCAAAACCTGGCATCATGTTCCCACTTCCATCCGTCTAAACCCAGAGCTGATAGTAGTGCCAGATTACACATAGTTAGCAATTCAGAAAATTCTTATTTGTGGTGTGTGTTTTTTCAGGACTCCTGTGTAAACACCATCTGGTGCTGAGAATTTGTTAATGTTTAGTTTATCAATTTCTCCTAACATGCCTTTTCCCAACACCTCCATTTGAGGTGGTTCCTCAGACTCCCTCCCCATTCACGGCTCCCCATCATAGTGAATGCCAGCGCATGCAAAGAATTTGTTCAGCTTGTTCAGCACTGCCATTGCTGTCTGCCAGTGGGTCTTTTCACACACAGGTCATTCATTGCCCCCAGTAGCTCCTCATCACCTCTATGAACCATGGACAGGTGCTGCACAGAGAAACTGATCACATTAATATTTACACATCAGATAAACTTTAAGTGCATCTATACTTTGAATACATGCTGCTAAGTTTACTATGAAAATTTCAGATGGAAAACACCAAATGTGATCTTGGTACATATCCAAATACAAATGTGAATTCTTTTGAGTATTTCCCAAACAGGAGCAATTTTTATCTTAGGGATCTACAGAAACTATCTGCTACACAAGCACATCGTGTAGCCTCTAGTCATGTCAAATATTTGTTATTGACAGAGATGAATGAAGCCTGGAACAACACCTTTCTTTGTGTTAAATGTTCTATTGAATCCCTGAAAGTACTCGACTGGAGAGAGAGAAACCAAATACAAGATGACCTTTGCCTGGCCAGCACAGTGTTTTGAAGCCCCTGTTCATGTGGAGAGTTGTTAAGATTTATGTGAAGTTGCTCGTGAAAATTCATAACAAGTGTTTGAGGAGTGGAAGGTAAAATATTTATTAAAAACAGAGGATTGAAGACAAAAGCCCTGTGATCAGTTTACCATGCATAAAATAAGGAATAAAGGTGACTGTTTTAACATTTATTTGCAATCCCAACTTCAGCCCTCAGAAAATGGGAAGCTGGAGATAAGGGGTAGCAGCTTCTACAGCACCAAAAGACAAGAGAGCACCTTCAGTGCACATGAAAGGGAGATTAGGAGAATGATTTATAAGTGCAATGATTAATCTTTCCCTTTATGTGGGAACAGACTTGGACATTTGATTAAATATGCAAGGTAGAAGAACAACACCTAATAACACAAGATCATGTTTTGCTTTTATTTCATTACTAGCATTGTTTTTTCATCTTCTGCTCTTCCCCTGATCCAGGAGGTAAGGAAAGCAATCAAAACAATGAGGAACATGCTCTTGGTCTCACAGCAAATGATTGTAGCAGGCAAATTAATTGGGATGCTGTTTAGAGCTGAAATATATTACTGTGTATTTGTCAGCACTTGGCATGGCGACACATAAAGAACATTACTCACATAGACACAGTAAGGATAATAAACCAGCAACACATGTCTGGGAACAAAAAGAAACCCTTTCAAGCTCATCTGTCAGACTTCTCATGTACTCGAGGTGAGGACACGGGGGGAGGAAACCACGGGAACCTGAAATAGCATAGCTTCATGTGGGAAGGTAATATCATCACAGAGCTCTGAACAGCAGAGACAGATATTTAAAATTCTTTTTCATTAAAGAATATTTTTAGATCCTTAGCTATTGCCCTTCTTCTTTCTGTTTTCTGGGTATCATTTTAATGAATATGTATATTCCTGAATATTTTATTTATATATGCTCCCTCCTTCTTCATCATAATTCTACCTTGTTACTAAGTGACAAGGCTGTGCTGTTGCTATGTTTTCTTCCTCAATAATCCTGCTCATTTGATGCTGCCATTCTTCTCCCTGTACAAACAGGCCTCAGCCAACAATGGGGAGAAACAGCTGGCTTTGTTTCAAAGTCCCAGACCTCACTGCTGTTGGTAATGGCACAAGTTGTGCTGAGTTCACAGATGAGTGGCCCTCTGAGACTTTCTTACTATTGCTACACCACAAGCTGCAGCCTCCTGGACTTCCACTGTGCCAAAGGCAACCAAACCAAACCAAAGAAGGGAGTGATCTGCTACACTTCCAGGAGACCTCGCTCACAAGCACATCCATCTGCAGGCACCCAGCCGTATCAGGAGACCCTGTTTGACCACACACATTCCACCAGAGCCCACCTGAGGTCTCACACAGACAATTTAAATGAGCAAAGAGATTACTCATTCACAAACGACCCAGTTACAGATATCTATTGTGCTGGAAAAACAACGTTTGCCCCAGGTGCAGTTGCAGCAGGAGCTGTAATGCCAGCTGGGCAGCGCTCCATGCTGATCCCACCCCCCTGCCCAGCCCAGTGGAAAGGTAACACTAGTGATACGGACCTCCTGAGGGGCACATCCAGCCCTTTGGTGATCCAGGGATGCTGGGCTCACAGAGCACAGCAATAGCCAAGGTGGAGGGCACCAGTTCAGCTGCAGCCCCAGGCCTGGGCACCAGCACAGTGGGCACTGGGACCTGGCTCCACCAGGCTCACTGTCTCCTCTGGCCCGCGTCCCCGGCAGGGTGCTGACAGGACCAGGGCAGCCCCTGCACCTGGGTGAGGGTCGGGGCTGCAGAGGGCTGCTCCCGATGCCCCTGCTGTGGGTCAGCACCGCAGTAGCAGGGCAGAGGGGAGCCGCTCTGCGTGACACAGCCCTGCCAGACACTCAGCCAGCCCTCTGGGGCCACAGGGCTCTCTGCAAGGGAAGGCAAACTTCGGAGAATGTGCATTTTAAGGCCGGAGAGACCACCTTATTATCTAGTGTGATCTTCCAAAACACCCTGGGAATACTGCTTCACCCACCAATTCCTGCTCCAAATCTATTTGTATGTTTTCAAATTATGTTGACCTTGATACTATATTGCAATCTGGCTACAACATCAAAATATAGCTCCGCATTTATAAAAGCTTACACTGTAGTATCAATCAGTTTATTTTTTACTAAATACATTCACACTTCTTTCTCACACCTCTCAAATTTTAATTAACATCAATGGTTTAATTTAAAATATAAAAAATATTATGTATTATGCAACCACAACCAGGGAAATAAAAAAATAAACCAGAAAATAGGCCCATTTGTTTGCTCTTCTGCTGTGATTTGAAAAGCAGATGATCTCATTTTTTTACAATTGCTTTAAGAGCATAGCTCTGTCAGCCAGGCTTCTGATATGAGCCAATTTTTCCAGTTGATTTGCAGACCCCTTAGAATGGGTGTTTCTAATCCTGTTGTAAACACAGACATGACAGATACCATCCTGGCAGATACCTCTCGAGCAGCAACGTCCATCACAGCTGCGAGAGACGTGCTGGGGCAAGGCTCGTCTCCCTCATCCCACTGCATAATCCCAGGTTTTCACACAGTAAACCTTTGTATCCGAGCCCAACAGTCTGTTCACTAAAAGACCAGACCTCATTTTCCCAAGCTCTCTTGCATTCCTGTTATATTTCTACCTCTGATAAAGGCTAGTTTGCAGCTAGTTACCCTTCTCTCCCCTGTCCCACTCCCCAGCTGCCTCACCAAGAACCACTGCATCAGAGATTTCAGGCCCTAATTGCTCTATTTTAGCATGGTTAGCAAATAATTTAAGTAGGAAAAATAGGGAGCCAAAATTCACTGATGCAGACATAGAGATTTCCAGTGTGGAAACAACAAACTCGCCTTGTTCCCCTTGAAGTCTGATTCTTGGCATGTCTAATTTTAAACAAATATATCTGCTGCTGAGTGGATTGGCAGCTTGAAATCTGAACTAAAGTGGT
Source organism: Oriolus oriolus (assembly GCA_013400235.1). Taxonomy (NCBI): domain Eukaryota; kingdom Metazoa; phylum Chordata; class Aves; order Passeriformes; family Corvidae; genus Oriolus; species Oriolus oriolus. The sequence goes on along the minus strand of VXBT01007293.1, from coordinate 33,313 downwards.
GTTGAGATAGCAATAAGTGGTGCATTTTCCTCAGCTTCTTTCAAAAAATTATTTATTTTTGGTCTGAGAGCTCTTAAGTTAATTTGGCTGCTAGTCCAGTGAGATCTCACTCATGCAAAGGTTTGTTTCTGCATGAAAACCACATAGAATACAGATAATTATGAATGAAGCAGCAGTGGAGCATGGTCAGTGTAGTACTATAAATTGTGCAGCCTTTCACTATTCTATCAAGCTGAAGAATGCTCAGTTTTTGTAAGTTCTCCTCTCACCCTGTACTCTATTTCTTCACTAAGTCAAACCATACTGAGTTCAGCTAGCATTGTTTTTAAGAAGAGTACCAACTATTGTCCAAGATAAAACAACAAATTCACAGCAATTTTTAGCAAAGGAGAAAAAGTCTAATTAGCTATTTCTCAGCTTCAGTCTTGACAATATATACATGACCTGTTCATCTCATTCACCAGGCGTTCCCACCAGGCTCATTATCGAGGTATAATAGCATCTGGCAATCCCAGGCACAACTACAGACTGGGTGGAGAAGTAATTGAGAGCAACCCTGCAGAGAAGGACTTGGGTTTGCTGGTGGATCAGGGACGGGGGAGCAGCACAGAAAGCCCCCAAATGTATCCTGGGTTGCACCAAAAGCAAAGTGGGCAGCAGGGCGAGGGAGGGGATTCTGCCCCTCTGCTCTGCTCTGCTCTGCTCTGCTCTGCTCTGGTGAGACCCCACCTGCAGAGCTGTGTCCAGTTCTGGTGGCCCCAGCATAAGGAGGACATGGAACTGTTGGAGCCAGTCCAGAGGAGGGTCATGGAGCACATCCCCTACAAAGCCAGGCTGAGAGAGTCGGGGCTGTTCAGCCTGGAGAAGGGAAGGTTGTGTGGAGACCTCATGGCAACCTTGCAGTGTCTGCAGGGGCCTGCAGGGAAGCTGGAGAGGGACTCTTCATCAGGAACTGTAGTGACAGGACAAGGAGTAATGGGTACAAACTGAAAGAGGGGAAATTTAGGTTAGATATTGGGAAGAAATTGTTTACTGTGAGGGTGGTAAGGCACTGGTACAGGTCACCCAGAGAAAAGGTGGATGCTTATCCCTGGAAGTGTTCAGGACAGACTGGATAGAGCTTTGAGCTGCCTGGTCTGTGAGGTGCTCCTGTCCATGGCAGAGGGGTTGGAACAAAATGATCTATAAGGTCCCTTCCAACCATCCTATGATTCTGTGATTCTATGAAGAATAATAAGAACAAATATAAAGCCGGGTCAATTCAGATGTAATATTCAGCTCTATGGAGATATCTTAAATAAACTACCAGGAAAATTACAATTAAGTTTTGACAGAAGCATTTGCATAGAATAGTTTATAAAAAAATCACTTAATAAACCTTAATGTTTTTAATAATGACAAAATTACAATTAAGAGTGACATAATATTAGGCCTAATAACATGTAAAGTCAAGACTAATTCCAATAACTAATTCCAAGGACTGACTTATTTTTTGACCATTTTGCTTGGCTGTCAGGGGGAAAAAAACCCACAACTGTTTTACAGTTCATTGCTGAAAATAAATTGGAGCTAACTGCCTCTTTTCAGGAAAGCCACACTGCCAGATTAGCACACAAAATAGATTTTTAAGGAATTTAATTTTTTTTTTCCTGAGGAATAGTAAAATAATCTGGATGAATATAATTACTATCCAAGAGGCAGCACTTCGAGCTACACATACAGGGAAACAGAACACCTTTTTTTTTTCCGGTTGTCATTGCCAGCGGCCCTACCCAATCCAGCTTTGAAGTCTAATGTGGAAATTTTTCCCAGGGCACCAGCCTATGTTTTCTTTTTCCTGGAGCATCCCATGGCTCTATGGAAACAATGATACATTTGTGCTCCCCAGTGATTGCCACTGATTGCAGAATGGATGTGAGCAGGGGAAATGACACCTCAGTAAGTAAGAGAGGGGAGGGTGCCCACATTGCTGCAGTCCAGGCTGGGGTCTGGTCCCCGAGGACTGAACTGGATGTTGGTGGGTCAGATGACAGACACAGTGAACCCAGTGCTGGTGTCACATCTCCACCTCTGCCTGTAGGTCACGTACAGTTTGGAGGATGGGTTTTGCCTGACAGTGCTAATGAATTTTCTGCTTCTCATAACTTCCATCCTGAGAGGGGTCTTCATGGGGGTTGCGTGAGGGAGAGGGTCTGCTGCAAGGAGTTGAAGCATGACCAGAGCAGAGCAAAATGCCATTGGCATATGAAGTGATGGCAGCAACTGGTAAGAAGAGCTGAGTGCCTTTACAGAACACACAGTGTAAAAGACAGCAATAAATTTAACTGCAACCTCTGTTTTTCAGTGGTTACACTGTCCAGGTGGGATCTGTCAGCATGGCCATACTACTTAGACAAAGGGAATGAGTCCAGCTTGGTTTGAACTTGTGATTCAGGCTAATTACAACTGCTCTTACCCAAGACAGACCCCTTCCACTCTTCTGGGCAGCCCCAAATTCATAAAGACTATCTTGGAGTTTCTCTCTTTAAAAACTGAGGAGTTCCATCATATTTGAGACAAAACATGCGAGGAAGATGGAGGGTCTTCTTACTGATCAGGGACATGCAGAGATGGGTCATGATGGGGAAGATGTTGCACCGTTCTTAGCTTTCAGGGAATCCTTGTACCAGAGGCAACTTCTGCCCAGCCAAGTCTGGGGACTGAGCTGCAGTTAGCAAGCAGTAAAGGACCCTTACCTAAAAACCACCAGAGACTAGCAGTCAGGTCCTTGGCAGTTACCTCCCTGTGTCTGGACAGGCTGTTACTCCTGGGAGAGAAAATGCATGTCTTTCTTCCAAACAGTCGTGTGTTCCTGTGAGTGAGAAATCATGGTGAAATTCCACACTGAAAACTGACTGCAAATGCAGCACCTTCTCACATAACCAACCTGCTCACTCTGTGAATTGTCACTTCTGCTGATTTCAGGTGACTGAAATAGATTCTTACTACCTTCTGCTTTCTAGTTGCATAAAACTGACACCACTGAGAGCGAGAGCAAGAGCAAGAGAAAAAGGTTTTCTCTATTTCATCAGCTTTCACATTTCCTTTACCAGGGACAGTGCAGAATGATGCAGAAGACACAGCTTCACATATGGATCCCAACCAGTCATTAAATACAATAAATACAGACCCCTACACCACACCTGTTCCTGGGTTATTTTTCAGAGCAGAGCCACGCTAATGTTTTATAAAATTACTTCCTGAAGACCGTGCTTTTGCAGCAGCACAGCTATTTTTAGCATCCAAAACAGACTCTGGAACCACCAATCTGAAAAAATAGCCGTGACGTACATCAATACCAGCTCACCTGGTATCCTCAAATTTGACCCTGCACCTATGCTACCAAAGGGTCTTTTAGTTTTTCTGATCTGTCAGAGCATGTCCCAAATGAAGAATTGCTAGTGGAATGGCTCCTCCAACACCATTTAGCAGTCTTGGCATTGAGCTAACATAGGAGGGGAGAGTTACGTAATGAATACAAGACACCACAGCAGCCAGGTTTTATTAAAGTGCATGAAGTCCAGGGGAAGAAAGGTCTGATGATGTCTTTGGCATCACATAGCCATGTCAAGTCACCGACTCATCCCATGTAAATGCTCCAGGTTGTGTGTATAAGCCCTGGCAGCAGAAGTGGTACTGGTTCTGTTTGCTGCTTTTTGGTGCAGGGTATTTGTATGGCATAGGCAGATCTTCAGGCATAACAAGGGAAAGAGCAAGCAGACAATAGATTTTGATTTTGTGCTGCGCAAGGAAACACTGTGAACAAAGCCCAGTGTGCATATAAATCCCCACCTGGTCAATTATGAAGTTACATCTTTATCTATCACTGTTACCCAGAGGAGGGAAATGTCCAGATCTCTGGCAGTTTTGCAACAGCACCAGCTGTAAGACATGCCAATAGCTCTAATTGCTGAAAACCTTGTTGTGGTGATGAAATCGACGCTTTATCTTCACTCTCAGTAACAGCCAGGGATACTGATTTGAAGCCAGAGTCTTTCCTCATGGAGACATATGCCACTGCAGTAACTGGCTTAATCAGCCCTCTGATTTACGTGGTCACGGGCCAAGTCCCCTCCAGCTCTTTACACACTCAACACTCAAAATGCAGATGCCTGTCATTTAAAGGCCTAAAAGCCCCGTTTGCCAGACTCCTCACCTGGGGGAAATTATTTCCAAATCCCTAAGCTAGGAACCAGGATAGCTGCTACTGGCACCAGTGCTGGACCAGTCAGTATTTCAAGCCATGGCCACTGCTCCCAGCCCTGTGCCAAGCTCTGCAGCAGCTGTGCCTGAGGGGACTGATGCCAAACCATCCATGCCCTCGCCATGAGACCCCAGCACATTTGGAGAGGTGGTGAGGGAGAAAGATAAATATATAATTTCCTCTCACTTCTTGTCTTCCCCCCAAAATCGGATGAGGCTCCCTCAAGGCACCTGGAGGAGCTGCTCCTCGGCTCAGGGGCTTTAAGGGAAGCTTCAAGAAGTTCATGAGGAGGGAGAGGGATCTTGCCACCCATTTTGGGCTAGGAAGAAATACACAGCTTCCAAAGCCGATGAATGTTCACTGTGGTGTTAGGTGGAACCCATTGCACCTCCACAATGCAGCCTGGCCTCGCCACCAGCAGGGTGTTGTCTCCTGCACATATCCCAGGCCAAAGCAACCAGCACACTACCTCCCAAAAACACTTCCCATAATGTTTCTTCTGCTCAACGCCTTGTGGGCTGAGTGAAGAATGATATGTGATAGAATTTTCACTGGGAAGATTGACTCTTTTATCAAGAGCTAAATAATCTATGATGTTTGTGAACTAATCTGGGGCTTTTTTGGGATAATGAAGGCCATATTCCCAGGACAGTGTTTAGTCCGCTTCCCTTTCATCCAAGTACAGAGACAGGAGGGGAAGATAAGGTGCAGATCTTAAAGAAAAGGGTAATAGGTAGTGCTGAAGCAACAGTGGAGAAATAACAAGTGGTGATGTCACAAATTAATACTTTAGGGTCACTCAAGGAATCCCCATCAAAGATATTAGCAAAAATGCATTTAACATGACTTTATAAAAATGTGCATTAACAAAGTTCAGTGGCAAGGTTCACTCTATTACCTACCACATGGATGAAACATACAAAGGCAAATCAAGTTAGAATTCATTTAGAGTGACAGAGGGCAAAGATGCAGCAGGGTACAGGAGGCTCTCCCCTTGAGTCATGAGTCTCAGAGTGGACGCCCTTGCTTTCTAAACTTGTGATGAAGCCTAGCTGCAGCTAGGGGCAGTTTTAGCCTCAGACTTGGACAACTGTTTGTACCTAAAGGAATCAATTACATGATTGTATTAGTATTAATTTAGCATGCTATTATTTAGCATGCTAGCCACTTACCAAGGATCTGTTGCAAAGATGGATCTCTCTGCCTTGGGTAAGAAAGGATATCTCGATCTCAGCTAAAGAATCTCAGACCTTGAGAGGCATCCCAGCTCCAGTGGAGATCACACTTATGCAGCCACAGTGCCTAGCAGGGAAAGCTCAATCAGGCTGTCGTATTTGTGGGATAAAGCAGTTGGCTCACAGTTCAAGGGCACAGAGCGAGAAAGGTAAGCATGAGACTCCTTGTACCCACACACATGAGTCTTGGCAAAACCACCTGCTACGCTTTCATTAATGGCACGATTGGTGCTCCAAGTTCATGTGCGTTGATGCTCCCTGGGTCACTGTGCCCCTTTGTGGGCTCCCCACGGGAGATTTTGTCTTGCCTATGGCCCAGGTCTTTACCTTCTTTGGAGTTTGTACCAAACCAGTGTTAGTTTGGTTAGGCAGGTTGAGTGCATCCATCACAGGTGAATGCTCCAAGTCTGTCAATTTGTCAAATCTGTCTAGTTTGTCAGTTTGAGCAAATCAACATCAGTGAAACCAAGTAAGCTCCATCCACTGGGGAGCTGACCCTTTACTGCAAACATTTCCCAGTTCTCAGCTGCCACGAGGATGAAACAGCAGGCTGGTTCTATACCCATCTGAGTGACTACATTCAAATATTTCCAAATATTTTTAATGTTCCTTTCTTGCTTGTCAGGGTTACATATCCTTGGATAGGGTTTCTATTGCAGGTTTCTAACATCCTTTCACATACCCTTAAAATTGCCTGTAATGTTAGAGAGAGCTCTAATTTTGCATAGTTTAAACCAGTCATAGCTGCAGAACTGTTATATCCTGTGCATTTTGCCTCGAGGCACAACGTAAATGAAAGTGGAGCTAAGAATAGGGCCTCGTGTCTCAGCTGAGGAGAGAAGCATGTGCCTGCCTACATAAGGAGAAGTAGGTTATGTTTCTAATAACAAGCAACTTTTTTCTTTTTCTTTTTTATGAAGAAAAAAATTAAGTGTCAAAAATATCAACAAATTTGAGCTGATCTATTCTCCTTGCCTCATTCCTAAGCAGATAAACTATATATATATATACACAAAAAAACCAGACAGACAGAAAATTCCCAAAGGAGAATCCTGTCTTGTTTAAGATATAATGAATTCAGTCTTCAGAGACTATGAAGTCTGAGAGTTTTTAAGCTCTGTAATGTCAGTTGAATAATTATCTCACAAAATGCATTTGTGTAGGTGAAGTCCCTCCGGTTTGGTTGTTTTCCTGCTATGAAATGAAAAGCTGCTAACCCCTTGGAAAAAAAAAAAGCATAGGGAAATCAGAGAACATCAAGTTTGTGTAAACACTGCTTTCCACTTGTATTCTTCACCTAAGTCTTGGTGATGAAACACCTTAGAAATAAGGCTTCTCTGTGACACAGACTTTTCTCCCAGTTGCATGTGCAGAAAACCAGTGTAACATGAAAATAAGGAAAATTAAACATGTTGCCAAACAGTTGAGTGTTAAACATGTCATTAACTGAAAATCTTACACTGGGTTGAAATACAGACAAACACCCTAATCAAACAAATTTTTTTTATTAAGTTGATTAAAAGTAGAGTATTACTTGAATTGCAAAGTACCTGTGTCATTAACTTGATTAGTTTTTTTCAGATGTAGAATATTTTACATTTAGGAGATAAAATCTGGCAGCATGGCCCTGTGGATATGGAACTGGATTAAGAATTAATCCGTTAATTGGTCGGGCAAGTGGGCAAAGTACATAATCCCTCTGCATGATTCATATTTCTTCATCTTTAATACAGAGTTTTTATGCACTCCAACTTTCCTGAAGTGTTTTGATTTACACAGATAAAAGGCTTATATTAATTACTATAGATGAATACTGAAATGCCATAAAAGCATTGCTTAATGAAATATTGATTTTAAAAATATCAAGTAGGACTAAGTCCTTGCCTTAGATGTTGAGGAAATGCCTGTGAAGTAGGGGTCTCAGATCAGGCTGCTCAGAGATGATTCACGGCTCTGAACAGAGGAGCAGACAGGATACTCAGAAGTACTGAGTTCAGTAGAAAAGCCAAGCCCTGGGTGTCCTAACTAACCACCTGGGAGTGCCATTAACAGCCCAACCACAGGCACCTGAGATGCTACCTCTGCTCATGGCAAGATCCCTGGCAAGACTCCAGTGTCTTCAAGTTGGTTTTTTTGTTGGATGGAAACGAAACCTAGGGGAGTTAAAGGTATAATTTCATCTCTTGCAAAAAGCTTCCAATTGCATGCTCTGTCTCTTTTAGTGGAGAGTGCTCTGGACCTGGAGAGGCGGAGGAAGCATTTAAAGGTTACTAGCTAATGAGGTTGTGTGGAATCAGAGAGACCAGAGACAGGAGGAGGCAGGGGTTTCTGATAACTGAATTAGGGAATCAACAGAGAGCTGTTTAAGCCTGTATTTGCAGAGACATTTACAGTAACCCACAAACACCTACAGTTTAATGCACCATGGGTATTCTAGGTGGCAGTGGTATGCTGAACCATTTCAATAATGCAGTAAGGAAGTTTAAGGGCAATGTGACAACAGCCCTATAATTGATGTTTTATCATTAGAAGTGCTTGAAAAGAGGTTGAAAAGCAATCTAAAACAGGAAAATCATGTGAGCAGTATGCAATGGGTTAAACTAAATAATTTCACCTTTTTACCCTCACAGTGATGAACTGTGACACATTTATTTTTATGTTTCTGTTATAGTCCTTCTCTGAATTCTGTCCTTTTCTGTGTCACTACATTTTCCTCTTACCATTCCACATTTTTACTCTTCTTTCTTTATGCTATTTCATGTACTGGATGGCACTGAGATAAAACTGACCACAACCGTGTTTCCTGAAGCTACTGTGAATGCTGCCTAAAAGTTTATCAATCTAGCTCGCTTTTCTTCCCTGCCAGAAAATCACTGGGAAGGGTGGCAAGGGACAAGCGTGGCTAACTCAGATCTGAAGCCCTGAGGCTGCATCTGCCAGCACATCACAGGTCACAGAGCCAGCGAGTCTGGCAGTGCTGCTCATCCACCAGAAAAAGAGAAGAGACACATGCAAAGCCATGCTCTCACCTTTGTCTGCTTCCCAGCCTAGATCTGTGGTTTGTGGAATGAAATCTGGCTGCTGGGAAGGCCGATGGCACAGCGTGGCCATTAGCATTTGCACCACACTGGGGCTGCAGATGAACGCCTGGAAATCACCCAGGGCTTTGGGCTGCAGAAAGTCGGGTGAAGCTTTGAGAAACCCCTGACTAGACTTCAATGCAGCCAGGTATTTTATCACAGGTGTAATTTTAATTGCATCCATAATCCCACTGAAGTCTGTAGGGCTATTCACATCTCTCCATTTAGGCACTTTCTGTAAGTGCTTTGTTGAATCTGTCCCTGGAAGCTTATAGATTTTTTTTTTAACCATGTTTAAACCTCTTACCCCTCACAACAGTTTGACAAGTTTAATTAACAACCCCAGCATTACTTAAGCGACCCAGAAGCACAGCTTAAAGCACAGATGGAAGTCAAGACAGATCAAGTGAAGAAAGATAAAAATCCAACCGGGTGAAACTCTAACCTTGCATCGAGTGCCTATGCCACAAGTATCCCAGCCAGCTTCTTAGAGACCCTTGCAGGGGTGAGGTGACATTCAGTGGGACCCTGAGATACTGAGGTTTGGCACATACTAGCAGAGAGAGCAGACTGAGACGTGAACAAAAGAGGAAGAAAACAATAAACGTGCAATGAATGTCCGGTCAGCCTGCAGAGCCCACCCGCGATGTATTTGAAGGCAGGAGCTTGTAGCCTCCTGCACAGGGGATATGAGCTCTCAGACCTCTGCAGCTCTGTGCATGGTACATTAAGAGGAGTGATCCAATACAACAGAAATGATAGAAGCCAATAAAAAAACCCCCACTACATTTACTGGTTTATGGAGTGGGGGTGTGGGGAAATCTCTCTTTCATCTAATCTGCAGCAATGCATTTCTGGTTTATTGTTGGCGTCAGTGAGAGAGCTGCAGGCACAGAGGCTCAAGGCACACTAACTCATGTATTCCCTCAGAACATTCTGTGCCATGTACAAGGGCCACTGATAAAAAAAAATCAGAGAGCAGCTTAAGGTTCAGCTTTGCCTTTTCTGCTGGTATCAGGAGTGTAGTCCTCCATCTCCGTGACTGTCCTGTGCCAGCTATTTTCTTGGGTTAGCCTGGTCTTTGATCCTACAACTGCAGACAATACAGAAGCATAGATAAAAAATATCTCCACAGAAATAATTTAAAGGGATGGTCTAGAAATAGACTGAGTTCTCATCCAGGGCTTCAGTTTTGGTAGTGATGGTGGCTTTGATGTGCCTTCTTCAGACGCCATCCTAAATTCATACATCCATCTCATTTTAAGGAGTGGGAGAATTAATCCTGATTTCAATTCTGTCACTTCAGGGAACGTACATGAAGAAGGAAACAGCCCACTAAAATAGATGTGAACTCAAGTCATGAGGTGGAAGTCTAATGCTTTATGAGTATCCATTTAGTATTTAGTGAAAGTACAGAATATTCTAGATTTTATCCATCTGATTTTATAGTTCTCTGAATAATGGAGACAAATCTGAAAGCTAGATCTATTAAACTCTTCATACAAAAACAAAAGCTGGGAATCAGCAAAAAAAAGGAAAGTGTGAGAAGTTTCACTTCAATTCCCTTTTTTTTCCCCCACTGTAACTTCTCTCCCACTATCACTTCAGTGATTCAAATTCTACTCCACCATCTGTTCTGAGAAGAAACAAATGGAATGCGTCTAATTTCTGGAAATTCTGAAACAACCTGGGTAATCTTGTTCCAACAAAGAATCTGAGTACGAGGCAGCTTTTTGATCTTTAAATTATACAAGAAAATGCAACTGAGACTGGATCAAAACAATGCCTATAGAACAGAAAGCAAACATCCAAACAGAGTAAATACAGACCAAAAAACTATATATACTCCTTCATTGCTCTGCCTAATGTACCCATGACCTCAAGAGACAGGGTAGTGTCTCACTCAAGCTGCCAGACTGTAACAAGTCTGAAGGATGCTCATAGCAAAGTTACTGAAGAAAGTTCCCTCAAAACTCTGGATTAAAAGTTAAAAGTGAGTATCGAATCTGTAATCTAACTTGGCAGATTTGAAACCATGTTTTTAACCTTGTCAGCTGCCCATGAGTTACACAGCACGAAAAGCATCCCTTCCCTTTGATGGCCAAGGCAACTGTACATCATCTTTTCACTGTGATGTTTGAGGGACATGACAGATGAGCCTCCTCCATGTTCCTGTTCAGTGCTGAGAGGTGCAATTTCACTGACAATGTACATCAGTCCCTCTCCAGGAAAAAAGACTTTTCAAAAAAATAGATTGAGAGGGAAAAAAAGCCTTTTGGAAGAACTCCTGCACTTTTTCCTCTGCATTCCTAACTTAGCTTCTTTCCACGTATTAGCCTGTAGGTTTACAAAGGGGTAACAGAGAAGAGTGAGAAATAGAGCTGTTATTCCTCCCATTAAAGACAAGCATAAGTAGTTATGCAAGCACCCTACAGACTGCCGGTTAAATGTACAGTGACTAACCAGACATCACAGCAAGGAGTCTTTAATTCCCAACACCGCATCTGCTGAACATTGCAGACTTACCTTATACTGGTCTATAAAGCAGGTAACTGCTTTTCAGATTCCCTCTGAGGAAGAGCATGTTCCATCAGCCCAGGCACCTGGAAATAAAGCCTGGTTGGGACTTCAATCACTTCTGCTGGAGATTTCCCTTTTGCCTTACAGGCTTCAGATAGGTGGTTTCTAAGTCACTGGCTAGTGTGGGCAAAATCTGGCATGCAGATACACAAGCACAGCCAGTGGAAGTCTGAAACAGCTGAAAGTTTTCTTTATGTAGATTTTAGAGATACACTTAAAAGTCTTCTGACAGCCAACACACACCTTAGTTTTTCTTTGCCGTGTGTGTGGTCCAGACAGAAATTATGACAGTGCTACTTCTGGAAATAATGGGTACAGGAGTCACCTTAAGAATGAGCTCTGGGGCAGTTCTTAGCATGACATTATCCTGATGAATAGCACCCAGGTGAAGTTTAGCAGTCAGAGCAGTTGCTTCTGCCACTTCCCTCCTGGAAGCTTGACAAATAAGTAAGCAGTCTCAGTGCAAAACAGAATTATTTCAGTTCACAGGACAGTAGTACCCACAGGCCCCTTACAGAATCTAGACTGCCTTACTCTGTCACTGTACAAGCAATCCTATCCCAAAAGTTAAAGAACGTATAAAAAGATTACAAGTCAGATAAAATCAAGTGCAAATAAATACTGCTCCACGCAGCACCCTGAATCCTGTATGAGTGACCAGTTATATAAGAAAAGAAAATGGAAATGGTTTTAAAATTATTTACAAAGTACTGGAAGATAAGGCCAGTAGATGAGAAGGAAAAGAATACAAATGATTCTTTCAAAGTTTAAAATGAATCATTTGTCACCACTAGTCTCCAAAAATTTGTGATCTTAAACCATTATTTTAGCTAAAACAATATTCTTGTTTTCAACATCTTCCAGACTGCCAAGAGTAAGTGAACCCTACACCATCACATTAGAGGAAACAATTTCAGAAAAGGGTTCTTATTACATTGCAATAATGGCAAACATCTTCGCAGCCCACTGCAGGGCTATGCAGAGCTACCTTCACCTGCTTCTGTAGTGTTTCCATGCTTATCAGTCTGTCTACACAACTCTGCTGAGAAGCAAAACGTATTAGCCTGTGTAGTGGGCTGATCTTCTGTGGCTACTTCAGCATCCCACCTAGCCCAGGTATCTCTGCACACCACTGCTTTGACCTGCCTGTGTTCCCATTTCTTATCTTCATTTGCTGTGGAAGAGACATTGGATACCCTTTCCTCAAGAAATCCTATGTGGCAGCACCCCAGGTTCCCTAATTAGGACAAAACTGGATTCAAAAGACATAACAAACACTACAAACACTATTAAAAATAGACCCATCTGCATTAATAGGCTCTACATAACAAATCTGGATCTCAACTGAATTTAAGGGCCATAACCTTATTCATATTGTAACAATGTAAATTCTTACACATTTATTTTTACTATCACAATTTTATAGTATTCAAGGAGAGGCATGATCTTAAAACAGAAGTCTTGGGAAGTGAGTGCTATTCCTTTCAGATACCCACTCTCCAAAAGCCAGCCTGCTTGGCTGATTTCCCTTGAAAAGGCTATATTAAAAGATGTACCAAAACAAACAAACACTTTGTTTCCCTTTCAATTTAGGCTCCATTTTAGCTAATGAGGCAGACGCTGAAGCTGTACTTTGACTACCTGGCTTTTATGGAACAAAGAACAAGTACTGCCTCGCATGTGGATTTTATTACTGTCAGAGAATAGATCCTCTTCTTTTTTACTTATATTACTAGACTGTGACCACTGTCACATCCTGACTTTTAAGGTTTTTACAATGGGTTAAGATAACTCCACAGATGAAGGCTGATGGAATTCAAAGCAGCAAATAATTTTTCATCTGCCTCCTGCCTCATCTGACCATTTAACTTTTTGGATCCAACAGGGGATGTGAGTGAGTACTGCCTCTATTTAAGCTGATGTAATGCCTTTAAAATGGATCTTAATGGAGGCAGTAGACAAGGTCCTGTAATTGTTTAGTTCCCTGTCCAATTTATTACCTTTCTGTCACCCTCTTAGATAGTGCCAAATCCCTGAAACACTACAGTTCTTTTCTCTTCACTTCGTATATGTGACACTTGATAAGTAATTTGATAGCACTTTGTGGTGAAATGAACTCCACTCAAATAAAAATTCTCTATCCTTCCACCTCTGACCCCACTTCCAACTCCAAATCAGCAACAGACCCCAAGGACTAAGGTTATGACTTCATATCAATTTGAAAAGATATAAAAGCAATTTAGGTGAGCACAAGAAACTATCTGCCCTTCAAAAAAAGACAGAAGCTTAGATCTGTGCCAAAATACTTTCCAACACTCTTCAAGCATAAAAGCTATCCCACTTGGACATCCGATCTGATGGATGCTTCTTGGGTACCTTCAAACTTCATCAACGTGGGGCACATTCTGTAGCTCTGTCTGCAAGTTGTGAGTAACCATGGGTCTATAAATTCAAGATTCAGCTTTATCCTTTGACTTTATTTCAGGCCTTTGCAAGGAGAGGCAAAAATCTTTGGGACTGAAATTCCATGTGGCTTAGCTTTAGTTCAAGCAGCCTTTGGCCTCTCTTTTATGAGAAACTCCCTATCACTTTATGTCCTTGTAAAAGTTTCCACAGCCTCAAGACATCTCTCAGGAAAAAGGTGAATTAAGAGCTATCTTTATCTTTAGTGGGCAGCACGTTTAAAGCAATTCTTTCATGGATCTTCAGTGTAACAGAGCAGTACTCAAGGAATAAGTACAGTCTAACATCTGATACTTGGGATCCTGCAAAAATAGAGCAAACTTCCTAACAATCAGATCAAAGTTCAGAATAAAGGTTATATAAATAGTAACACCAAAAGCTGGTAAAAAAGCCCCCAAAAAACAGGGGAAAAAAAAGCCACACACGGAAACAAGAACCCACACCACAGAACAAAACAAAAACACAAGAGAAATGAAGATAGGAAAAAACTGCAGTTATGCTGTCTGGATGCAAAAAACAACAGATAAGAGATATAGCTGGGTGAATAAAGGAGGACATACTCACCCACCTCACACTTTCCCAGCAAAGCAAGAAATCACTGCCCAAGAGCTGAGATTAACACAGACCTGAGAAAAAATCTGATTAGCATATTAATGCTTATTTACAACACAGAACTGGGAAACCAGGAAACCTTGGAAGACTACCTAGGAATTTAATCCTCAAAGATCTGTCGCACTATGTGTTCCTGAAAAAATAATTCTAATAGAAAAAAAGAACTATCTCCATAAATGAGTAATGTGAGAACAAGAAAAGGTGAAGACACGCTAAACTCAGGGCTGGCGTAAAGAATGCTCAAAATTATATGCCTTGACTGAGAGAAATTTAGTATTAGAAGCTCCCCATGGAGAAGAAGAACAAGTAGGTGTCAGAGAGCAATCTGAGCAATGGTGACTTGGAAAAGCAATTTACCTACAAGATAAAGGCTTTTAGCAGGGGTTTAAGCAGGAGTCACAGTACTGCAGTCCACATGACAGAATGATGCCAGAAGGAACCAAGCCCCACCTGCTTGCTCAGCTCTCTCCTTTCCTGGGCCACCAAACCCTAAATCCAGCTCCTAAAGTGGAGGACATCGGCTCATCTGCCACACAGAATGGAACAGCATTGACCCTTTGAAGCCCAAGCAGCCATTACACATATCTGTATGGTGAATATGGATATAGGTAGCTATGGGTGAAGTCTGGGAAAAGAAAATAAATATGGAAATAAAGATGAACTGTGAAAAGTGGAGGGGGCAAAGATGCAAAGATATGATAAAGACAGAGCTGATCAGGTGGGAACAAGCTGCTGAAGTGCTCTTAAAAATTTATTATTAAATGAGTCATCCATTTCCAAACGCCAAAATGACTGTGTCCAAAAATCTGTTCATTAAGTGTCAGGTAAACACTGAGATCACTGAGCTTTTCCAATATTTCCCTAGGAATAAAGTGACCATAAAAGTGCTAAATACTTCTGCAAATGGTTAATTCAACACAGATGCATCTCTCTGCAACAGGATGATGAACCAAGACACATCTGTGTATGTGGATGTACACAGCCCTGAGTTCACCTGTCTCTGATATTAATGAAATGGAGGGAAACAAGGAGTAAACAGACTTTGCCTGGGTGGCATTCATATCCCAAGAAACACATTCACTTCGAGCTTTGAGTGGTAGGACAGTACCTGATTTTGTGACCTTAGAGGAATACAACTGCACTAAATACATCAAAAATGAGTTTCAAATAACCAATCTTCTGCCTTTCTGAACACAGAAATGGGATGCAAGTAAGTTGAGAGCTGACATCCTGATGACAGGTAAGAGAAGACAAAATTTGAAGTAACTTCTACAAAACACTTCCCTCCAGCCTACCCACAAAACTAGGCTCAGTTACATCAGAGGGAACCTCTGAGCTCAGCTCCCATCCAAAGGAGAGGCTGCTCCAGCTACTGATTTGCTGAAACTGAGAAAGGCAATAGAAGAGCTGAGCTAACTTAGCACACATAAAACTGGAATCAAAAGTCTGAATGGAGGTGTTTTAGGACTGAAGTGATGGGAGTAATGGCAAAGCATCTCTAAGACATGTTTCCCATTAGAAACTGGAGACAAACTGGATGAAAGACAGTCTTGAACTCTTGGATTAGCACCTTAAGTGACACGTGCCAAGAGAAACTAGTGAGGGACTAAATGTAACTTTGTGCCCTCTGCAGTCACACCAGTAGGTTTGCAAACATGCACAGGGGACCAGATCAGGGTTCAATAATGCTTGCAAGCATGGTGACAAAGTGACAATCCAGGTGGGTGGATTTGGGCTTTAGACAGTTTTATTCGGCAGCATTTCCAAGGACCTCTGTATTTTTGAGCTCATCCTTTTGTAGCCTGTGTTTCTGAGTGCCACTCTTCCTTCACTTAAACGAAAAAATTTTTCAGTTTTTAAATTCAGAGTATACACAGACCTGGAATACGGTAGTCTGACAAGATGCTATTAGATCCTTTGCAGCATAGTCCATTAGAATATTTCAATTCAGTTCTGCATGCTTTTGGTACTTCAGAGTTATTTGTATCATAAAACTAAAGATGTTCTGTGTTCTTATCATTTGCTGATAAGAAAACCATCAGTCTTACAAGCTCAGCAGCTAGCATTTATGTATACCTTGGTTTTGATCATGAACCATATCTTTTAGCAGGAAATTAAAATCTCCTGTGGAAGAGTATCAAACCCATGGCTTACAAAACCCATCACTGGAAAACATAGCAGATGTCTCTTTGGAGGATTTACCTTGACTGTGTCACATTAATCACCCCTGAAGTAAAGGAATAACTCATAATTGTTTTCCATTACCTTCTGTTTGCTTTTTCAGCATTGCAAAAATGCACGGGCCAGGACTGCGGATCATAAATCTCATCAGACTTGTAGACAGGACTCTGAGTGTTTTTTGCCATGCTGCTTCATGCTGGCCTTTTTCTTCTGATTATAAAAAACTGTTTCAAATATTGGTATTTCTGAAGCATCAATGTTTTCAACCTTCTGTACTTTTGAACACAATGCACCCATCATTCCTAATAGATAGTAAAATGAATTTATAAGGCTGTTCCATATTGTCCAGGACATTCTCAGACCTATTTCAATGAAGTGACTGAAAACCACTGTGTACTCAAATAAACAGACTGTACTTACAGGTAACAGAAAGATCTTCTTGCTAACGCAGCAAAACATCTGTAGAGTAAAAGTTTACACGATCACTTAAAGTAGCAAGGGAAACATTTGTTTCATAGCAGGACTGTTTAGCTAAGAAAGGTGGATTAAAAATGTACTTCATGTGTCCAAGGATCCAGAGGTGTTTTCCTTTCCTTTCCGCACCTTTCCGCACCTTTCCGCACCTTTCCGCACCTTTCCGCACCTTTCCTTTCCGCACCTTTCCGCACCTTTCCTTTCTTTTCCTGTCATCTTACTGTTTTCTGATCTTCTCAGTTGTTTAGCTGGTTTATTTCACGACTTCCCCATATCACCAGTAGTGACCTTGTGTGTCATTGTGATGAGTAGTGCAATTTTGTGCACTATAATCCATTTGTGAATTATTTTTACTGACCTTAAGATTTGTACTGAGTCCTTCAAAAGTGCACACCAACAGACTCTTGACAGAAAAATGGCAACTCCTGACCCTTCTTTTGAAAAGTCCAGAGAATACATATGTAGCAACTAGGGAAAGAACATGGCAAAACATTAAATTCAACTTAAAGAGGGTAGGGAAAGATGTGAGCAAAACCAGTTAGCTCAGTGAGCTACGGTAAAATCAGTAAAAGATAGAATCTATCAGCAAAGAGGTCAAAGAAGAAACTGGTGAATTTGGAGGAAGGTTTTCACAAAATCCAAGGGAGGACCAGAACTCCAGTTTATGATTTTGTGGAATGCATCGCTTTTATTACTTGGGCTTATAACTGTCCTCAGAGATAATGTTCATGAAATCTGATGGATTGAAGACTAGAGACCACGGACAGGTATCTGCATTTTTCAGATAATGTGCTGTTAGTATGATCTATAACAGCGGGATTTCAGCTAACTTGCACCTGGGGAGAGGCACAGACAGCCATTCCATTTCAAATCAGCTAATCTAAATCCTTGGAAATCAACTTCATTTTTTTTTTTTTTTCTTTTCTCCAAGCAGGCTCTTCATAGAAGACAAAGTGTTGTTACAGGTTGGCACAGTGTGTTTTCCTGTTCTTCCTTATCCTTACATCCATATACCAGGGGATTACTGCTGGACTGTATTCTCAGACTGGGTAAAGGATCAGCTTTTAAATATGGGAGAAATATAAGGAGAAAGGGAGAAATAAAGAGAAAACATTATGCAAAGAAATCTTTAACAACTTTGATTGGTCACCAAGCCATCAGAAGGATTCTGATGTAAATAAATCATAAAATGCTTTTAATCAAAGCCAGTATTATGTATTCATTGAATACATATATATGTGTATGTATATAAATATATATATCCACACACATATACGGACAGTCAAGAGAACTTCACACAAGTGATAAGAAGACCCCTTGTATCTCTTCATATAAGAGATATGGTCGCTTTATCTTGAGGCTGACAGAGCTCTCAAGGGTTGAATTTTCAAGGACTAATACCTTGGATGCAGAAGTAGGCTAACATGGCAGCTGAATGCTCCGTCTGATTTGAAGCCACTGAAATCACTTGACTGAAGATAGTTATGACAACGGGGCTACTCTGGCAAGTAAAAAAGTACAGTCATGTCTGCAGCCTGGGTTTGATTTAGGCAGGGCTATGAAATGCAGAATGAGGTACCAAGTTCATGCTTTGTGACCTTGCACACTGGAATAAGGTTGATTAATAGGAGATTTCCTTTCTTCCAGCATGCTGAAATCATTATACCACAGGGATACGACCTCTTGCTCAGATACTTTTACACATTCATACCCAGGCCCGTCTGGAAGGAACTCAAGGGTAGATTTTATTCATCTAACATAGCAGTTAAAGCATGAACTTTGCTCCAGGCACCAGAATAAGCTCCACCTTTGGCTTCTCTTTCATATTGAGTATTTCAACTAAATATTAATTTAAAACTTCTCTGTTCTCAGACAGAAGATGGATCTTAAAACTTACCAACTTCAGTGCTGACAGAGACACTCACCCACCCAAAACCTGATCTATCGACCCTAGCAAACACAGTCTGTTCAGAAAGACACTAAAATTACTTGAGATGCTTTGCATCCCCATTTGGGTGCTGTTTGCAGAAGCAGGTAAGAGCAGCACTGCCCAGCAGTGCTTGAGGCCATTCAGGACCTTGTATCCTTGACATACAGAAGAGCTTCCAGACTGTCCTTCTTCTGACTACAAAGGAATCAGTCAGTAGGCTGCCTAACAGATTTTAATGGGCAGATGCAGGCGTGACATTTGACAGGATATGGGGAGATGCAGTTCAGTTGCAGGAGAACATTAAAAGGACTCCAAGTCACTTACTGGATATTGCAATGAGGATTACACACAGTCTGTGCTGCCCCAAGCAAGAAGTGAGAAAACTCCTCACTGCAAGCATCCTCAGTGATATACCATGCTCTCTTGCTCAAGGGAGACTCTGCTTTGTTTATTTGTTTCCTTTTTGGCTCTTTATATCTTTTTTCATTAGGATGGGTTCTTATATTAAGATTATGTTCTAGTATCTAGATTCTAGATCTAGTATCTAGTTCTAGATTACCTAAGAAACTGGGATCGTTGCCATTCATCCTGTCAGATAGTGAGTGAACACAGCTCTGAAGGTATCAGTTCACACTTACAGGCTTGGTTTTTTCTACATTTATCTGATGTACTTCACTTCTGTTGCCCTAAATCCAATTCCAAGGGTATTTTAGCTTGCTGCAATCCATAAGGTTGATGTGGGGAAACAATGATAATTTTATTCATGTAGGCAGTTTGGCTGCAAAGAATAAATTGCATCACTGATTAGTTGAACAGTTTGCTCCAGAAATGGCCAAATGGTGAAAAATTCCCCTGAAAGGGAATATCCTGAAAGGCTGGTCTTGTTTTACTTCTCTTCTCATACAGATCTTTTCTGGACCTTTCCCAAAGTGAGTTTCAAACTCAGGGTGATAAGAAAACCTCAACAAAAACTTTACCCTACCTGGAACCGTACTGAACACTGGCCTGAGAGAGGCGAAGGGATCCTCTTGGGAGCAGAGATGAAGCAAGAGAAGAGAAAGGTTCTTTTTTGTTCTTGAGGTCTGTGGTGCCTATCACCAGGCTATGTATGAGCTGGAAGTGGCAGGAATTTGCTAGGAATTAGAAGAGCAGAAGATGGTGGAGACCCAGCATCACAAGGTATGGCTCCTGACAGAGGTATCAGGGATTAATCTGACCTCATTCCTTACATGGAGGAGATCTGGGCAGAACTGCAGCTTGCATGAAGAAAATATTCTCATCCCTTCCAGAGTGAAGAGCTAAGCTAACAACACTTAGTCTAGCTTATGTTTTTTCCAATGCAGTCAGCATCTCTGACCTTTTCCTGATGTGCTGTTATCCAGGAAAGAGGTAGTGACTGCTCAACTAACCAGCAGTCTGCGGTGCAAACAAATGCTCACAGCGTGAGCTGCACCCCAGGGCATGGAACAGGAGACATGGTCCTTTCCTCACTCCCGGGGCTTCACTGACCTCACTGAGATTCATTCTCTGCTGCCTACAAGGATATTTGCTGTGACAAAAACTTTGAAACTAGAAACAAATACAAGAATGCAAATGTTATTTAAAATTCTTACTACACACATTAACTTAATATTTCTTAAATCAAACGGATCTTTTTTTCTTTTTGTTTAAAAAAGAAGCAGAAAACAAGCAAGTGCATGACATGAAAAAGTGCATTCTCATGCTGCCCATGAAATGCAACTTATTAAAGCTGCTCTACCTACTGAAACTGTGGACAGGAACTAAATGAAATGAAGTCAGCTCACCCATATGTGGAGCTCTTCACATTAACCCTCGTGGGACGACCCTTCCAACACAGTGCAGATGCAAGGAATCTTGTTAGCACTGTCCAGGGAGTGCTGCTTCTTCCTCCCTTCCCTTGTCCTGAATGACCAGAGGGTGAATTCCAAAAGAGATGATCTGGTGCTCCAGTGCATCCAATCCCAGAACTAGTACTCTACAGCCAGCTGCCTGTGCTGGCCTCTGTGGATCTGCACATCCATCTCAGAGACAGGTACTACATTCATCCACATTTTCTTCAATGCATGTTTTATATCACTATAAAGGGGCAATTAATGTTTAACACTGACTACAAGAAGTTAAGAGTGCTCTAAAAATGTAATCATCCTACTAGAACCAGTCAAGAGAGTTACGCTCCCAGCATGTGTAGGACTCCAAATTGCCTTCCTATGATTTCAATAATCAGAGAAAACATCAGATAACCATGAAATATATTTTGACCTCAACAGAGAAAAAACTAATCTTGTCAGTGAGAGGGACAAGTGCTTCCTGGATACATAGCTGAACAGAGATGAACACTCTGATTTGTAACAGATCAGTAGTTCTTATCTCTTGTGAAGCAAAATAATGAAGGGACGAAGGGATCATCTAAACACTTATTTCAGGTAAAATCACAGCATATAATTTGGTCTGATGAATCATTAAGAAGGCCAAGGGAAGATCCAACAAAACTGATTCATTGTGATGGAAATTAGAAATCAACTTACGCAATTCCAGATAAAAGCGTCTTACTAGTTTATCTTAATGAGACACCATCAACAGTATATCAGACAGCAGCACTGGGGTTCACCCACCTACTCAAAATCACTGTTACTCAGGTCAGTTTATCTGCTTCATAGAAAAGGAACTTCCACTCAGTGGCTCAAAACATTACTCATTTTCAATAAGCCATAAAAGCGTCACAAAATGCTATGATACTTATTCAGTGGTCAGCAGGCTAAGCTCTGTCATTATTTTACCATAATGTGACAGAATTCATAATCTTTGAAGATATGATATGCCAATACAGCCAAGCAATGAAATGTTACTGATGCTGTTGGAAACAAGAATATGAGAATATGAACAAGTCTGAAGGGGACATTATACTATTTTATAACAATAACCACTTTTCTTCCTTTGATCAAGGTAAGAATTATCACATCAGTAATTCTTTGTGCTTTGAAAGAACAAGACTTTAGAGCCCTTACAATCAGACTGTAGGAAATGAAGCTGCAGGTCATTACTCAAAATTTAAATGTCAGCAAACTCAGGAATTAAAAGCCTCCTCTGGAGAGCCTCCTCTGGAGAGCCAAAACAGGTTTGGCAGTTCATCAAAATTTGAGAGAGCAAAGTTGTATTTGTCTAACTATATAATTTATTTCAACAAAAATAAAATGCAAAAACTTACAGACACTTCGTATTTGCTTAAAAAAGGAGGAATTACACGTCCAAGGCTGAACCGAGCAAAGATAATCTAATGCATTTGTACTCAACAAGCATTAATGTGCTGTTAGTGTCATTTTTACTCAGTAATGTACAAGTGGTTGCTCTTTGACACAGTCTGTGTCATGTATCTCCCCAGCTGGGGGAGTTTACCTCAAAGACTCTGCCTTGGGTTTAGAAAAGCAGACGAAACTTCAGCATTCTTTTGCTCAGGCAGGTGTTTATTAAGTCTTATCTTAAAAAGTACAGTGAGCACTAACAAGCAAGCTGATGTTACTAGCTTAGAATGCCAAAACAGATGCTTATCAAATCTGCAGCCTGTTCTTATAGGCATATTGACCAATTAACACTTGAAACACAGATATTCTTCTTCTGTCCAACNTACAGATTCCCAAAGGGTAGGCAGTTTTCTCCATGGATATAGGTCAAAATCTGGATTGTACATGGGGTTTTTTTTCTTCCAAAGAGCAAGAGGAATATCATTCTGTGTATTTCTGACTCCAACAGCTCTTCACATGTAATTTGGTATTTTCAAGGCAATTCCCACACTGGTGTTCCCTTAGGCCCAGAACTCCAAGTCTTCGTGTCAAAACAATACTGATGCTTGCTACACCTGAATCAAAATAGTCCAAAATGCCAATAATCCATTTGAGGCAGATTTTGACATTATAGTTTTGAAAGAAGTACAGTCACAGAAAATACTGTCTTTAATGTCTGAACAAAGATGAATCAGATGTTTTTAAAATGCACTGAAAGATCTGAAAGAAGATTTAGTAATTCTTACTCATCCCAATTTCCAGTTTTAGAGTTCAATAAATCTCTGCAAATACCTTCCTTCAACACTATGTGAAGCCTTGGTAATTTCAAATCTGGATCATGTCCAAGAGATATTACAGGCCAATATGCTAGGATCCTGAACCAAAAAGAGCACGGGATGCATCCCTTAGGTTTTCTGCACTAAAACCTTCAAAATACCCCCAGGACTCACTGCTCAGTTTTTTACCAGAGCACATAACCAAAGCTTGAACACCTTCAAAATGCACGTGCCTGTCTAGGCTCCCACACCAACCTGGTGTGTTCAGTTCTGTGGAGTCTACACACCACCTTCCTCCCAGGAAGTGTTTTTCTTTCTGCCACCACTAAGGCACCAGGTCTAGTCCCCGCCGCAGGCAGACCTCCCCAGGCACGACACAGTCTGTGCCAGTGCTTGTTTTCCCTCTTGTTCACTGACACTTCTGAGACACCAGGACTTTATACAAACCAAACAGAGGCAGCTTCTCTCAGGGGAATACTAAACTTCCCCTCTCCAGGTCCACTCAGGCCCAGAGAGAAGCAACCAGGACAAAAGCCTTCTTTTCTGCAAGACCTAACAAAAACCCCCAAAATTCTTCTGCTCTTTCTCAGTTAGTCAATTTTCTCTCCTTACTCAAGAGCACTTAAATTTAAGTGACAATGTTCTTCTCTAAGATGGTACAGGTTATGCCCTCGCTACATAACAATGTAGAACCCCAAAGCTTCCCCTTACATACAGAAAAGTCTTTTTAAACTTAATGTTTATTTCTCAGTGGTCCTTGACTAAAGGTAACCACAGTACTTCTTACAATAAAGCTTTTGACAATAAGAATTCAACACAGTTAGTAAAAAATAAAAGACAGCCACTGATAAAAAAATCATAAATCTTTTCAGTCATCTGCAAACAAGGATAAACATTAAATAAATTTTACAGAATTATTTGCAATCTTAGGCTTTTTCTTCCCTTCCAACATAATTTTTTAATTTTTAAAATATTTCCTATTAAAGCTGGATTTAAAATCTGTTTTTCATTATCCCACACTTTGACCTGGGTCCACTTTGCACCAAGGCTGACACTTCTGGGTCAGTTTGAAATACTAGATGCAGTTATACAACTGGCTATGGTTTCCATAGTTAATTCTGGTTTACTTTGATTCCCCATTTTTTCTCTCACTCTTCTATAAGGTTTTTCTCCCCCTTTGCTTAATATTTGCTTCGTATATATGTGACAGTCTGCAATGCTGAGTTTGGCCTAAAGCGTAAAGAAATAGCCTGGGTGGATTTTCCCACCCGAGACAGTGAGCCAGAGGGCGGGGACGAAGTAGACTAAAACCACATCTCTCAAGTTGTCAGTCCCGTTTCACACACACCTCCTTCTAGAAGGCTCCCAGGTTCCAGTATCCCCATTGGGTTTTACCCCCATGCTTATTCATATCCCTTGTTAAATATGTAATTTCCCTCTAGAACATTCCCTATGGTTATTCTCCCTATTGGATCGTTTGAATTGTACCCTCCCCTGTTTTAAACCAATTGGTTTCATGTCACCCCTTATCAATATGTGATTGGTTTGTCCCTTCTTTCCTCCCCCTTTTTACTCCTGTATAAAATCCCCTGTCCCCCTTGCACTGCTGCTCCATTTCGCACCCCCTTCGGGCTTTCTGTTCCTCCCTGCACCCCGGTGTATAGGAATAAAGGCTCGGATTTACAGCTACCTGGAGTGCCTCTCCTCTCTTGCCTTCGCCCAGCTGCACCTTACATCGACCGAGGTCTGCTCTTCTAAGAGCAGGACAACTTAGGCGCTCTCGTTCAGTCTTTGCCGCCCCTTGGCATCCGGGCAGCCAAGTGGTCACTGTGGCAATATATATACTTTTGTCATCTTTTCCGGTGTTTCTGCTCTCTTCCTTATATTTTCCAACACTCATATTCCATCCTTGGGAATATCCATTTCTCTATCCTCTCCTTCCTTTTTCTTGTGCCCCATTTCTTCCTACTCTGACTTCTTTTTTTCAGACATACCTGCTGATTTGTTCAATGCCTCTTGCTCTCCAAGCCAGCCCAGCCTTCACCTCCTCCACCAGGATTCATCAATCACTGCCTACGTTTACAAAGATAACTTAAACCCCTCATACAAGCGCCTTAGTATGTCCTGTGTCCACACAGGAAAGTCTGAACTCACTTCAGACCTGACTTCCAGAACATAAGCTGTGGAAACTCAGGAGAAAAGGCTCAAGAGCAGTGTTCTAGCACAATACATACTGTGCCATAGGACTGGTGGAGAACACACATCATGCAGCAGGGGATTTCCCCAGCTGCACTAACTACAAAGCACTGCTAATGTCAGCAAGCAGAGGGAATGGTGGAGATGTGTCCACCTGCACACACACACCAGTCTATGCAGCATGAGATCAACGAGCTGGCAAGCTCTTGTTGAACAGCCAGACTGAGGATGTGACATCTGTGGGTGGGAGCATTGTATCTCCAGAAGATATGGCACATTTGCCACGCGCTTATGACAAGACATGATTTTGGCAGCCAGCCTCACAAGCTATGGTGGGTAATATTCTCCTGTGCAATGATGATGCATTTCTTCTTTCAGGGTAACAGCGTTACTGTACCAGAGTGGTAGTGTATCATCTGGCATTTCATTTAAGAGCTAAGAACTATGGTAAGTGTGTGTTTTCTCTTCAATGCCCTTTACTCACACATAGGCTGTTAATGGCTTTATCATCCAAATCTATTAATTTTCAGCTTGCACAACTTGTGCAAACCTCACAGTATTCTAGAGGTCACAGCACAATCCCTAATAAGGCAACAAAAAGGCACAAAACATCCCTCCAAAAGCAACAAGGCAGGAAATCTGGCACAGGAGGACCTAAACTATTCAGGAGAACCAGCTATTCAGAACATATATTTTGGTTATACTTATATCTACAGTCATGAGCAAACAAGCTGCAGAAGGAAACTATCTGGTTGGGTATTACCCACCCCTGATACAGGCAGGAGGAAGAAAAAAGTCTTGTCCAGGGAATCACTGAGCAGGCAAATTTCCTCTCACCTTCCATAAGCCCAGAGCCCAGAGTTGTATACTGTGAAGCAATCAAGCTGCCTGTCAACAAATGGCAACAAACAAGAACTAAGATGACTTTTACCTTTCTCATGCTGCTCATGAATCATCTGGAACTAATGGGTGAAAGTATGACTAACTCGGCCTTTAATCACTGTACTTCAATTTTTCCTGTTCAGTGTGAAAACGATGGTGAAAACAGCATGAGGAAGGATCAACACAGCTTTCAGAAATCTGTCAGACCATTTCAGTATCTTTTGTTTTATACTCTGAGATTTCTCCCCTCAGTTATACACCATACTACTTAGGTTCATTAGCAGGAAAGCAGTGATAAGAAGCCACGTTTGTTTTCAGTGCCAACAGTAAACACTGAAATCAGAGACACTGTTGATTATTTCAAATTAAAAAAAACCCACCAAACTAAAATAGAACAAAGATAACAAAATGAAGTTTGACTAGCCCCAAAATAAACCAAGTACTTTTCAAATTCTGAATTTATTTTGACAAATCTGCAAGAAGCATTATCAATTGTGTGAACAGTATTTTAAAATGATAGAGATTTTATTAGCTGTGTCTTTTCTTACAACTTTTACATTTATGTCTACAAAAAAGGGGTTTTTTCCTGTCTCTCACTAGCATGCAAATTTCTACCAGAATCAAGTAACATACATAATAGCATGAAAAAAATTTTTTTGAAACAGTATAGCATTCTTTTTGGAGGTGGAGGAGTGGGGTGGGCAGAGTGTTCCCCCACTGCAAGTAAAGAAGACACTTTTCACAACTGCTAAGCAAACAAGAGGAAGTCCATTAGAATCTTCAGACTCTTGACAAAGACTCTTGGCTAATGGTACTGATCTAAAAAGCAGATAAGCCATATAATTTTACAAGAAGCAACCCGCTGAATCCTTCAGCAAACACAGCTTGGCAATCTATCTTCAATTCAAAATAATGAGGTGGCAGGAGCGTGATGGAGAAGTAAGTCTTCAAAAACATCACGTAAGGGAATCCAGCTGTGCTTGTATAGTTTCCAGCTATTTAAAGAACAAAAAGAGAGAAAAAAAACCTCCACTCATAAAATGTTGTTTAGAAACATGAGAAAAGAAACATCCAATATCTTCAACTATGCATACCAAATGTATTTGCATATCAATACAAAAATCCTGTACTCATGAATATTTGTTTTTACATTACAAGCTATTAAAATTCATTGCTGCAGTTTAAATATTCAAATTTTAAAGAAACAGTTGTCTAAATACTATCTCTTTAGCATGCACAGATGTTTTCCTGTGAATTTCCAATGCACAACAACAAGGAAAAAAAATAAGAGAGTTCATTTTGACTGGATTATGAGCCTAGCACCTTGACTGAAGATGTAACACAAAGATGCTCTTTCCAGAGAGATCCCCACTCTTAATCATCAGCTACTCCTCCTGATCTAACTGCCAGGTATGCTTACAATGACCCAAACCCTGCCTATTCTAAAGCTGAACGCACAGGCTCTTCTTGAAAACGCTTTATGTGATCGAAGAAATCCAACAGCCTTAATTTAAGTTGGATCCCTTTTTTCCACTTTTATTAGTTTTAATTCACATAGGCAACACTTCCTGCTGAGCAGCATAAGGTGTTTACAAAGAAACTATAATATTGTAAAAACTACAGACCTTGTTGTAGAACTCAAAAAGCTCCTGATGGCTAAATTCTACAAACACTTTCTTCAGATTCTGTAAAGAAGAAAAAAAAACAGATTAAAAAAACAAAGGAATAAACATACTGTTTTCTCTTTTCTTTTTTCTTTTCCTTTTTCTCTTTTTTCTTTCTTTTCTTTTCTTTTTTCTTTTCTTCTCTTTTCTTTTCTCTTTTCTTTTCTGCATTAACTCCAATAAATCAGAATATGATATTAAGCAACATGAAAGAAAATGATTAGTTTCCTTCCATTCACTACAACTGTTCCTCATACATGTATATTTCATTTAAGTAAAGAATTCCAATCTACCAGTGTGTCTATTCTCCTCCTGTGAAGAACAGTAATAAAATAATCTATGTAAAGGATTTAGTTACCTTATTTTAAAGTCAGACAAAAATGAAAGATTACATTCATCTTTCTCAGCAGTCCATCTGGTAAATACCATTTCACAATGACAAAGTCAGTAGTGTACTTGATGGAACTGGCACAGCTATTAATGTACTGCACAGGCACAGAGCTGATACCTCCATTCATTAATCCAACAGTTCCAATCTTAGCATGCTGACACTGCTATAGGCATCCATGCAGATTCAGCCCAAGTTAACAATTAACACAACAGCTTCAAAGCAGTGCTTAAACACTAAAAAGATACACAAAATCACACAACTGATGAAAACTACTGTAGATAAAACAGATGGTGGTAATAATCCTCCACACTCATGTGCTGATGTCTGTGGAGATGGGGATTAAATTAAAACTTCTGTCCTGCTTAACTTGCTTGCAGCCTGCTACCTTCAATCACAGTGCGTTTCTATCCATACAGTTCCTAGTCTTATTCCTTCTATTTCACTTTATGACTTTATTTACTTAAAAGTAAATTTCTATTTCTGCACATTCTCTTTGTTTTTCTTAGGCTTTTCAAGGCTTGGAGGCATTCCTGAGGATAAAAACTGCACTTCCACGAACACTAACAAGGCTCTGTGAAAGCTGAATCTGCGGACACCTCTACTCACGAAATATTATCAGCTGAAATAATGTACACACACCACGTTTCTTTAACTGGTACCAACTTCATGTACCACTTGGGTCAATAAAAAAACACTTGTTTATCCACTCAGCTCAAATGAGCAAGGACTCTTCTGCACACAGACAAGGCTGTGGGCCAGATTCTGTGTACTCATAGCAATGCAAGTCTCAAGTTATGCCAAATAATGTCACTGAATTTGGCGCACCAAATGCACAAGACCAGCAGAAGCCCTGGGAACACAGTATAGGTACTGCCTGGTGCCTGCTCCTCAAAAGGAGCTGTAAGAGACACAGGAAAGAGATAAAACAACTGGGGCCAGTCTGTCTGGTGCAATTCCCTCTTCTCGCTCTGCAGAAAGAAGGATCCCTTCCAACAATTTCAGGACGGCTACAAAAGCCTAGAAAAGGACCAGTGATTTGCATGAGAGACCAATCTTCCCCCTCTGGGAAGGAACAATGCAATACTGTGAATCGTATGGTGAATACAAAATAAAACTACCAGGACAGCAGTTCTCTTTGCCATGACTCCAGCTGATCCTCCCTCCAAAGAGCATAATGCTGTGACAGGGAAGTAAAATCATTTTTAAAGGCTTTCTAACAGCTAAGAAACAAAAAAGAAAGCAAACAAGGGCTTTTTTCAGAAGAGAAAGGGGGTAGAGGAAAGAAGAGTGATACACTAATGGCAAAGGGATCTACCACTTCAGCTGGGATGTTTGCTTGGCATTTGCCTTTCTAGAAGGATTTTGGCAATTGAATGGAAGGAATCAAAACTGCAAAGAGGAGATTCAGAATGAAAGGAAAATACCATATATGTTAAAAGTTTATCACTCACTATCCATAGTTAGGGTCATTTCTTGAATGATTTCTGCAAGGGGAGTCTGCTGGATTTTGATATGACAGTTTCGCAATGTCTCCAGAGAGGGGCAGGGAAAGACATCTGACCACCAGATCTCATTTCTCCGATACCAATGTCTCATCCAAGATGGGCATCTTCTGGTATTACCTCAGATCAGCAAGCACAATCAATTCTCTCTCTCTCTCTCTCTCTCTGCGCTTGTCTTTCATATTTTCTAAATACATTAATTACTCTTAGTTAAAAGATACTGTACGCAAATGAAAAAAGTGCAGACCTTTTAATTCATATTCTCTTTACACTTAAAAAAACCCACTATGCTTTGTGAACAGGATGAGCTCTCTCCTCCCATTATTATTTAATAATCATACTCTGATAACTAGGACAAAATTTATGTTGGATTGTAGCAGGCAAATGTCTGTGGGGATCTGAAAGAAAGTATGCCATGCTAGGCTATGTTTCTGATCTGGGGTGGGAGTAAGAGTGTCAACAGGAGAGAGGTGTAACAATCTTGTATGAAATATGTTGCTTGTCTGCACTTAATCACCTGCTAAAACACATTTGTTCATATGTGTAAAAACCTGGTACATCTACTACACCACTTCAACAGAGAGTAGCATCACATAAAAACCCATGTGGAGGTACGGCACCAGTTAAAAATGTTATCTTTACTACATTAAATTTCTCACTAGCATGAGTCCCTTAAGGAAGGTGACAAATAATCATTATTATGTCGTCAGGAGTTCCTATATAAACTACAAAAACATTGTATCATAACTAGATCCCTACAAAACACCCCTATTCTCAGCTGGCTGATGGTCCCCCATTTTTAGCTGAGATACCCATTATTTACTTATTTCCTTTATTCTGTATGAACATACACAAGTGCAGTTAAAACTGTGTGCCACAGGACTAGGTTATCATCCAGTTCTTCAACTATTCAGTAAAATTGTCTTAAAAATTACTGTATAGATAGAATATTGCTAAAGCCCCCAGAGCAGGCTAATTCCTAATATACTTAATGGAATTTTACTCAGATAAGCATACACAACTACAAACCCCAATAATTTTTCAACCATAACTAAAACACAGGATGAAAAAAAACACTTTCAGCTTACTTACTTTATTAAATGTCACTGTGTACAGACAGAGCCTCAACCTGTTTATGAAAAGTACAGCTAAGCTGACTTCTTCTATCTGTACATACAGGTTTTCAGATGTTGCCTCTGATCTAGTATGTGTTTCCCAGACATAAATAAGAAAACAACAATTTGCTGGATGTCTAGCTTCTTTCTCCTTTTTATCAAGTGTATTATTCTTTTTTCCTCTTCCCTTTATAAATTTCTTCCCATTCCTCACCTTCACACTACTCTCTCCCTCATTTCTGGCATCCCATTTTCTCTTTGCTGTTATCATCTTCATGTGAAAGAAAACTAAACCGAATTTATTCCCAATGTCATACTTTGTCACTCCAATAATTTTTCTAATTACATCTCAAGTTTTGTTGCTGTGCCAGTGTTAAGTCCTAGCTCCTACTTTTAAGAGTTTTAGCCTTGAGGGTGACAGTTTCACAGCATCACAGAAACATAGCTGAGCATGCTATTCTTATGAAGACAAAGAAATCTCTAAAGTACTAAACGTTCATTCTTTGGGCTGCTTTGAAAACACAGAGAGAGGCTTTTTGGCTGACACAATACCCATGAAGGGTGGCAGGGACTGCACTGGAGCAATATGCTCACTGAGCATAGCTAAAGAGTATGTGCAGCATGTTAGCTAAATAAAGTTGCAGTTAAGTTCAATGTGTTCATCTACTGTAACACATGACAAAGCATTGCATTTACTGCTGGGAAGGTCTGTGTGAATTGCAGGTGTCCCCAAGAAAAATCTTTATATCCCCTGAATTCACTGCAATGAATATGGTAATAAGCTTTCTGAAATGTGTGGTTTAACATGTTTGGCCATGTATCACTAGTGAATGTATTTTAAGTGTTAAAATTAGATTCTAGTGCCATTTTGCCTTCATACATCTAGATGAAATCTGATTTCGTTCCACCTCTTCTCTCACCCCAGGGTTGTATCAATTTACAACTTACAGCCTCCTGAGAACTGTGAAATTCTAATAAGTTTAACTGATTAGGGTTGTTTTCTCCCCTTAAGTATCTTCTCACTTACTGTCTGGTATTATTTTAAAAAACACAACATCTTCATCAGCCTCTAAAACCAAATTTCCTTTGGGGGTAGAAGAGGGGCAGGGAAGAAGAGAGAGAGAGGAGAGGAAAATGAAGATAAAACCTTTGTATTTCCAGTCAATATTAATACGCTATCCTGTCCAAAACAGCCGTTCTGAAAGTCTGGCTAATTCTACAAAATAGCCGCATTCATTTAACATACACTTAGCTTACAATCACCACCAAACAATTACGCAAATTTTTAGCTGAACATGACCATCAGCATAAAATGATGAAGATACAAGTATACAAGATGCGTAAGAGTCTCCAATTTCCCATTATCTCAGCTAACTATTTTAAACATGAATACCTTCCTGCTGCTAAACGTTTCTGCGGAAACCAAGTAAAAAATGTCTCCTTAAAATACTTCAAAAAGCAGAGGCAAATTTCTGGTTATAACCAAAGGATTGGGTTTTGCTTTTCGGGGTTTGTTTGGTTCATTGGTTTCTTGGTTGGGTTGGTTTGGTTTGTTTTACAGTGGGGATGTTTGTTTGTAGTATTTTGTTGAGTTTTTTTAAGGCAGTGCTCTAGATATTCCTGTTTTAATGTACTACTGCAAAAAGCCTTATTACTAATGACAGGGTTTTGCAGCCTTACATACTACACAGCTATTCCACACATTTAAGTCCTCAACCCCATGTGTAAGCATGGAGTAATGCACTAGAAGTTATAAATAAAAGCCAAACTTGTGGCTTTAAAGCTCACTTGAATACAAAAAACTGATATTGCTGTTCTCAGCTGCAAAGCTGTAACTACTTCAATGATGAAAATGTTGAAAAATAAATGCCAACTATTTTGAAGCAAACAGATGGAGAGATAGGCTAGTTTATATACCTAAATGTCTACTGATAATAATACTATTCTGTGACTGAGCACATGCAAAAAAATACAGTATAGCCAGCAAAATTTGTTAATAGTAACTAAGTGAAGCAACATATATCCCAGTCTTCATATTCTAGTATTACCTTTAATACTATCTTGACCCACAACTCCACTAGGTTTGAGAGAAGAATATTTTCACATTTGCTATGCATTCTCCAATTTATTCCTATTAGATATCTTTAAAATCTCAGATGTAAGAGAATGTGGATAACAAAGATGTAAGAGAATATGGATAATAAAGCTAATCAGTTTATGGGCAAATTAATATTCATTCCTGAACAGACCCCAGTTGATTCTTAGTAGTCTATATTTCCCTCTGGACCTATCCGTTTCTGCACTACATTAATTCAGACTTCCTCTAAACTTGCTTGGATCCTGGAGAACTATGCATTCACCTAGGCACTTACAACTTACAGCCCTTTTTCTACTTGTATCTCACAGAATTTATCAAAAAGTTTGAGCTGCTTGGTCAGGAAGATGAATTTTAACAAGAGCATATGCATTAAAACAGACCAGCATCTCTTAGAAGCACACCTGTTTCTTAACTGTCTGCACATAAGAGACAGTAATTAAAACTTCTTCATATTCTTACAGCTGTAGATAGATGTAATTCAGCTCAGGGATTCAGCAAAACACAAGGAGTTAAATACAGATTAATATATTCCTAATTAAACTTCTTTCATATCACCAAAAAATGTGACCTTCTGTCGTGGTTTAAACCTGAG
>VXBT01007291.1:506880-624968 GCA_013400235.1 Oriolus oriolus | reverse complement strand
GATCAAACTTAAAGAATTGTAACTGTGTGGGCTAAAAGCACTGAGAATACATAAAAGCTGTATAAAAGAGTGTATAAAAGGGGGATAAAAGAAAAAGCAAAAAATCATCATGGCATCAACCTGGTAGCAGCTGAGATGGGATTAATCCTTGTGTCCAGGATTCATAGCTGGTATTTAGGCTGGTTTGGTCAGTTCAGCCTTTCCTCCAGCTCTGCTCGTTGTGCTGTGCTCTCTGTCAAACCTGGGCACTGCTGCCAGTCAGAATTCCAGTGCTCATCCCAGGGAATTCCCGAGCCTGTCTGCCTTACCCTGGACAGGAGACAGCAAAGGACTGGGGCCTCCGGAGCTTGCTCAGGGAGAAGCCAAACAGCTCCCCTTGACCACAGCGTCGGAGCAGGAGCTGAGAGGTTTTATCCTGCAGCTGCAGGAATTCCCGTGTTGTGGCTCCAAGTGCCGGCCGTGCTGCTGGTCTCACTCCAGCCTGGATTGCCCTGGCAGACAGCAGAGCTGGAGCCAGCCCTGGTTATCACTCTCCACACCCAAAAAACGCCTCCCTTGCTCCCTCTGGCAAACCCTCCGCACATTTGTCTCGCTTCCTCCAGCTATTTCAGCACCAGCTTGGTTTTGGAGCAAAGCACCGGCTCTGTTTCTGTTTTTTGAAGATTTTATGATCCAATCCTCCTGCTGTAGTGGAGGATTCAACATCAGTAGTGTGGATTCAACATCAGCAGTCCCATTTATGCCTATTTATTTATTTTTCAGTGACACACAAAACACATTAGTGAAGCCATTTCCCCCTGAGCCTTCCAGCAGTGGGAGCTGAAGGCAGCATCAGCTGCTGGGGGTGATTTCAGATGTGCTTTTTGA
Source organism: Oriolus oriolus (assembly GCA_013400235.1). NCBI lineage: Eukaryota > Metazoa > Chordata > Aves > Passeriformes > Corvidae > Oriolus > Oriolus oriolus. The sequence goes on along the minus strand of VXBT01007291.1, from coordinate 624,101 downwards.
CAGCAAATCAGGGGATGTTAATCAGATTCAGGAGTTGGAAGACACCGAGAATTATAATTGCTGCTGGGCACAGCTGGATGTGAAGGGTTATGGCCAACAGAGCTCAAAAGGGACTGAGCTTTTCCTGCCCTTCTCATGACAACACAGAGAAATATGAGATTTTCAGCAGTGCCTCGGTGTAGTTTTCATTAATTGCAGTATAATTACATGATCAGTTTAACAAATGTTGCTTGGATCTTCTCAGGGTGCAGGAGGCACAGTCAGAAATACATCCTGTGTTGAAGCGGGGTTTATAAAACTTTGGAAGCGTTGCCTGCCCTGTGACAACATCCAGGGAGAGCCCTGGGCTGTGTTTCAGCTTTAGCAGAGGAAAATCAAAAGTTGTGGGAGGCTGCACCAAGGAAGGGTCAGTCTGGTCCTGCCTGTCTTGATGCCTTGAGAGGCCAAGCTGGAAACAGAGACCAGCCAGGAGTAAGGGAATAAAGGTGGATATTTATTGGAAAGGCCTTCAGAGGCACACCCTGGGCAGGCCAAAGGCTGCACCCGAGATGGACCCCGAGTCACGAGTTCTTCACACTGTTATAGGTTTGGTCCATTTGCAGATCAGCATAAATTGGCCAATTAAACTTTAGCTAATGATGGAACTGCCCCTCAGCTCACCCCCCTTCTCAAGGTGCTGGGTTCCACATTTTGGGCCTGGGACGGGCTGGGTGTCCTTGCAGAGCAGGCCTGGAGAGGCTTTGTTATGTCTGTGTGAGCATGAGAGAGCAGCAGCTGACAGGCTGCAAGGCAGCTCAGAGCCACACACTGGGAACGCAGAGTTTTGAAAAATATAAGAGTTAAACCCTAAGGCATCAGTCTCAGAAAAGAAGAATTTTCTGCCCACCCTGCTCGGAGACAAGTGGGATGAATGCTCTGATGCCATGAACAGCACTTAACAAAGCGTCTCACCAGGTTTGATCAGCAGTGGGGCAGGAGACAGGACTGATCCATCAGCAGGTGCAGAGCAAAGCGAGGGGATCTCGTGTGGCTGAGAGGGATCTGTGAGTGCTTTCAGCAGCATTTGTCACTCGAGCTGTGAACAGCTGGGGCTCCGACAGCTCTTCCCAGCCCCAGCTCGGAGTGAGTGCCTCTGTCTGTCCCTGCTGCCTCTGCCACTCTGCATTTCAGGGCTGGGAGGGTTTGGTGGTACAGCAACTTTTTGTTATTTGTTGTGTGTTCCACCACTCTCTGTCAAAGCTGAGTTTAATGTAAATACATCTGACACAGGTTATAGCAGTGGGGTCAAGTCTTAGCCCTGTGGAAAGCCAGGAATGTTTTGCTGTTGGTTTCTCTACAATCCCCGCCTTGTTTTTTTGCCTTGCACTCCCCAATTCCATCAGCTTTCCATGTGCTGCTGGAGATGTCTGGGAAAGCTGTGCTTCATCTTCATCTGAATTTTCCTGAAGCTCTGATTTGTCCGATTTTCTGTGTTACACCATCTAATTTTTTCCTCTACATCGTTTATTGCCTTTGTAAATTCAGTATTTAACTGAATTAAAGCTCAGTAAGGATGGAGCTCAGCATGAATAACAAAGCTGTGCTGATTTTACTCTGCTGCACTTTATTCCAGAGGGGGAAAAACTTCCACTTACGTCTTGGGTGTGTGTTGGCATCCTGGTCATGCCACCCCCAAGGCAAGGGCTTGAAACCAAATGATCTTTCAGGTCCTTTCCAACCCAAATTATCCATGATCTTCCTTTTTTTTCATATTAAATCTGTTCTTTTTTGTTCTCTTTCCTCAGCTTGCTCTAGGACTGCCCAACAGGAAAGTGGCCTCTGTATCACTGCAGCACCTCTCAGTAAATCTGGAGGGGTTTGTATTGTTAAGTGGTGTTATTTTGTGATATTTGGTCATTTTTTTTTTTCTCTCCAGGTCATTGGGATGCACCTGTGGGAACCCCTGGAGCTGCCCAAAATCCCACAGTGGATTATGGACGTGCTTTATGGGTTAGAAGGGACTTGCACAGTTATTTTTGTGTGAGGGGGTGTGTATTTACACAAATGCCTGCAGGAAAGATGTAGCCCTGACTTTGCAGCTTTAAAAGGGGAATTTTAATGTATTAATTCACAGAATTCTGTCTGTGTAATAAAAATAATGAAAAAAGGAGGAAAAGGGAGAGGGAAGCACAAGAGAGGAGGCTCCACCCTCACCCATCCCTGCCATCCCTGCCATTTCACCAAACAGAGTTGTGGCTCGGAGTTGAAATGTCCTTCCTGCTGCTGTACAGGAAGTTTTGATTCAAAATCACAGATTTTTCCCTTTTGTATTGAAACCTCTGTGAGCTGCTGGTGCTACTGAAATTTCTCTCTGTACAAATAAGTAACGAAAGAATTCCCCATGTGATTTCCAGCTCCTGCTTTTCCCCCAGCTTTGAGCTGTCTCTGTGTCCTTTCCTCGCTTCCCCTTTTCACCTCCACGCTCGCTGTGGGTGAAATGAGATGGGCAATTTGGGGCATTTGCATATTTTTCATTTAGGAAAGGGATGTTTTATCAGGTTTGATGGCTGAGGAAAATTGCCTGTGTGGAAATGGAAACCAATTTCCGGATGAGCGATTGTAGCTCCCTGCGAGGTTCCAGGTCATTCCTGTCCCTCCCAGTGCTTTCACACCCGAAATTCTGGCTCTGGGGAATTCCTGTCCTTGTAGTGCTGCTGATTCCACATCTGGGAGGTGCCACTGAGCTGAACAGAATGAGCTGTTGGGGGTCAAATCAAGAAAAACGGTGAAGGACTCAGAATATTTCAGGGCTGACCGGTTTCTTTAGGATTGACCAAACATTTCAGGAAAAGCCAGAGATTTCCAGACACAGCCAGGGCTGCAGGAGCAGTACCAAGAGGAGAGATGAGTGTGTCAGTGCTGGCAGCTGAGCTATTTGTATCCCAGAGGGATGAATATGCTGATTCTTGGTCAGCCTCCAACACCTGTGTGGAGAAAAAGACATTACTATTTATTTTCCTTGCTGCAGCCGCAGTCCCATCCCCGTGGATCGATTTATAATCCAATCCATGTCCATTTGTTTGCCGACAGAAGAGGATGAAATCATAGCAGGTTTTCTTTACAGCCAGGAAGAGAGAGCTGAGGCTCACCCTCAGTGGGAAGTGGAGGGGTTTGGGGATGTTTGGGATGAATGATGCTGCTGCTGCTGTGTGTGAAAGCAAATCCTTAAATCCCAGAGTGAGTCCCAGGTCGCTGCTTGGATTCTGTGCTTGAGCAGAAGCAATCAGGGCAGATTTTCCTTGGTGCTGGCTGCAGCACACAGTGGAAGTGGGAAGGTTCAAAATGGGCGTGGATGCAGCAGATCAGGACCTGCTGGGAGAGGTTTTGTGGTGGGAACTGGGAATTCTCAGGGGCGCTATTCCAGATAAGGGTGTGACATCCAGCGAGTCACGGCCCCTCAGAGCTCCAGTGGCCGATCAGAGGAAGGAGAAGTCAGCATTTCATCCCTCAAATGAGACCACAATTAAACAGCTGACCCTTCCCCATGCTCCAGGAGGGAATTCGACCTGGGAATTCTCTCTGCACAAATCTGAGAATTCCGTAGTGCAACAGGAGGGAATTTGACCCGCGAGCTATCTCTGCATAAATCTGAGTATTCTGTAGCTAATTAGGGAACTGGAAACCAGACAAAGCGAATCAAACAACCCTTCCTCTTATCTCTTCTGCCTCCTACTGCACCTTCCATCTTTTCTGAACTTTCTCAAGTACAAGGGACACGAAGGTCGAAAATGGGAAGCAAATGAGAAGCGCTTGGCCTGGTGCCTGCCTTTACACTGGGTTGATCAGGTTTTAATTGGCAATTCTGGCCTGTAATAGAAGATAATCGCAGAGATTTCCAGGAATAGTTGTAGAATGGGAAGAAAAGACACATCTGAGTTCTACTGGAGGAGTTTAGTTCAAGACTTTTGGAAGTGCAGCAGACGGTGCTTTGCTGGGTGGGATGAGGGGTGTGAGGCCTCTCTGTGGACACGATGTGATGGTTGGAGCTTCTCCTCCCTTCTGCCTGGAGATGTTCTCCAGCACCTGCATGAGGGGACCTGGACAATTCAAGGACAACGTACAATTCATGTTTTGGTCCAAATTCTAGAGTTCTTTATTCCAGAAAGTGAAGTCAGGCAGCCCTGGAGTGAAATTCCTTCTGTGTGTGTGGCAGGGCTGCCCTTCCCTGCTTTTTGCTGCAGCTGAAGTTGGTTCAGCTCCCTTCCAGAAGTGAGCAGACAAGGGGCAGTGGCTTCAGACTGAAAGAGGGGAGGTTTAGATGGGACATTGGGAAGGAATTCCTGCCTGGGAGGGTGGGGAGGGGCTGGGATGGAATTCCCAGAGCAGCTGGAATCCCTGGAAGTGTCCAAGGCGAGGTTGGACAGGGCTTGGAGCACTCTGGGATAGTGGAAGGTCTCCCTGCCCATGGCACTGATCTTTAATTTCCCTTCCAACCCNCCCCCCCCCCCCCAACGTAGTGCCCAGCATCATCAAAGAGTTACCTTGGAAAAGGAAAATTGAGTGGGTAGTGAACACTGAAGAGGAGAATCCTGCTTTAATAAGAGTTCATCTGGGTCTTCAGCTTCCAGCAAAAACCTAAAATTGCAGAACAAACAGCTGGCAAACAGGGAATGTCTCACCTGGGTGTTGAGGGAAAAGAAGACATTTGTGACCCTGCAGGGCCCTTTCCTGGGGGGGATCTTGGGCAGCCAGACAGATCAGCGAGATGGTGACATGTGTACTTTCAATTTTCCTTGTGGATGCTTGAAGGGCGTTCATTAGCTCCCGTTTAAAGGAGTTTTCTCACATTTTACCCTCAGCAGCGCTGCAGGGAGCTCCCCTGGGATTAACTCTTGGTCCATCTCCTCTTGCTGCAGCTCAGTTTCCATTTCAGTCGGGCTGGGCTGGAAAGTGATTACCTGGAAGGGGTTGGGTTACACTGAGCCTCAACAAAGGCAGCGCCAGATGCTCGAGAAACATTTTAATCATCAGCTCTGAGCTTTTCTTTTGGCAGGAACTGCTCACAAGCTCCCATGGCTCAGGCTTTGAGCTGGCTGATCTTGTTCTGGAGCCTGAGGACCTTCCTCAGAGGTGAGTGGGTGACTTTTGTACAGGCAAACTTCATTTTTGTTTTGTCCTGTTGGTTTGTGGGGGTTTTGGGGTTTTTTTTCTTGGTGGGTTGTTTTTTGTGTGTTTTTTGGTTGGTTTTTTTGTTTGTTGGTTTGGTTTGGTTTTGTGGTTGGGTGGTTTTTTTTGTTTGTTTGTTTGGTTGGTTTGTTTTTGTTCTTATTTGTTGCTGATGCTGTTACCTCCTCAGGGCTATACAGCATTAGAGATGGCAGTTGTTCACTAATTTTGGTCACAAAGTGTGGCTGCACAATCTCTTTAGAAATTCATTCAGGAGAGAAGACAGAGCAGGTGGGGGATGCACTCACCAAGAGGCTTTAATTCTCTAAAATAGAGAAAAACCCCATGAAAATGTCAGTGTGCTCTGATAACAATAATCCCAAAGAGTTTATTTGAGTGTGAAACAGAGGGAAGAAAAACCTGGAATTCTCCTCCTCACCCTGCACACTCAGGTTTGGTCCCTTGTGAGGAACTTCCTCTGAAATCCTCACAGTTACCACAGTGAAACCCACTTTCAAAAACCAAATTAATTCATTAGGGCAGAGGCACGACAGAATCTAAATCTGACAGAAAGAAATGCAAAAAGGGAGCTAATTAAGTGTTTGTTCAATTCTTTAAGCTCAGCTTTCGGGTGTCTTGCTCTTTGTGAAGAATTTATCACCTTCCTCTCACGGATGTGATGTCAGGAGATTTCTTGAAGAGGGCTGGGTAAAAATTGAAATTGTAAAATGATGGAATTACCCAACACACAGCACCTCCTTCATCCCTTGGCTCTTTCCGTCTGTGCTGTTTGCACTCCCCTGAAAACTGAGCTTTTCAACTTTCTGGCAAACAAAACACAGCCTTTCCTAAAGCTGAGAAAGGCGTGGAAAAGGCTCCCTGCTGCCTGCAAGAGGTGGATGGTTTGGTTTGATAAAGCATCTGAAATGGGGATTTCCCCCAGGATTTTGCGCTCAGAATATTTACTTAGAAACCTTAAGGGAGAAGATTTGAAACTTTCCTTCATTTTGGCCATCAAAGCTTCAGGAAGAGTGTGATAGCAGGGAAACAGTGATATTACATCATGGCGTAGTAATAAGTGGCTGTTTGGCTTGGAGTCTTGAATATTTGTTAATTGTACCTTAAATTGATTCGATTTTTTTTCTTTCAGGAGTGTCTTCCCTCTCAGCTGGCTGCAGCACGGACTGCCAGAGCCACTGCCTCATAGACTGCAGCCAGGGGCATTATTACACAGCTGGCAACTGCCTGGAGTGCCCAGCAGGCTTCTAGTAAGTGTCCTGAAATAAGGGAGTTAAACACTTGGGGCGTTTGACATTCAGAATGTTCTGAGGGTTAGAATGCAGGGCTGGAGGTGAGGCACAAAAAAAGCCCCCCACAAAATGTGATTTTTTTGATATGTGAATAATCAGCTGAGCAGGAAAACCACTATATTTGGGTTAAAATCCGTGGTTCTGTGGCCACAAACTTTTTATTGAGCAGTGGGCGAAAGGGGATGTTCCTGTATTTACACAACACCCACGCTGGCTGGTTGGGGACAGAATTCCAAAGGAATTAAAGAATTTAATTGTACAACTTCATTATTTTTGATCCAGCTGCCCTGGAGGCCAAGCAGCTCCAAGGAAATGCCCTCTGGGAACTGCCAATGAACTGACAGCTCAGGGAACCCTCTCCGCTTGCCAGGTGAGCTGAAGGGAGCAAGCAGGTGAAGTTCTTGTTGCCTCTCACTCCCATGTATTTTGGTCCATCTGATCTCAGGCTTCTCCTCAGATTTTTGCAGTCTGCTTTGAAGTTTTTCAGGAAATCCCTGCACTTCTGGGCTCGGAGGAAGCAGGTTGTCCCTCCAGCTACCCAGCAAGGAGCTCTGCCTCCGTGCAGAAGGAAGAAGCTCCTGTGGGAACTCAGGAGTGCACAGAGGCTGAAAAATGACCCAAGATCCTTTCTGGCTCCGGAGCTGGGCATCTCTGGAGCTGCTGGTTTGCATTATTCGTGTAACAAATCTGTGTTTCTGTGGCTGTGCTGCTCCAGGTTTGTCCCCGTGGCTACCTCAGCCTGGAGAGCAGGGCCGGCTGCCGAGCGTGTCCCGAGGGATATTCCTGTGATCCGGGCATGGGCATCCAGAGGAGCTGTGGGCCTGGTCAGCACTCACCAGAGGGAGAGCTGGACTGCAGGGAGTGCCCAGAGAGACACGTGTGCCCCGACGGACGCAGCACACAGGTACAGGGTGAGGAGCGTCCTCTCCAAGGACACCTTTTCACTCCTCTGGACACGCGGCGCCTGAGCAGGGAGGTCTGGTCAGGAAACAGAGTTCCCTGGTTTAATAGCAGGATGTGGGTCTTGATTCGTCAAAGGAAAGCATTCAGAGCACTTTGGAGGTGCTGATCCAAGACTCACAGAGTCACAGAATATCCTGAGTTGGAATAGAGCCACCAGGGTCATCAAACCCAGCTCCTGGCCCTGCACAGACACCCCAACAACCCCCCCCTGGGCATCCCTGGGAGCCCTGCCCAGACACCCCAACAACCCCCCCCTGGGCATCCCTGGGAGCCCTGCCCAGACACCCCAACAACCCCCCCCTGGGCATCCCTGGGAGCCCTGCCCAGACACCCCAACAACCCCCCCCTGGGCATCCCTGGGAGCCCTGCCCAGACACCCCAACAACCCCCCCCTGGGCATCCCTGGCAGCGCTGCCCAAACGCTCCTGGAGCTCTGGCAGCCTCGGGGCCGTGCCCATTCCCTGGGGAGCCTGGGCAGTGCCCAGCACCCTCTGGGGGAAAAACCTTTTCCTGACACAAATATTCCTCTATTAAAAGGAATAAGTAATTTTCATCTAAATTCTGGCACTATTAGTGCTCAGCCCATCAGTCTGCCACCATGAAATCCCTCAGCTGAGCACTCAGAGGCTGAGGTACCATTTTTGCATCTAGGAATTGTTACTGGAGAATGGAGGTGAAGCAGTGCAGGGCAGAGAAGAAAGAATGCAGTAGTGGGATTTTCCTGACTCAGGCCTCCCTGGAACACTGCTTTTGGGCCCAAATTAGAGCTTTTTCTGCTGTGAATTTGTGTTTTTCCCCTCAGCACTGTTTGGCAGGTCAGCAGCCAAACCCCTCTCGCACCCTCTGTGTCACCTGCACTCCTGCTTCCCTCTCAGCTGAGGACACTGGGCCCTGCCAGCCCTGCCCAGCAGGTAAATACACCTCACAAGCATCTTCTGTGCTCATTAAAACACAGAATCTAAGGAGACTGGAGTGGCATTTTGCTCTGGTAGGACTTCTCTGACTTGGTGGAACAGAGAGAGGCTCCTTGTTTTACAGTAAAACTGGAGGTGAAAATTAATTCCTGACAAAAAGCAGCTGCTGCCCCAAAGAGCTCATGAAGGGCAGAAATGGAAGTGAGAGAACCCCAAGGGTCACAGCTGGTTTTGAGAGTTTGTGGGAGAGGTGCAGCTGAGGCAGCCCTGGGATGGAAACCAGAGTGTGCAAATGTTGCTGAGCAACAAGGGAAGCTTTTGGGTTCCCTTCTCACACAGAAAGCAGAGCTCTCACTCTCTGATTCTTAACTGATCGTCTGTAAAATTGATTTACATACAGTCAGAGCTCCCTCCTCTCCAGGACTTGATTCACTGGCTATCACAAGTACCAGTTACTGGGAGAGCTGTAGGCATTAGGAACCAAAGAGGGGAACACTGATTTTCTCACCTAATTTCCCTTTCTGCTCGACACTCTCAAAGAAATCCCGACAAGCCCGTGTTTAGGAAATTGCAGTGTGTTGTTGAGGCTGTCACTGAGATGCAGAATGAGGCAGCAGGGGACTAGGCTGAGAAGGTTTTGTTGCAAAACCATTGCCTTTTGGAATTCTGACTCTTCAGTGAGAGGGCAGGAGAGGCCTTCCATTACTGAATGGCCACGGGCCACAGTTTCCCCATAAAAAGAGAGTTTACTGCAGAATTAAAATCCCTTTCACATCCCAGACAATGAGGACAAGCCCAGTGAGGATTTGGTAGTCCAAGATTAGTTTATTCTTTGTGCTTGTTTGCTGTGAATTATCACAGTGGTGCTTTGGTGTCCCTCCAAGCCCCTCGTGTAAATCCTGTCCTGTCCTTCAGTGCAGCCCCTGGCAAGGGATGTTTGGGGCTGCAGGTGATGCCATGATGATATTTTGCTTTTTCTTTTATACCCCTTTTTATAAACTCTCTTATGTAGCTTTTATGTATTCTCAGTGCTTTTAGCCCACACAGTTATAACTCTTTAAGTTTGATCACTTCCCTCACACCCAATATCCCGTTAAGCCAAGAGCCCAAACCCCCTGGAAACCCCAGACCCCGAGGGCCTCTCCAGAACACATTCTGTAAACAAAGCCAGGCCCAGCCAGGGGAAGGTTCCTCGCTGAGGGGTCTCGCTGGAGTCCCTCCCTGGGCAATCTTTGATAGATGTGCTAATTAGCAAGGCCTGTAATTGCACACACATCACATCGTGGGGGGCCATTCCTTCGGGGGGCATTTCGGGGGGCATTTCGATGTGCATTTCGGCGCCCCTGAGGGTCCTTCAATAAACACCGAGGTAAAACCCTTTTTCCCTCTTAACTGTGTTCAGCTCTCTTCATTTTAAGACCAATAAAAGGTGTCACAGGGAGCAGCGATATCTCCACCCATTCCCCCCACAAACTCTCAGATTTAATCCCCCTTTCCCAGCCCACCTGAACCCTTGGAAAAAGGCCTGATGGAGAGTGGGGTGTAGCTGTGAGAGGACCAGCAGTCGGCAATCTGAGGCCCTTCTGTGATTTTCCCTCTCCTCCAAGCCCTGAATTGCCACAGGAGATGATTCCATCAGCAGCTCCAGGTGCCTCCTGCAGAGTAACCGAGCTCAGTAACTCGATTCTGACGTCTGTAATTAGAACCCCTCCTCTTAAATAATGAATTCCTGTGCTCTGGGTGCTTCACCTGCTGCCCAGGAGAAGGGTGAATGGAAGAGCTAAAGAGATCAGGATCTCAGTAGTTCAGATCCAGTTATTAAACATGGGGGAGGGAATAGAAACAGGATTTCTGTTATTTCCAGTGCCTGGGGTTAGGTACAATTCCAGTATCCCAGGCTGGAATTCAGTGTTCTTAAATCTAAGCCCCCCAGACCAATCCCAAAGCCCTGAGGTGATGAGGAGATGGAATTCCATCACCAGCCTGAGATTCCCATGTTCTTTTTTCGTGCTTTGACTGCTTTTAATGACACATAATCTGTGTATTTAGCACTGCCTGCGTGAGAGAAGTGCACAGCGATGGAGTGGCTCAGTTAATCCTGCTTTCTTTTTCTTTCTGCTCTTGAAATATCCATCTGGAGTTTAGGAAACCATTTGATTATCAAGTTCTGCAAAGCCTTACTTGGGGAGAGCAATTAATTCCAGGTGGATGTCAGCATTTCATCACTCAGTGTACGACTGGCAGCAGGATTTTAAGTGAAAAATTGGGGAAAGAAACTGGGGAGAGGAATGTGGTCCTTGGAAAAATACTAGGAACACCTCAGCTTGATCTTTAATCTCCGTGATCTTGGGGAGAGCAGAAGAATTGGAGTAGAAAGAGAGAACAATTAACTCTAACCATGCTAATAAAACTAATTTAGCCAGAAATTTCATCGTATGTTATGAATTTGAAAATATCATTTCGCGTTAAATGTTTAAATTTCCTCTGCCAGCTCAGCCTTACAACAGGAAGAAACATTTTTAGGCAGGTGAAGCCTGAGCTGCTTAGAATGTCTTTTCTGAACAACATCATTTTGGGGTTTTTTTTAATTCTCTCCAGGTCACTTCTGTCCTGACGGCCTCGAAGTCCCTCCATGCCCAGCTGGGAGCTTCAAGCCCAAGGAGGGAGTTCCCAGAGCCAGCAGCAGCTCCTCGAGCTTGCCAGGTCTGTGTCCTAAAACATTTTCATTTTGGACCTGCTGAGGTCACCCAGCAAATCAGTTGTGAAGAAAAGCTCCGAAACTTTCTGGTTTTCAGCTTATTCAACAGCACTTTTGCACGGGAGGCACTTTTTTAACACTACCAGTGAACTTTTCCAGCACAGCCTCCTCACTCAGACTCCTTTCCAAGCTCTCTCGTGAGCGGGAGCAGAGGATGAACACAGTGAAAGCTGAGCATCCCCTCTTCGTTTGGGAAAGGGGTTCTTTATTTGTGTTCGAAGCACTCACACCAGTCCTCAGCCCCTTCTTGCAGCCAGAGGAAATGAGGTCAGAGATCAGGGAAATCTTTTCTATTATAACAGCAAGAAAAGCACTGGAATTTCTGCCTTCAGAAGCTGCAGAGGCCCTGCCCTTCAATTGAAAACTGCCAAGCAGATGAAGGAGTTTGGAATGCTCTGAGTGCTTCGAGGCAGCAGCACAAGGCTTCCCCAGATTTCCAGCTGTGCTGCTTCCTCCTAAATATTTTTGTTTTGGTTTGGTTTTCTAAGGCAGTAGAACTTTGTTTTGTACACACAGGACTGAGTCACCCTAATGGCTGGGAAACTGTGGAAAGCGATGAGATTTGAGTGCAGTTGTGGTGAAAACAAGTTTAAAAGGCAGAATAATAGAGGTTTGTTGGTTTTTTCTGGTATTAAATCTTTGCTCAGACAGGGGAAGGGAGCCCTGGCTCTCTGTTACAATGATCACACGTGGCTGGGGCTTGCTCTGCCTAGGTTTGAGCATTTCAGAGCATCTCAGTGTCTCTCACAATGGTATAAAAATGCCTCTCTGTCCTGAACAACTCTGTACAAACAGGAAAATAGAGGGAGGTTCAGGGAATGAGCTCAATCCACCAAAGTAAACCTCAGCCCAAGCCCAGAATGTTTTATCCAGGGTCACAAATCCCAGCCAGCAGCACAGACCTGGAGTTCAGGTGCTCGGTCTCCCTTTGCATCTCTTGGGTTCTTCCCCTGGTGTGCTAAGAAAATAATTATCTCCCTCAAACCAAGCCGTATCTTTGTCTATCTGATCATTTCTTCTCCAGCAAATGACTCAGCTGCTAAAGTGTCCTGACTGTTGAATGATTTTTCTTTACTCAAAAGGCAAGTCCAGGAAATCCCTGCCTTCCATTTGCTCCTGGAATTAAAACCAGAAGTGCATTCCCGTGGTGCAGCAAGGAGCAAACCTCACATCTCATCAAGGCAGCCAAATTCAACAGGCAGGGCCAGCCAGTGGCATCTGAAAAAAAAAAAAATCATTGTGGGAGCTGCAAAGTAAATTAGAGTTTAAAAACTCTCTGGGTTTAATAATGTGAGCTGTCGTGGTGTGCCCGTGCTGCTTCATACAATGATGTTGTCATCTCTCCTAAGGATAATTCCTGGTGCAGGGTACAGGGATAAACTCTGAGAAACCACGGGGTGCTTTAAATACTCTGCCCTGATGGGCTTAGGCTGTGCCCACCCCCTGCACTGGTGTGTGCCAAGTGTGCCAGACTCCAGTGGAACCAAATGTTTGGTGTCACGTTTATTGCCCAGCAGCAGGTCCAGCCTGCTCCTGCAGGACAGATAAAAGCTGAGCTCAGAGACAGCACCCTTAGCTTGGCCAGAGCAGCTGTGGCTGCCCCGTCCTTGGGAGTGTCCAAGGAGCAGCCTGGGACAGTGGAAGTGTCGTGCCCATGGCAGGGGTGGGATGGGATGGGCTTTAAGGTCCTTTCTAGCCCAAACCACGCTGGGATTCTGGGATTCTCTGCTGTGAATCTGCTCCCTCACTGATGCCATATGAAGTCACACTATTAAATCTGTTCTGAACTCCATCACCTCCAGAAAGTCAGGCAAAAAATGGGGATTTTCTGCCCCTATGCCCACGTGGCCTGGATTCAGGGTGTGTAAAATCACCATCCTGCTGGATTTGCTGGGGGTGCACATCCACATCAGGGAGCTTTTGTCAGCTTAAGGCTGAGTTCTGAGTGGGTCCCACAGCTCCATGAGCTTGCAGCCCCCTCAGGGGTGTTGGTTCATTTGTGCTCAGTGCTGGGGAATTTTATAGTCTGGAGAAATTCAGATTTCATCCTGCTGAGGTGTTCCAGCCTTGTGCTCCTCTGGGCTGCGTGGTGTAAATGTAAAGAGCAAATAATGAGATTTCTCTGAGGGGTGACAAGGAGCAAGTGGGTGGAAGGCAGAGGGGGAGACAACCCCTAAACTTGCTTTGCACCCTGAAAAATCCCAGGCTGGACCTGAGCCTTCAGTCTGTGGGCGGGGGGAGCCTGGATTTGAATGAATCCTGATTTTTGGGGGGGCTGTAAGGCTCTGCTGCAGCCTGCAGAGGCACACACACACACAGACACACCAGGGTATGACCGAGTCTCGACAAACTCAGGTTCAGAGCAGTGGTCCCACCTGGAAGTTCTCCAGAGAACCTCCATCCTCAGCCAGCATTCTTCCCTTCCCCTGGAATTGTTCCATTTATTTCGAAAGGCCTGGCTCAGGAGGAGAGCGGCCACTCCTGGGCTGGATTTGTGTTTCCTCTTCACCACGCGAAACATTTGCGAACGTTTTGTGATGAAATGCGCTTCCCAAACACAGCAACGGCAGCCAGGGATCGTTGTTTTATTACGTACTGATCTTGCTGATGTTCCTTTGGGTTGCAACGCGAGCATCTTTTGTTGAACACACGGGATTTTAGGGATGAACTGGTCGTCACTGGAGCAGGTTTGCAGTGAGTGCATCTCCAGCCTGCAAACTCCCTTCATCCTCCTGCACTCAGAATGGAAACAGCCCCATGTTCCTGGAAACCCCAGGCTGGCTCCAGCTGAGCCCCAGGCACGGTGGTTTTTACCTGTGCCTACACTGATGGGTTCGTTTGTGGTTTAATGCACCTCAGCTGTTACCGGAGTGATGCTTTTTCCTGGTCTGAAAATTAAGAACACAGTTAAGATGGAAAAAGGGTTTTACCTCGGTGTTTATTGAAGGATCCTCAGCGGCGCCGAAATGCACATCGAAATGCACCCCGAAATGCCCCCCGAAGGAATGGCCCCCCACGATGTGATGTGTGTGCAATTATAGGCCTTGCTAATTAGCACATCTATCAAAGATTGCCCAGGGAGGGACTCCAGCGAGACCCCTCAGCGAGGAACCTTCCCCTGGCTGGGCCTGGCTTTGTTTACAGAATGTGTTCTGGAGAGGCCCTCGGGGTCTGGGGTTTCCAGGGTGTTTGGGCTCTTGGCTTAACGGGATATTGGGTGTGAGGGAAGGGATCAAACTTAAAGAATTGTAACTGTGTGGGCTAAAAGCACTGAGAATACATAAAAGCTGTATAAAAGAGTATAAAAAGGGATACAAAAGAAAAAGCAAAAAATCATCATGGCATCAGGAGCAGCTCAGAGCGCAGAGCAGAGGGCTTTGGTGCTTCCAGGAGCCACTCAGCTGCACCAAATTCAGCTAATCCAACACCACCACCTCCTGGCTTTGCAGCAACTCCATTCCTGATCTGCATGAACCTCCATCAAATCTCCTCGCTGCAGGTGGAAGCAGAGGTGAAATATTTTGTAGGATGCTCTGACCTCAGCAGGTCATAATCCCTTTGTGACCTTAAATACCTCTCTCTTTAGGACCTGGCTCATGTTTGAGGTGCCCTGCTGGGTATTTCTGCCCAGCTGGAGCCAGTTTCCCAGTGCCCTGCCAGCCAGGCACATACAGCCCTCTGCCAGGACAGGATGAGGCCGCTGACTGCAGAGCCTGCCCGGCAGGGAGGGCTTGCACCCAGGCTGGCCTGGCCCAGCCTGACTCAGAGTGCTCAGCAGGGTAAGCCTGGGTTATTTTCTGCCCACTCTGTGTCTGTGCATGGATTTCACCTCCACAGCTTTTGCTTTGTGCAGTTTTTCCTGCTTTTCCCTGCTCGCCTTTCCCCCAGCTCACACAGCACGGAGCTGTCGCTGTCTCCTTGCACCTGGAATATTTTTGCAGCCTTCAGAGCTGTTTTCCCTCGGGTGGTGGCCTCCAAAACCTCCTTCAGGCCCAGCTGATGGGTCTGCCCACAAAGGGAATCGTTTTGTCCTCCCGTTTTCCTCCCCTAACTCCTCCTGATGGGCAGTTTGGTGCTGCTGCTGCCTCCAAGGGTTGTTTTTCCTGCCAGCAGAGGAGTCAGCAAATCCCCCAGGACAAAGCAGCCCCCGGGAACCCCCAGCAGCTTCACCCCTTAGAAATCTGGGGAAGATTCCTCCCCATTCCCCGCTGATGGGATGGAGTGAAGAGAGTTAGAGCCACCTGCAAGAACAGCTCAAAGAGCTGCAGAGAATGGAATATTTGGCACAGGTTTCAGAAGAGCACCTTGAAATCACCCCTCAGGTGCAGGTGGCTTCGTCCCCTGTGCCAAGATTCCATTGCAGTTTCTGGTAAATCAGTGTGACATGGCCTGCCCTGGTGGCAGGCTCCACAACACAGGTAAAAACGGCCAAGAACAAAGCCAGGCCACACATCCCAGGGTTATGAACAACGTGACCTGGCTGAATAACCCCCTTTTGGTCCAAAATGCCTCAGGCAACCAGCCCATCCACAGCGTTTCGCTTTAATTCTGCATTGCTGGTGCTCAGTCATGTTGCTCTCAGCCGCGTCAGCTTTTCCCCAGCTCCTTCACCCTGATTTTTTTTGTAGGGCACAGAGTTTGCCTCCCCCTGGCATCCAAAGCCCAGTCTCAGCTGCTCTGCTGTGTTCCCAGGTACGTGTGCCCCGCGGGCTCAGCCAGCCCTCACGCCCCCAGCAACGCCTGCCCTCCAGGAACGGTTGGCAACCACTTCGACCTCTTCGACGAGTCCCAGTGCGAGCCCTGCCCTGCAGGATTTGTCTGTGCCAGAGGTGCGTGGCTTTAGCACAGAGCTGAGCTGAGTTCTTTGGTCACCACCATCACAGAGCCCACCAGAAGTGGGTCAGTGAGGTATCGCAGCAATGGGAAATGGGGAAATAGTTTCCCTTTTGTACCCTCTGTGCCCGCTGGACGAGGTAATTTTGCTCTGAAGTTTTCTCTGTGTGCCATCCCTGGTTGCTGTTTTAACTCCCTGACCTCGAGGCAGCCAGTTTTTACAGCCTTCCAAGTTTTTAGCTTATTTGTGGCCTCTTCACCTTCATGTCTGCGCCAGCTTTGGGCAGGGGCACCGCGCGGGGCACTGGAGCTGGTGAATAATTGCTTTAGCAACCAGCTCTGGGGTAGAGCCTCTCATCAGCAGAGGCAGTAATTATTGTTATCTCATTTTAAACAGGGGAAAGGCACAAAATGAGGAGGGGATTTAACTCAGGGTTATCCACAAAGAGCTGAAAACTCTGGGAATTGGGTGGTGTGAAGCCCACACGCCGCCCTCCGCTGCTCTTAAATTTCTCCTGGTGTTTCCACAGGAACAGGGGGGAAGCAGAAGCCTCCCAGCCCGTGCCCTGTTGGTCACTACTGCCCGCCTGGCACCAGGCACCCGGCCCAGCTCCGGTGTGCCCCGGGCACCTGGAGCAACAGGACCAGGCTGGCCTCAGCACAGGAGTGTTCTCCGTGCCCTGCAGGCTGGTTCTGTGTGGGGGGAGCCCGGGTCCCTACTGGGAGATGCAGCTCAGGGCACTACTGCCCTCCAGGTAGGCAGCTTTGCATGGCAATGAAGGAGATTTAATTAATTTTCGGCTTTGTGAACTCTGATAAAGCCACACGCTGGCTTTATCGGCGTATTTTTTGCACTGTGGATAGCAAACTGTGCCTCCTGTATAGTCACTATTTTATATTATTTGAACTGAGCATGTTTGTCCCATTATTTCCCCCCCACCCCCCTTAATTTGCAAAGAATTAAAATGCCCAATCAAGGAGCCATTCTAAATTTGAATCTTCCTGCAAAGATTCTGCAGTTGCTGCTAAATGCTGATATTTTTTTTTTGTTGTTATCAGAACTGCGAGCAGTGATTTTTTTTTAATATGAATTTACGAGTAAATCACATAAACACTTAATAGCCACAAAAAAACCAGCCCTTCCTGCCCTCTGTGTTTGAAGCTGTATGAAGATTTGGGGTGGTTCTCTGCTCTCTTTTTCTTGGCAAGGCACCTGGAGGAGCACGCAGTTCCCCTGCCCTGCGGGAACCCACAGCGCCCGGCTGGGCAGGGGCAGGCTGGAGGACTGCTCTGCCTGCCCTGCCGGAGCCTTCTGCCCCCCTGGCACCTCCAAACCAGTGCTGTGCCCAGTGTAAGTGTGGGACAACGCTGTGGGGCTGTGCAGGGACAAGGGGAAGCGTCTCTTTGTGACATTTCAGGCCTCTCCTGGTTTTAATTATTATTTTTCTGCACTTGGAGTGTTAGAGGTGCTTTTCACCTCGCGTGTGCTCCAGGCAAGTTCTGTCTGAGCTGGGTGGGTTTTGCTGCAGAAACAGCACATTTCCTCTGATCAAAACACCAGGAATTCGGGCTGGAGGAGCACTGTATTTCCTTTTTCTGCTTGGCTGCTGTCTGGGAGTCTCCCCTGTGTTGTGGTTTCTCCTCAGAGGATCCTTTCGCTCGGCCCCTGGCGCGGAGGCGGCTGCAGACTGCACCCCCTGTCCTGGGGGACATCACTGCCCCGAGCTGGGCACTGTCACCCCTCGAGCTTGTGGGGCTGGCAACTTCTCAGTACGTAGCAATCCTCTGATCCTGTCTTCCCTTCAGCACAAGCCTGGATTTTGGCAGAAGGGGAGCTCCCAGGGGAGGCTGAGGATGTGAGTGCCCCGAGGGAGGCACTGGCATGAGCCCACCTCCTCTCTGAGAACTTGGGGTGGTTGTGTGCAGAGCTTTAAACACCACTGGCCACCTGTGCTGGCCCTACAAGGAGTTAATCTGCTATTCCAGAGACTGGGAATGTTCCTGCACACTCAGATCTGGAGCTGCTCCAGACGCGATGCCAAAAGCATCTCCCGGGGGTGCAGCCCTGCTCCTGCTGCTGATCCCACCCCAAAAAACCACCCCAGTTCCTCTGTGCTCTCTCTGCTGGGTGCAAACCTCAGGTTTCTGTGGCACGTTTGGCCACAGGGAGCAGACACCTCTGTGTCCTGCCTGCTCGAAAGGAAGTGTTGGATGGCACTGGGATTCATCTCTCAGGTGGCCTGGGGAGGGAAAGCAGCAAGGTGGAGTCACAAAAAGGGGACAGTGACGGCACAACTATTCCCACAAACAGGTGCAAAGGTTTGATTCATGTTTACCTGCCCCAAACCCGTAATTAATAATTGATAATTGCCATGTTTCCTTGTTGATGACAAACTCCTGTCAAAGAACCTCAGTACCTCTGTCCAGACCAGTTTTCATCCCTGCACAGATTTGGGAGCTACCATTGGAACCCGCCACTGAGGCTGGAGAGGAAAAAAATCACAAATGGAGACTTATCTGTGGCAAATAGACCCAGATCATTCCTTGTTTGCACTTGGAGTTGGGTGTAACAAGGAAAGATGAGGGAATTTGTCTGTATTTCCCCTGCTGCTGCTGGCAGAGGGTGTTGGATTCCCTGTTCTGGGTTTGTGTGGATAATCCACAAGCACGACAGAGCTGATCTGTGGAGCACGGGCTTCCCTCTCGCAGGCTGGAGGCTCTGAGTTGCACCCTGATTGCTGCCAGAGCTCGAGGGCGCTTTGGAAATGGGAATCTTTGTGTTGCCTGTGGTATTCCTGAGCTTAACAGGGATCTTTTCCCATTTCAGGAGCCGGGCTCAGCCTCCTGTTCACCCTGCAGAGTTGGGCACTACTGTGCCAGCGAGGGCACCAGCCTGGAGGCGATGCTGCTGGCCATGGTGTGCCCAGCAGGGCTCCTGTGCCCCGGGGGACAGGCACATGTCCCAGATGCCGCTGCCAACGCCTGCCCACAGGGACACTTCTGTCCCCAGGGAGATGCTGTGAGTGACTCTGCCCTGGGCACTCGCCATCCTCTCTGACTGCGATCACTGCCATGGAAAAACCTTTCCTAGTAACTTTTTGTTACTGATTTCTGTACTCTCGGTGTGTCCGTAGATCTCAGCAGCATTTGCCCTGCGTAAAGCTCTTAATAAGATCATAAAATATAGTAATATAATAATAATAATATCAGGGAAACACCTTCTGAGACGCTGTACACAACTATCCTGAATTGTTTTCACAGCTTTAGCTGCTGTACCTGGGCCTTGTGGGCTGCAGGAGTCATTTTAGGGTGTCAAAGACCCCTTTTTCCATTTCACTTCCAGGCCCAGCCTTGCCCCAATGGCACCTACAGTGAGCAGAGGGGGCTGAGCAGTGCTGCTGGATGCTCACCCTGCCCTGCAGGGAAGTTCTGCTACACAGATGGGATGGAACCTCCAGGAATTCCTCATCCTGTAAGTACAGCCCAGCTTCTCCTAAATTTCCACCCCAAATTTTTTACCCCAGGCTGCATCTGCTAATGGAGCCAACTCTGTGCTTTGTGCATGGTTTCTGTCTTTTGTTTTTTGCCTTCTGCCTGTCAGTGCAGGCTGGGAAAGAGAGTTCAAAGATGAGGAATTGCTGCTGCTCCTCATCTGATGAGTTTTGGGATTTTTCATTGCAACAGTTTTGTCTCAGCGGAGAATGAACTCATCAAATATTAATAGCTGTTAAAAAAAAAAAACAGCCTCAATTAAGAGTAAAAAAATGCAGATGGATTCTCTTCCACATGGATGAATCCATGGTTTTATTGAAGAGCAAGGTGATAACTCTGTCCCAGTTACAGCTCTTCTCCAAGTGTGGAAGAAGAGCATCTCCCCCCACAACTCTACAGGCAAAACTTGCAGGGCTTGTCTCCATGCTAAGATTTTACCCTAAAGCCACTTTGCCTACAATAATTATCCCACACAGTCAGAATTTTACTGGTAAGGCTGTAAATTCCCTTTCTTCCCTTCTTTCCTACGCCGTTTCCTTGCAGTGAAGGAACACCAGGTTATTAAACTGCAGGTGAAGCTGATGCCTAAAAGGCCAACCTGGAAACAGAGACTGGACAGGAGTAAAGGAATAAAGGTGGATATTTATTGGAAAGGCCTTCAGAGGCACACCCTGGGCAGGCCAAAGGCTGCACCCGAGATGGACCCCAAGTCACGAGTTCTTCACACTGTTATAGGTTTGGTCCATTTGCAGATCAGCATAAATTGGCCAATTAAACTTTAGCTAATGATGGAACTGCCCCTCAGCTCGCCCCCCTTCTCAAGGTGCTGGGTTCCACATTTTGGGCCTGGGACGGGCTGGGTGTCCTTGGAGAGCAGGCCTGGAGAGGCTTTGTTATGTCTGTGTGAGCATGAGAGAGCAGCAGCTGACAGGCTGCAAGGCAGCTCAGAGTCACACACTGGGAACACAGAACTTTGAAAAATATAAAAAATATTTATATAATATAATTATATTATATGCAATATAATAAAATTAAAACCTAAGGCATGAAAGCTGAACAGATTCCTCTCCTCTGGACAGAAAACAACCAAGCCCGAGTGTGTGCTCTGTTTGCAGACAGGGGATTGCCCAGCTGGCTATCTGTGCCCTCCAGGGACTGGATTCCCCTTCTCCTTCCCCTGCATGCCAGGCAGCTTCTGGGATAACTCCAGCACGGAGGGAGAAGGTGTTTGCAAGCCCAGCCCAGCCGGGCACTTCTGTGACTCCCCTGCCCTGACAGCGCCCAAGCCCTGCCCAGCAGTGAGTGGTTTTCTTTGGTTTCATGGAAGAAGCTGCTCTGTGGGATTATTTCATAGGAAAGCCTTAAATGTATTCATCTGGCTTTGTTTTGCAGGGTTTTTACTGCGCTGAAGGCAGCTCCAAGCCCGAGCCCTGCCCAGAGGGGACATTTGGGGACAGGCAGGGGCTGTCTGGACCCTCGGGGTGCAGCCCCTGTGCTCGGGGTTCCTACTGTGCCACCCCGGGACAGACTGGGCCCAGTGGGCCCTGTGAGGCTGGGTTTTACTGCCAGGGCAGGGCTCTGACTCCAGTAAGTCCCACTGATGAGTTTTGCTCCTCCTTTTCTAATTGTGCTCCACTGTGGTGTTGTGTTTTCCCCACTGTGGTGCCTTTTTTAACCCAGTGGCTCAGGGAGTCACAGTTTTGTGCTGCTCATGCTCAAGTTTATGGCACGAGGACCCTCAAGGGGAGTGTGGCCACATCATATTTTTCCCCTCTCAACACTGACACGCTCTGAACTAAAAGGTCACCAGGTAGAAAGTTCAGTGGGTGGGAATCAGTGTAAAATTTCATCCCTATTTATTCTCTTTGAATTTCCTTAAGTCAGCGTTGTCTGTTCTCTGCTCGAGAGCATGTCTCTATTTCTTCTCTTTATTATCTACATCAGTCTAATGCCCTAAATATTTTAACCTCATTTTCTCCCTTTTTTTTTAATGATCCTTTTTCCATTTGCAGTGGCCCACGGACGGTGTGACAGGAGCTGTGTGTCCTGCCGGCTCCTACTGCCCACCTGGCTCTGCCTTCCCCATCCCCTGCCCTCCAGGGACTTTCAGCAACATCAGTGGGCTGAGGAGCCTCCAGGAGTGCTTGGATTGCCCGCCTGGGTGAGTATCACCCGGGACTGGAAGCAAACAGGAGCCAGGTCTCTAAAATTCCAGGGACTTTCTTGTACTGGGGCTGTGCTCTCCAGTGGGGAAAAAAAAAATAAAAAGGCATTATTGCTACCCAAGTTGGTTTTTTTTTTCCCAACTTAGCTTGTATTGTGATGGGACAAACAACCAAGCTCCCTCAGGACCTTGTGAACCCGGATACTTCTGCACAGGAGGGGCCAAAAGTGCTCTGCAGCACGTGGTGATGGAGGGACATTATTCCTTAGCAGGGGCCTTCAAACCAGAGCCGTGTCCCCTTGGCACCTTCCAGCCTGTGAGTACCTGGGGGGTCAGCAGAGCCCTTGGAAACTGTGAAACTGTGTGAGCAGAAATCCCTGAGGTGTTTGTGAGTGGTCAGCTTGGAAAAAGGGGGTTTGGGGGTTTCTGCTGATTTGGGTAATCCCCACCTGCTTTGCTTTTGCCCTGTGACGGAAGAAGAATCAAAAAACCTTTGGGTGAAGACATCAGATCCATCATTCCAGGGCTGTTGCCTGCAGCTCATTTGGCAGTTTTAATTACATTTTCTTGCACAGTACAAATTTGGAAGGGCTGCTGAGTCTTTGGCCTGCCAGGGGTGAATGAACTCGTGCACGTCCCTCACTTCTGTATTCGATTTGGGCTCCAAGGTGCTGCTCACAAACTCCAAATTTGTTGCTTTTGGACTGCAGGTCATTCCCTTCAGTGTTTATTTTGCAGCAGGGAGTCCCTGGGAATTAGTAGAACGTGTGAAGTTTATTTATTCTTGCGGTAAGCAGCACTACCCCACCCCTGCCAGGCACTGTGTTCTCTTCCAGGGCCGTGCTCAGTCTCTCTGTAGGGACTGCCCTGAGGGTACTTTCTGCAGTGAGCCAGGCCTGGCTGCCCCCCAGGACTGTCCCAAGGGGCATTTCTGCCTGGCTGGCAGCTCCTTGCCTCTCCCCTGTCCGCCGGTAAGAGCCGAATACCGATTTGTTTTGCAAGCAGCAATTTTCAGGAGGCTCCACACCCCTTGGCCAGAGCATCCAGTGGCTCTCTCTGTGCAGGGAACCTACACGGATTTGGAGAGGGCGGGTTCCTGCAAGCCCTGCCCTGCAGGGATGTTCTGCAGCAGGGCTGGGCTGCCTGGGCCGGAGGGACATTGCCAGCCAGGGCATTACTGCAGCCAGGGCTCCAGCACCTCCTCGCCCGTGAGTGCTGCACACCTCGCGTCGCTCAGGGCCCTCTGGCCCTACCAAAGCTTTCATAAACCACAATAAATTTAATTTCAATTCCCTTGCTTCAGGTGGGGCTTCCATTTGGAGACCTTTGCCCACGAGGACATTATTGCCCAGCTGGCACTGGGCATCCCAAGGAGATGCCGTGTCCTGCTGGCACCTGGAACGGCCAGAGAGGAGCCCAGGATGTCACCTGGTGCCTGCCTTGTGCCCCGGGGTTCTTCTGCAACGTGTCTGGCCAGGATGCTCCCGGGGGACTTTGTGCACGAGGTGAGACAAAGGCAGAACTTGTGCAGCTGCTCAGAAGTTGGTTTTGGCTTGGGGGAAGAGCTCCAACGTTTTCTGTTTTAAGGCTATTACTGCACGGGAAGGACAAAGACCGCGAAGCCACAGGATGGTGTCACTGGAGATCTCTGTCCTCGGGGACACTTCTGCCCTGCAGGCTCAGCAGCGCCTTCCCCCTGCCCCAGTGGGGAATACAGCAATGCCACAGGTCAGGAGTGCAGCAGTGCCGCAGGTCAGGAGTGCAGCAGTGCCGCAGGTCAGGAGTGCAGCAGTGCCGCAGGTCAGGAGTGCAGCAGTGCCGCAGGTCAGGAGTGCAGCAGTGCCGCAGGTCAGGAGTGCAGCAGTGCCGCAGGTCAGGAGTGCAGCAGTGCCGCAGGTCAGGAGTGCAGCAGTGCCGCAGGTCAGGAGTGCAGCAGTGCCGCAGGTCAGGAGTGCAGCAGTGCCGCAGGTCAGGAGTGCAGCAGTGCCGCAGGTCAGGAGTGCAGCAGTGCCGCAGGTCAGGAGTGCAGCAGTGCCGCAGGTCAGGAGTGCAGCAGTGCCGCAGGTCAGGAGTGCAGCAGTGCCGCAGGTCAGGAGTGCAGCAGTGCCGCAGGTCAGGAGTGCAGCAGTGCCGCAGGTCAGGAGTGCAGCAGTGCCGCAGGTCAGGAGTGCAGCAGTGCCGCAGGTCAGGAGTGCAGCAGTGCCGCAGGTCAGGAGTGCAGCAGTGCCGCAGGTCAGGAGTGCAGCAGTGCCGCAGGTCAGGAGTGCAGCAGTGCCGCAGGTCAGGAGTGCAGCAGTGCCGCAGGTCAGGAGTGCAGCAGTGCCGCAGGTCAGGAGTGCAGCAGTGCCGCAGGTCAGGAGTGCAGCAGTGCCGCAGGTCAGGAGTGCAGCAGTGCCGCAGGTCAGGAGTGCAGCAGTGCCGCAGGTCAGGAGTGCAGCAGTGCCGCAGGTCAGGAGTGCAGCAGTGCCGCAGGTCAGGAGTGCAGCAGTGCCGCAGGTCAGGAGCTGCAGCTTTGCAACTCCACTGTGACTCAGGGGAGATGGAAACACTGCTCACAGCTTTTGTCTGTATCCAAGAAGGTCTTGAGAGCTGCTGGCACTGGGAATATTCAAGGTTTTGGGGGAGTGGGGTAGAGAAAGGGTCGAGCAGGGATGCTCTGTCGTTTTCCCTCCTGGTGTCACACGAGGAATGCATTTCCCCTGCAGCAGCTCGTGTTTCAGGCTGGTGGCAGTGGCACTTGCTGGCAGCAGTTTCCAGCTTTCCCTCTGTTCTGCCTGCCACCTAACGGGGACACGTGGAGGTGGCTCAGGCTGGTGGAGCAGAGTTTGCTGAACTGAGTGCTCCTAGGAGAAATCCATATTTGAGGTCGGTTACTGTAGAGGGGATAAAAAAATAGCTGTATTTCAATTTCTGCTTCTCTAAGTGCACAGCCAGGCAGAGGGGAGTTGTGCACATGGTATTTTCCTTCCATTTCATTCCATGCTCCCTTTTAATTCCCATTTTTCCCTCGCAGGTCAAGACAAATGCTTTCCTTGTCCTGCTGGGTTTCACTGTTCAAAAGGGCTCCGGCGCCGCTGCCCTCCTGGGTTCTACTGCCCTCAGAAAACCGGGATCAGCTTTTATCCTTGTCCTCCTGGGACTTACAACCCCTCCTACGGCCTGAGCCGTGCTGAGAGGTGCCAGCAGTGCCCTGCAGGTGAGGGAATGCTCCGACTCTCCCATAGGGACCTGTCTCAGAGGGTGATGATCTCTGCAGCTCTCTCTTCCCAATCCTCCGACGCGTTTTCGCCCCTAGGAAACACAAACATAAAAATCCACAGTCAAAAGAGGATCCTGGTGCTGCTGGTGGTGGCCCCACAGGTTTTTGGAGGCTCTGCAGGAGGGTTTGGTTCACACTCAGGGTTTCCCAGAGGAGTGGGAGCTGAATTAGGGTGGGGTTTTGTCCCACTTGTGCTGATGTTGAGGGATTTGATTTCTCCAAGTCTTCCCTTTGCCTTCCAGTGCATGCAGCACAGCAGCTCTCCTGCTTTTTTCTCCCAGTTTACCGATTCCCTTTTCCCTCTGTGGTCTTCCAGGGATGTTCTGTGGAGAATGGGGATTATCCTCTCCCAGTGGTCCCTGCTGGCCAGGATTCTTCTGCACAGCAGGTACAGAATTTAGGATTCAGAGGGCAGAAAGAGTGAAAAGGTGGGGAGCTGTGGCCCTTATGGTCCTTGCTGTTATTTATTGCGTTCCACTCTGGGTTTCTGGCTTTATCATCATGAGCTACAATCAGCTCCTCTCTTCTCCCACCCATGGAAATGGTTCTTCAGCCATGGGGAGCAAACTGGCCTGTGAGAAACTTCCCAAATCACTCAGGATATTTTGCTTTATCTTCCTGGTGCAGGAGCAAGTGTCCCAAACCCCAGTGGAGCCACAAACATGAGCAGTGGTGGCCCCTGCCCGCCTGGACACTTCTGCCCAGCTGGCACCAGCATCCCCCAGCGATGCCCTGCGGGCACTTACTCCGACAGGTGAAGCTCTGTGGATCTGCTGATGCTAATTTTGATTTTCTTTTCTTTTTTATTTGTCCCTTAGTCCTCTAAGCAATGAAGTGCAGCTCAGTGAGGCTCATTAAATGTCCTTGCGTTGATCAGGAAAGTTTTGTGGTTGCTTTCAGTTTGCCAGAGCTGAAGCATCAGTGACCCTCCTGCTGAGCTTTCACCCTTGCCAGCTGAAACCCTGCTTCTGTCCCTCCCAGGCTCCACAACTGGCAGGATTCCAGCTGCACTGAGTGTCCACCTGGCCACTTCTGTGCCTCCCCTGGCCTCACAGCCCCCTCAGGACCCTGCTCACCTGGGTACTTCTGCCAGCCTGGAGCTTCCTCACCGTCACCGCCCGGTGAGCGGCGCTGCATGAACCGGGGCTTCAGCAACAGAATGCTTTAAAAAATGCCCCCTTTCCTCCCAGTGTTCCTGCCCCTGCCTCCTGTCAGCCATCCAAATCCCCGTGTGGATTTTGTTTGAGGGGTTTGTGCCACACGTGCCAGCGTTGCCAAACAGAGCGCGTGCTCTGGGCACTGGGGCGGTCACGGGTGTCTGCCTGCGAGGGGCACAGCCACTGGCATTTATTGTGCCTCAGGAATAATCATTTCCAGGGGGGAAGAGTCCCAACCCCCTGCCTCTTCTGCTGTCTGTGTCCCAGGTGTGTGGGAGAAAGGAGGCCCTTGCCCTGTGAGCCACTTCTGCCCAGAAGGGAGCGGCTCTGCCCTGCCCTGCCATGCAGGGACTTACAACAACCTCTCCCGACAAGCTGCCTGCTTCCCCTGTGCTGCGGGCTACTTCTGCCCAGAAAACACCACCAGCTACAGCTCAAACCCCTGCCCAGCTGGATTTTACTGCCCCAAAGGTGAGACAGACCCAGGGAGCCAGGCAATCCTTTGGCCAGGCTGAAACATCCTCCTTAAAGGCCAGAAATGACCTCTGTGAACAAAATGTTAAAGTGTCAGCCTGGTTCTTCACAGAAAAATACCCCAAAACAATGTTTTAAACCGTAGCTATGGCTGTTGCTTAACAGCCTCACAAATTAAACAGCACCCAAACACAATTTTGGCCATGAAGGGTTGCAGGGATCAGCACTGGGATGAACTGGCAAAGAGAACACGGAGCAATGCAGCAGGATTCAGAGCCAGGGTCGTGCACATGGTCCACGAAAGGTTCCTGCTGTCTTTATTCCACAGGCACCAGGTTTGCCACTGAGTTTCCGTGTCCCAGGGGCTACTACAACCCTGACCCCATGACCCAGAGCTTGGACAGCTGCCTGCCCTGCCCACCGGGGCACTACTGCGGGCAGGAGGGGCTGACAGCTGCCTCAGGCTGGTGTGACCCCGGTGAGTGTGGGGCTGCCAGGCGTGGCAGTGCCCAGCCCTTGGGGACAGGGGGTTTGGGAGGGTGATGCTTTCACCCTGCAGCTTTACTACAGCCCTGCCAGTGTGTTTGGTGGATTCTCTTGCTGAACTGGAGGTGTTTAGTAGGATTGAGCACACCTCTGCTGGTCAGCTCTGAGCTGCGAGCAGTCTCTGCTTTCTGAGCTTGCTCAGGCAGCTGAGCTGAGCCCTCTGACCATAAACAAAAGTACTGAATTTAATGCTGCAAGATCTCTTCCCATCTTTGTTAATATAGTGTTATATAGTGTTAAATTGGATGTACTGTTGCATAGAAAATTATGGCCTGGTGGTGTTAAAATTTTTGGGATGAACCTGTCCCACACCCTGTGCTGTGCCCACATTACACCCAAAGCCATCCCAGCTGGTTTATTTGTGATGTTCTGGGGGCTCTGTCATTGCCAGAGCTGCTCAGACCCGTCTCCCGTTCCCAGGCTGGTTTTGCATCTCAGCAGCCTGGACCTCCCAGCCCTTTGACCTGGACAACTACACCAGTGCCAACTGCCTGTGCCCAGCCACTGCCACCGGGGGGAAGTGCACAGCTGGCTTTTACTGTCCCCAGGGAAGCCCAGAGCCTCTTCCTTGCCCCCCAGGGCTCTTCTGCAACGCCTCAGGTTGGTGTCTGTGGGGAGCAGGAGTTCTGAGGGGACATTCCTGGTGTCTCCATGGAGATGCAGCAGTGCCTGCAAGACGCCCGTGGTGCCTTCCAGGGGGAGGCTGTGAGCAGTTGTTTGTCCTGCTTTTCCCCCTCTGTCTCAGTGCTCTGAGTGCCACCTTCCTGTCTGTCTTGCAGGGCTGCCTGTCCCCAGTGGGGAGTGTGCTGCTGGGTTTTACTGCTCAGGGGAAGCTGCCGGCCCTAAACCCACGGATGGTGTCACTGGGAACATCTGCCCCGCGGGCTCCTACTGCAGTGGGTACCCAGCACTGACGGTGTCACGGCACAGAACGCCTGAAACGCTGGAAGGGTGTGGCAGCCAGCGGGCTGGGGTCTGAGCAGGGTGCCAAAGTCCCAGATTCTTCCCCTGAGTCTTCCCCTTCCTTTGAAAGTGGGAGGTGACATCTTTGTCTCAATATCTGAACTTCAATTGCCTTCACCCATGGGGAAAATGAAGGCAGCAATGTCTGTCCCCTCCCATGCAGCGCTGTTGGATCTATGAGTGGAAAATGAGGCTTCCCTGCTGCTGTTTTGTGTTCATCCAGGCCCTGAGTGCAGCCATCCTCACTCGTTCTTTCCTTTCTCATTTCTGTCTTGCTTCTCCTCTCGCAGCTGCAGCATCAGCAGCGCCCCAGCCCTGCCCAGCAGGCACCTTCTCCAGCCTGCCAGCGAGGAGAGCACTTTCTGAGTGCCAGCCGTGCCCCTCTGGCTTCTACTGTGAGGAGCCCGGCCTCAGTGCCCCAACTGGGGAGTGCTGGGAAGGTGAGTGGGGAATGGAGTGCCCTGCAGGCTGTCACGGTCCCTGGGGACGTGCTCAAAGGACTGGGAGAGACAAATTCAAAATAAATGTCCTTCTGTGAGTCGCTGTAGAGAGTGGAAAAGCCATTCCCCTGCTGGGAGATCTGACAGGAGCCAGAGGTGCTGCACATCCAGAAAACAGGAGCTGTGTGTCTCACAGGATCCAAATGTTGCTCTGTGCTTCCCTCAGACAAGAGATGCCAGCCTGTTGTTGTCTTTTGAGCCTTCCTGTGATCAAAGACCTGCTGCCCACCTGCTTTCTTCTCTGTACTGGAGGAGAACATTTTCTGTCTCCCTCTGAAAAGGCCAGCAGAGGTTAAAGCAGCTCAGATGCGAAAGCAGAACCAGCAACATCCGTGTTTTCTGAGCAATTTGAACACTGACAGGGAAAAACTCTGATGTTCAGTGGGAAAACTTTACTTGAAAGGTTTCAGTAGCTGAAGGGAACACAGAGATCAATGCTGGGTCATTAAGTGTTTTCCCGTGTCACCTGTAGGTTTTCTCCTGTTTTTTGGGGACTGCTGGGTGTTAAATTTCCTGTTAGGAGTGCAAGGTGTTTGTGCAGCAGCAGCGGGTCAGGTCAAGACTTACTCAGGGCCAGCAGCAGTTTTACTGTGTGAGGGGCCGGCGAGATGCTTTGTGTGCCTGGAGAAGCTGTTCTTCCCTAATGAGCAGCTTCTCTGTGCCTAATTCACCTCTTCCCTGTGTCCCTGCAGGTTTTTACTGTGACAGCCAGCAAGGGCCACTCATTGACGTCACCCTCTACCCGTGCCCACGCGGCTTTTACTGCCCGGCAGGGACCAGCAGCAGCTCTCAGCACAGCTGCCCTGCGGGCACCTTTGGGCCGAGGCAAAGACTGAAATCTGTCCAGGAATGTCAAAGGTGCCCAGCAGGAAAATACTGTGACCTCGCTGGCCTCGCTGCCCCGACAGGTGCGCTGCTGCTCCTCCGAGCACCCTCCTTCCTGCTGAGATCATCAGTGCCTGATAATTCGTGCAGGGGTTGGAGCAGGGCTCCAGGGCTCTCACCAAAATGTCCCATTTTACTTGTCAAAAACTGCTTGGGAAGGAAAAAGATTGTTTTTCTAAGCAAGGAGTGAGAGGACTGCAGAAACCAGAATTGTATGTGTGATGCTTTTTTTAAAAAAATCCAGTTTGGAGGTTTCCCGGTGTCAAACCTGTCCGGCATTTTATTTAGAATTAGTTTGGGTTTTTAGCCTGGTTCCCAAAGAACTAATCCTTCCATGTAACGGATGTGCATGTGATTAGGTTTAGCAGAGAAACAGAGGGCAAAATACCCAGCAATGACATCTCTCAGTTTTTTTCCAGGATTGGTTTTTTTCACATCTGATGATTTCTCATTGATTCTTGTCCTGAAAGGCCCTGATTCAGGAAAGCATTTTGATAGAATTCTTAATATTTCAGTCTCTGCTTAAGGGTGTGCTGATTATGATTCTGAAGGGAAATCTGTGCTGGAATACTCATTGGAATGTGGGATATTTCTTGGAATGTGGGATATTTCTTGGAATGTGGAGGCAGTGCTCAGGCAGTTAAGAGCTTCTCTGTCTCTGTCACCAGTCCTGCCCTCCTGGCAGGTCCCGCAGCTCCTCTGCTGACCACTCTGTCAGGGATTCCTAGATGGCAAATGGCTGTATCTGAAATCTGTGGTTTTGATGGTTTTTATTTTCCGATTATTCTGGTTTTTTTTCTAGGAGATTGTGCTGAGGGGTTTTGGTGTAAAAGTGGTGCCCGAGTGAGAAACCCCCGGGATGGAGAGTCAGGGCTGCCCTGCCCCGCCGGTCACTACTGTCCTGAAGGTAGGGGAGCTTTGGGGCAGCATTTTCCTTCACTCCCAGAAATCCTGGGAGGCATTTCCTCACCCTGCTGTCCCCGATCTCGCCAGGTGCCCCAGTGCCACTGCGGTGCCCTCCTGGCACGTGGTCAGGCCGGGAGGGCAGGAGGAACGTGCAGGAATGCCAGCCCTGTCCTGGGGGACAGTTCTGCAGTGGCTCCGGGCAGAGGGCACCCTCGGGGCACTGCAGCCCTGGGTGAGTAGCAGAACAAACCCATTTCCATGCCCTGCTGGGAGCAGGGATGGTCTCCAAAGGGTTTTTACCTGAGGTGTGTCCTGGCCGCAGGTTCTACTGCACCAGCGGCGCCCAGAGCCCGACTCCCACCGATGGCCTCTCAGGAGCTCCGTGTCCAGTCGGTCACTTCTGTCCCCGGGGCTCCAGGAGCCCGGTCCCGTGTCCCCCTGGCTCCCACGTGCCCCATTCCCGCGGGGAGCAGTGCCAGGCGTGCCCAGAGGGTCACTACTGTGTCTCTGGTGAGGAGGCAGCGCCGTGTCCCCGGGGTGAGTTCACCTCACACAGAAATGCCTGGTTTGCCTTTGACCCTCCAAACTCTGCTGATTCCAACCTGCTCTTTCTTTCCCAGGGTATTTCTGTCCCCAGGGCACGGCTTTTCCAATGGCTTGCCCAGCAGGATCCTATAACCCTTCACAGAGCCAAACCAGCTGCCTGCCGTGTCCTGAAGGGTGAGACACAGAGAGCTGGAAATTATTGTTTGCCCAGGCATCGTGGAGCAATGTGTGTGGAAAACGAGTTGTTTTACCACTGGAAAGCACTTGAGGAAGTGCTGTGAGGCGGCAGAGCAGCTGCTGAGCTGTTTCACACCACCACACAGTGATTATGGGACCAGGAAAAGCCCCAGCCCCACATAAGGCCCCACTGGAAGGGAATTTAGGCTGTTCAGAGCACTGAGAAACCACTGGCACCGTAAACTTATTCCATGTCTGGAGTAAAAGCTGGTTCCCTTGGCAACAGGCTGGCACCAGCCTGCTGAAGGGGAAGAGGATCTTGAAAATCACCTGATGCTGAGCCTGGGTTTTTCCTTGGGGGATTTATCTCCAATTACTGCCTGGATTTGAACTTGATTAACTTTTACAAGTTGATGAATCACAGCCTGGATGTGTTGTGATTCAAGTTAAGAAAATTATGTCTCTGTGGCTTTTGCAATTATGCCATCAATTTGGCATTTGAGGAATCAGCTCAGAGTGCAGTGATATGCACAATTAGGTCTCTTTTCTGGTCAATCCAGCACAGGAGCCAAAATCCTAATTTTTTTTTTTTTAATTCTCTCTTCGGCACAGGTTCTTCTGCCCCAAGAATTCCTCTTCCATTTTGGAGAATGAATGTCCCCCTGGCCACTACTGCCCTGCAGGCACTGCCTCTGCAGCTCAGTTCCCATGTCCTAAAGGCACTTACAACCCCCGGGCTGGCAGCAGCCAGAGGTCCCACTGCAGCCCCTGTGAGCCAGGTGAGGCAGAGAAGCCTCTCTCAGCGGGGGCACCGAGTGTCCTTGAGGTCCAGAGGGTGTTTTGCTCTCTGAAATGTCTTTCTGGGGGTTTCTGCCTGTGCTGACGGCCTTGTTTGCTCTCTCAGGGCACTTCTGTGCTCTCCCTGGGCAGCCCCAGGTGACAGGACCCTGCCTGGCCGGGTTCTACTGCACCGGAGGAGCTGCCAGCCCAACCCCCAGGGATGCCCTGGCAGGGGACACGTGCCCCCAGGGAGCCTACTGCCCTCTGGGCTCTGCCTCCCCCCTGCCCTGCCCTCCTGGCCAGTACAGCAGCTCGGCTGGGAACACTGGGATCCAGGACTGCCACCTGTGTGATGCAGGTAAAGCACTGAAAAATCCTGATTCGGGAGCTTTCGGCCATTTCCAGGGCTCCTGTGGCTCTGGAGCAGGCAATCCTGCACAACTGCTGTCCTGCAGAGAGGTGTTAGGCTGAGCTTTCCTGCAGAGAGGTGTTAGGCTGAGCTTTCCTGCAGAGAGGTGTTAGGCAGAGGATGGAGACCAAATCTGCCACTTTTCCACCTCGCAGGACACTCACAATGAAGTGTAGATGGAGAGGTTCCCTTTCCACGCTTTCTCTGGATGCTCTCACATTCAGAGGTGACAAAAGAGCTGTTTGCAGCTCTTCTCAGCAGAACAGCTGTAGGAGAATCAAACAGGATGAATATTTCCTCATCCCAAATTTGCTGTTATCTGTCTGGAGTGACCAGCATCGTTATTGTCCTTCTGTGGTGGCTCTTAATTTAATTTCAGGCTATTTCTGCAACGGGACTGGACTTGTGTCTCCCAGTGGATTGTGTGAGGCTGGGTTCTATTGCAGTGGAGGGAGCCTTTCTCCCAGACCTCCCAGGGTAAGCTGTGCTGTGGTGGAAATTGTGTAAAATACATCAAATATCTGTGGAACCGAGGGCCATAAGGTCACCTGAGTTCTCCTGCCCTGGATTAAACTCTCCCTTTCAACATCACCTCCTTCATCAGGTGTGTCTGGTTGATTGAGAGTGAAAAGGGAGCAGAGAGAACAAAATACATCTGGCTTTCCTTGAGCTTTACATTTCAAATCTAAGCAATAGCTCTGTCTTTGCGTGTTGATGCTGCAAAGCAGCGTGGAATGCCACATCAGATTAAAATTCCAGAGGTTAATAGTTCATGAGTTTGATTAGAATGCTGCATCTGCCAGCCCTCATCTGAGGCAAAATTCAGCAGGAATTTTTAAAGCTGATGACAAGACTCAGCACTGGCTTTGTGCAGCCTTCAGGACTGAGGGGCGGGAGCAGCATTTCATGGTCCAGGTCTGCTTCTCTTCAGCTTCAAAATCTACCTCAGATCTTGTTGCACACGAGGAGTTTTTGGGCTGTAACTGTGGTGCTTTCCTTCCAAGCCAACGGGCAGTGGAGGTCCGTGCCCCCCTGGCCATTACTGCGAGGAGGGCAGCAGCAGAGCCCAGCCGTGCCCTGCAGGGACCTACAGCCCGTCCTGGAGTGGGACACGGTGCCTGGAGTGCCCAGAGGGCTTCTACTGCACCTCTGCCTCCACCAACTACACAGATTGTCCTCAAGGTGGGTCTGACTGCCTCACCCAGGGGTGTCTTGCTGCCCCACAGCTCGTTTCATACTCCTGATGTGATGGATCTGCCAGAGCAGTGATAAATAGCAGGATAGACCCATCATCGTGGCTTGGGATCAGTCCTTCTGATGCCATGATGATTTTTTGCTTTTTCTTTTATACCCCTTTTATACACTTTTATACAGCTTTTATGTATTCTCAGTGCTTTTAGCCCACACAGTTATAATTCTTTAAGTTTGATCACTTCCCTCAGACCCAATATTCTGTTAAGCCAAGAGCCCAAACACCCTGGAAACCCCAGACCCCGAGGGCCTCTCCAGAACACATTCTGTACCGAGGTAAAACCCTTTTCCCTCTTAACTGTGTGTAGCTCTCTTAATTTTTAAGACCAGGAAAAGGTGTCAATGGATCTGCCAGAGCAGTGATAAATTACAGGACAGACCCATCATCGTGGTTTGGGATCAGTCCTTCCCAAAAAGACAGGAAGGGAATGCCTCGTGTGCAGGCTGGGAATCCTCCCCAGGCTGTTCCCACCCTGTCCTGACCATTATGAAAACCCCCTTTTCTTTCCAGGTCACTACTGCCCCAGGAACACAGAATTTGCCACGCAGCATCCTTGTCCCCCTGGAACCTACAGCGAAGCCCTGAATCTCTGGGATGCTTCCAAGTGCCAGCTGTGTCCTCCTGGAAGGGTCTGTTCCAGGCCAGGCCTGGCCAGGCCAGATGGACTCTGCACGCCTGGGTGGTTCTGTCCACCTGGATCCACATCGAGCAAGCCAGGGTTTCCTGGAAATTCCTCGGGTAGGGAGGGGAACAGCAAAGTGGGATGGTGGTGGTTGTTGAGGGGGATATTGGGGGATATCAGGGGGATATTAGGTCGCCAGCCAGGTTCAGGATGGATTTATTTCCCTTTTCCCCCCTTAATTCAGTGCTCTAGCTCTGTTCTGCCTGAGCTATTGCAATGAAACAGTGTTTGCAGTTCTCGAGTTTCAACTCTCTGTCTTTCCCATTCACAGGAAAGGCAGCTCCAGCTCCAGGATCTGCTGGGTTGTGCCAAGCAGGAACTTTTTGTCCTGCTGGGTCATCCCTTCCTCTTCCCTGCCCTCCAGGTAGGAGCTGAGTCTTTTTTCCTGCACAACTTTGTTGGGCTGGGTTTTTGTACCTGTGTCCTCTTTCCCCTTGTGCCAAGATCCACAGGCAGCCCCAGCCTCGTGCTGGGGCTGCTCCTGCTGTCTCCAAAAGCTGCTCCTGCTTCTGCCCCGTGCTCCAGGTTGGTTCTGTGCCAGCCCAGAGCTGGCAGCTCCGTCGGGACCCTGCGAGGCCGGGTTCTACTGCACGGGAGGCTCCACAATCCCAAACCCCAGGGACGGAGCAGGGGGAAACCTCTGTCCCCAAGGCCACTTCTGTCCCGCAGGGAGTTACTCCCCATCTCCGTGTGCCCCAGGTGGGTTTGGTGGCAGCTGGTCCCTGCTGGCATTTCCCTTCCCAGAGCCCAGCTGAGGCCGTGCTGTTGCTCTGCAGCCCTTGTGGGGCTGTGCTGAAGCTTTCCTGTGTTCCCCAAGGAAAAGCTGCTCTCAGCACGGAAATTCAGCCCCTAATCCAGTGCTGCTGTGTTGGAACATCAGCCCTAAATGAGACAGGGACTGCTGAACTGCCCCCAGAGCTCCTGGTGGGGAGGGAAGCTCCTGCTGAGCCCTCCTGAAGGACAGGTCACACAGCCAGCACATGAGAGCCTCTGCACCCCCTGCTCAGGGAGAGATCATTAACAGCGTCACTAATGAGGCAAAGGGTTAAATTAAACAAGAGGCTGTGGAACATTTGTTTTGATGCCTAAAAGGCCAAGCTGGAAACAGAGACCAGCCAGGAGTAAGGGAATAAAGGTGGATATTTATTGGAAAGGCCTTCAGAGGCACACCCTGGGCAGGCCAAAGGCTGCACCCGAGATGGACCCCGAGTCACGAGTTCTTCACACTGTTACAGGTTTGGTCCATTTGCAGATCAGCATAAATTGGCCAATTAAACTTTAGCTAATGATGGAACTGCCCCTCAGCTCGCCCCCCTTCTCAAGGTGCTGGGTTACACATTTTGGGCCTGGGACGGGCTGGGTGTCCTTGCAGAGNATTTTGAAAAAATATAAGAGTTAAAACCTAAGGCATCAGTTTCTTTCCTGGATTAAATCTATAGTTGTATTAGCAAGGGATTGTGCTGCTCAGTCCAGAAATAAACAGGAATTCACCTCAGCAGCAGTCAGGACCCTCTTACAGAAAGCTCTCATCCCAGGGAGTACTGGGATTTTGGTAATTCCTTCCTAAACCAGCATCCATCTGCATCTTCTGGGACAAGTGCAGCCAGAAAGTTCCAGTGTGAGCTTTGGGATCCCGATAATTCCCCCACGACCACTTCCATCGGAGGGTGTGAGGATGCAATAATGGGATTTTGGTGCCTTTTTATTGCCAGGCTCCTTCCTGCCTCATCCTGGTGGCCACTCAGCACAGGAGTGCCAGCCCTGCTCCCCGGGCTGGTTCTGCTCCCAGCACGGCCAGAGCTCCCCGCAGGGGCTGTGTAAGGAAGGATGGTTTTGCCCTGCAGGCTCTGTGTCAGACCAGCACCCAGGTATGAATTCTTCGGGATCATTCTTTACCTACAGGAGTTTCAGCAGCAAGATCAGTTTAAAATCTGACTTTAGTTACAGTTTAGAAATTACTTTTGAGGTTAAAAACGTTTTCCAAAAATTATTCCAAGTAACATAGGGTAAATTATTGGGTAATAGTAGGAAAAATAGGGGATCTTATCAAGGCAAAAAAAAAAGCTGAAAAAATAAAAATATTTTCACCACAGCAGTGATGTTAGAGGGGTATTTCTTCTTTTGCTCCCAGATTATTTGTGTCCTGTGGGTCACCACTGCCCCCCTGGCAGCCTGGAGCCTGTGCCCTGTCCCCCTGGAGAATACCAGGAGCAGGCTGGGAAAGGCCAGTGTGAAACGTGCCCGGCAGGAATGTGAGTGACACAGATTTGCTCCTTCCTCTTGCTGCTTTCTTAGGAATTATCAGGTGTTTCCTTCTGCTCTGTGTCTGATGTACAAGACACACTTTGATATACAAGTCTGGTGTTCCTGTTTCTGTTTTCACATCACCTTTTCCCTTCATTGTCTCATTTTCTGTACCACCAAAGTTCTTGTACCACAGGGAATCCATCCTGTGGATGGATGGGGATGGGATGTGGATGTGGATGGATGTTCCATCTGCTGGGACAGGCAGGGTGACCCTGCCAGGTCACACCTGAGCTCTCCGTTGGTTTTTCCAAGGAATTTCCTTCCCTTTCACTGTGTGGTCACTGCTGTGCACAAAGATTTTTTTACCCCTGGCAGAACAGAGGGGGGAGCACAAGCACTGGGATTCTTTGGCAGGTTCTGTGCCCCACAGGAGCACCCAGGTGATGTCCAAGGGAACATCCACGGCGTGGCCAGACCCCTGGAATGCCCAGCAGGACACTACTGCCCGCCAGGAACAAGGGCTGCCAACCAGTACCCGTGTCCAGAGGGCACCTACAGCCACCAACCCGGCCTGGCAAACCCCAGGGACTGCAGGCCTTGTCCTGGGGGCACGTTCTGTGCCAGGGCAGGTGGGAATCGTGTGTGGATTAAACAAAATCCTCATCTGCTTTGGGTGTGAGAGTGAATGAAGGGTTGTGTGCAGTTCATCCAAACGTTATGGAGCATTTCCAGCCATTTCTGGGAGCCCTTGAGTAGAATTGAAAGGTTTTTTGCAAACCATCTTTTGCAAGTTAAATTAAAGGCAGATCAAGGTGGTTTTGTTCTAGCAAAGGTTGTGAAAGCAGAAGTCAGGCAGTTTGGGGCCTAGGACTCATTTGGGTTTGTCTCTCAGTGGAAAGACCTATAAAGGTCATCCCTCCTCTGAAAGGGTGATTTAGGAAACCATTTGGGTTTTTATCTCTTTGCTCCTCAGTTGTGTGAGGACACATTGAGAGTACAGATCGAGCTTTTAACCAACAGAGCTCCTGACTGGCCAGGAGGCTCTGGGGTCATCAGGCCTGTCTGGTTGGTTCAGTCCCAGAGCTGATTTATGGGATGC
This sequence comes from Oriolus oriolus, assembly GCA_013400235.1. Lineage (NCBI taxonomy): Eukaryota > Metazoa > Chordata > Aves > Passeriformes > Corvidae > Oriolus > Oriolus oriolus. Next base: position 586,640 of record VXBT01007291.1, on the reverse strand, counting down.
CTGTGGCTCATCTGACTTGATGCTCGTTGCCTTTAGGACTCTCAGCCCCAAGTGGTCCGTGCTGGCCTGGGCATTTCTGCACTTCCCAGGCCCGTGTGCCCGACCCTGTCGGTGATGGGACAGGGGGCCTGTGCCCAGCAGGGCATTTCTGCCCTCCAGGGAGCCCCGAGCCACAGCCCTGTCCCAGCGGCACCTTCCTGCCCCAGTCCGGGATGGGTTCCCGTAATTCCTGCCTGCCCTGCCCTGCGGGGAAGTTCTGCCGAGGAGAAGGCCTGGCTGCTGTTTCTGGTGTGTATTGCACGCATCCAACATCCCTTTTCTCTCCCAGTTTGGATATTTTTTATGTTTTCTGGTTCCAAACCTAACGCTGAAGCTTTTCTCTTGCAGGACCATGTCAGGCTGGGTATTTCTGTGATCCTGGCTCCACACAGCCAGACCACAGGCACTGCCCCGCTGGCTCCTACTGCCCTGAAGGCTCTGAATTCCCAATCCCCTGCAGCCCTGGAAGCTTCAGCCCTGTCAGTGGGAAAGGGCAGGCAGCAGACTGCCAGCAGTGCCCTGCTGGGCACTCCTGCAGCGGTGAGGATGTGCTGGGGTTACAGAGTGAGGAAACAAAATCACCCAGCACAGCTTCATTTCTGACAGCCGTGGGTACAGCGAGAACAAACTGAGTGCCCCACATCAATTTTAGTCAGTGATGGTTTCTTGCACTAAGAGTCATTTTAATCCCAAAACTCCTGCTGGGTTCTCGGGAGCAGCCTCAGGTCACCCAGAACTCCTTGTCTGCTGTTAAACCTTCTCTGCACCTCTTGTGCATGTCTGACATGGCTCTGGCCTTGCAGGGAAACAAATATTCCTGGCAGGGAGCTCTTGGTCTGGCCAGCAGCCAGAGCTGCTCCTCCTCAGAGCCTCTCACCATCTGCCTGTGCAAGGTGTCTGTCTGCTCCCCCCAGCACACAGATCGTTGTGGTCACTCTGACTGTAACAAATTCACCCATCACCTCTCAGGGGACAGAGAGGCTTTTCCTTTCTCGGGTGAGCAGCTGAAACAACAGGGAAGGAATTACTTGGCTGAGCTAACATGAGTTTTAGCAGAGCTGGAACCACAACTGAGAGCCTCAGACTCCCAGCTGAGCTTTTTCATGGGAAACCTTGGTTTTCCCCAGGCATTAAATTCAGGGCTGACTCACCTGTGTGGTAAAATGTTCTTTTCCTGAGGCTGAACTTTGGAGCATTGGTACTTTCTGATGCTTGGTAGAGGTGTGTGATGGAGGAGATCATTATTTCATGTTTCCATTGCGTCTGATCTGGGCAAAATCCCTTCTGAGGGACTGTGTTCTGCAGGCTTCTGCTGCTCATCACCTGCCAGACCCCACGGCTATCCACAGGGATCCTCCTGCCCCATGGGATCTGCTATCCCTGTGCCCTGTGCCTGGCTGGACCAGTAGGGGAGGGAGGCCGGTTCTGCTGCTGGACAACGTCATTACCTGTCCCAATCCCTCCTGAGCAAGGTTCTTCCCTTGTGTCCCAGGTCCTGGAGCACAAACTCCTGAGCTGTGCCCGGCTGGGCACTTCTGTCTGCCAGGGACCAACTTCAGCACAGAGCACCCCTGTCCCAAGGGCACCTTTGGCCCCAGGACTGGTGCCACCAGCAAGTCTGACTGCGAGCCCTGCCCAGCAGGTGAGGAGGTGATGCCTAAAAGGCCAAGCTGGAAACAGAGACCAGCCAGGAGTAAGGGAATAAAGGTGGATATTTATTGGAAAGGCCTTCAGAGGCACACCCTGGGCAGGCCAAAGGCTGCACCCGAGATGGACCCCGAGTCACGAGTTCTTCACACTGTTACAGGTTTGGTCCATTTGCAGATCAGCATAAATTGGCCAATTAAACTTTAGCTAATGATGGAACTGCCCCTCAGCTCGCCCCCCCTCTCAAGGTGCTGGGTTACACATTTTGGGCCTGGGACGGGCTGGGTGTCCTTGCAGAGCAGGCCTGGAGAGGCTTTGTTATGTCTGTGTGAGCATGAGAGAGCAGCAGCTGCCAGGCTGCAAGGCAGCTCAGAGTCACACACTGGGAATGCAGGATTTGAAAAATATAAGAGTTAAAACCTAAGGCATCAAAGGGACTGGGCCCGGGGGGTACAAACGTGCAGATGAGTTCTCCTTTCACATTACTGACCCCTCCACTGCTGTTCTGTGCAGCTCCTTGCCCTGACACAGATCTCTGTTCATTTCAGGGATGTACTGCTCAGCCCCAGGTCTGTCCCAGCCGTCCGGATTTTGTTACCCAGGTTATCACTGTGCCAAGGGAGCCGTCAGCCCAGCCCCCTTCAAGCACAGGGTGAGTGCCAGGCAGCAGCAGCACAGTGATCTGGGGACCAGGACTGGCCTGTCACAATCTCCTGGCTTCTGGTGGGATGTTTTCCAAGCATTTCTTCTCCCTGAGAGCTCCTCAGCCGCAGGGACGTGCTGCTGCTGATGCCTGCTGGAATAGCTGGCTGCCCATGGATAAAGTCCAGCCAGACCTTTATTTCTACGCTGCACTGGAGCGTGGGGTGTAACATCTCCTCTAAAACATCTCCATCGGGGCAGGATAACCACCTTTCAGAAGCCAGCACCCTTTTTTATGCCAATAGTCTTTGTTTAGTTTCAGAGGCAGCAAATTTGCAGGGCTCAGCCCCTGCGTGCCCTGCCCAGAACCTCTCTCTGTGCCCACTGTGCCAAGTCTCCTCCTGAGAACACTTTTCCCCTTGTATTTTCCTCATCCAGGTGGAATCCTCCAGCCCTGCCCTGCCTGGCAATGACATCTGCCCCGTGGGCCACTTCTGCCCCCGTGGCACCGGGCACCCCGTGCCGTGTCCCCCCGGGTCCTTGTCCAGCGCCGTGGGCCTGGGGGCAGAGGAGCAGTGCCAGCCCTGCCCAGCTGGGAGGGTCTGCAGCGGCCCAGGGCTGGCTGAGCTGGCCCAGACGTCGCTGTGTGACCCAGGGTGAGTGCCACTGTCACTGGGCAGTGACAAAACGCAGCCTTGCTGCGAGTTATAATAGAGGCACATCCGAATTTCCGCATCCTGGGATTGTTCTCAGCCCTTTGGCTGGGATGTGGCATCTCCTTGTAGATGTTTCAGAGCTGTCCCTGTTCCCTTCACGTTTGCCTGACGTTCTTATACATCTCTTTTTTCTGTTTTCAGTGAAAGAAATTACTATTATAAATAAATTGCTGTTGCAAACCCCTTATTTAGCCCCATAATGGCACTTGCTGGGAATTTAGCCTTTTTTTCCCTTCTGAATCCTCTTCTCCCACAAGGTGGTGCAAGAACCAGGGACAAGGCACCATTCCCAGCCTGTGTAAAGTGCCCTGAGCAGCATCTGTCCATCTCAGGAGCCTCAGGGCAAGAGGCTACGGAAATTTGATTTATTTTATGAATGTAAGAGAGCCTTAGAAGTGATTTCAGTGCAGTGTAATGAGATTTCATGGGGAAAGATTTCTGACTGCAGCTCTTGAATTGAGCAGAGAAAATCACAATGAGATTTGTTTAGAAGCTGAAGCTAAGCTGGGAATACAATGAGGGCAACATTGAGAGGGACTGAAAATAATTATTCTTGGGAATACAAGGGATTTGACCTGTCCTAGTTGAACTTTAAGCCTTCCCAGAATTTCCTTTAACCCTCAGTTATTACAGCCTGGCTGTAACAGTAATGATTTTCTGAGCTGGATGGTAATCAAATGTAAATTATAAATTATAAATGACCCTCGACTTCCAAATTTGAAGTTCTCATCCCTCAACAGGGAGCAGTTTGCTGCTTTTCAGCACCTTTATCACACAGCATCCATCACTCCTCAGAACCTGCTGCTCAGCTGGAATCGGTCTTGCTTCCAGGCAGAAAAAAAAAAAAAAGCTGTTTTTCTGGTGTTTCATTCAGCGCTGTTCCTTTCACACTCAGTTGTTTGCCTTCAGGAGTGGGAAGTTCTTCTCCTCCAGAAACTCCATCGCTTGAATCCTTGTCTTTGATGGGATCACAGCTCTCATCCCCTTGTTGCTCATCTCTTAGAACCATCGTGGTTTCTGTATTTGTTCATCTTTGCTCGTTGTGAGGGGCTGGCAGGGAAGTGGTGGAGGGGAGAGAGGCCTGGGGATAAAAACAGGCTCAGCAAAGGCAGCAGGGACTGAACACCTGGGCCCTGTGTTTTGAAGTAAAAATATTTTTGTTTTCAAAGGTGCTTTTTTGCCAGAATGAGAGCGCTTTCCAGGCAGCCCGGTGTAAAAAAGCCTTTTCCCAGGATTTTCAGGGCATGGAGGGGGGGAAGTTGCCAGCACAGCTGAACCAAGCTGCGTTTTCCAGGGATGGCTCCTCCTGTGCCTCCCCCATCTGTGGGAAACAGAGGAGTAGCAACTTCCACAGGCACTCACAAGTTTAATTTACAACCCTGGAAAGAGCTTGGGTTGATGTAATGATAAAGGTATACAGATCTTCATCAGAAGAATTATAAACCTATGTTTCTGTAGTTACAAGTGAGAATATGTATTGGGTGATATGGTGAAGGGTTTTTAAGTACAGTAATGTGATTTTATAGTTTGAGTTAAGAATTAAGATGTTATAATAGAAGTATATGTGTGTATTAAGAATTTAGATGTTGTAATAGAAGTATATGTGTGTATGTGTGCTAGCAAGTTACTGGTTAAAAACAGACGCAATGCAGTAAAAAATACCAAAGGTGATGGGTTATAAAGTCAAAACAAAGTTCTGTGTTGATTGCTTATTGGACCAGAAAGTTATAAATTGCCAGGTAACTTTGAAACTCGTGACTATCTTTAGTTATGGTGACTTGTTACTAAATCTACGGTCTCTGATGCCTGGTTTGATTTTTCAAGCAATAAATCGTGAATAGCCGTGACGGTCCCGTCTCTTGGATAAGGCGCTGACACCCACCCTCACCTGTGAGCAGGGCTGGGAGCTCCTTGTTCCAGGCCTGGATTCTCTGTCTCTCCAGCTATGTCTGCCTGGAAGGAAACTCGGCGCCCTGCCCTTCGGATGGGATCCACGGATACCGATGTCCCCGTGGCTCCTACTGCCCCGCGGGCTCGGCGCTGGAGCTGCCGTGCGAGCCTGGCACCTTCAGCGCCGTGCCCGGGGCCAGCGCCTGCCTGCCCTGCCCGGCTGGCACGGCCTGTGGCAGCGCGGGCACCGTGCAGCCCCTCAACTGCCCCAGAGGTGAGCACGGGGGTGCTGCACACCCCAGGGAGTGGGGGATTCCTGGCTGCACTCGGGGAAAGGGGGGTTTGGCGCTGCTGGGAGCGAGCCCAGCGTTCCCCGTTCCCCCCCTGGCTCTGAGCAGTGTCTCCTGGCCCTCTCCCTGCGCAGGGTACTTCTGCCCAGGCCGCACCGCTGTCCCTGTGCCGTGCCCCGAGGGGACACTGAACCCCTTGGAGGGGGCCCTGGCACCCACGGCCTGCAGGCAGTGCCCCGTAGGGAGGTACTGCAGGGGAGAGGCCAACTGGGAGCCTGATGGTGAGTCTGGGTAAGAACAGAGCTGCCCCAGCACAGGGGCTGGAGGTTGGGGCTGGAGGATGTGGGAAAATGGGAAACATCTCCATGAACGGGGTAAAGGCTATTGCGGGACACCCTTCACCTGTGTCTGGGCTTATCAGCCTCTTCTTTTTCTCTGTTTCATTCTTTTTATTTATTTTGGATGTTGTTTCTGTTACTGCATTGCTTTTCCTTCTCCCCCTTTCTCCTGCTTTCTCTTCCTTTAACGCTTTTATCACTGCTCTTTCTGTCCTCCTAAATCCTTCCCCTCCCATTTACGCACGCAGTGATTGTCCCTGGGCCAAAACTCCAGGGCTGGATACCTGGAAAGAAGAGAGGCAGAACTCTTCCCACAGGAAACAAAACATAGGGAAACAGTTAGAGAGGAGATAAGGTGAGCAAACGCCAGGTGAGGTCAGAGCAAGTAAAGAAAGGGACGGAGGCCAAAGGTTAATGAGAAGAAGGAAAAGCAAAGCAAAGGTGACCAGCCCAGGTTATCAGCAGTGATAATCCAGGAGAAGGATGGGCTTTGGCTCCTCTGCTGTTTGTGAGGGTTGGAGGAGGTGCTGTGGGCAGTGGCTGCCTCCCTCTGTGTCGCTCAGGTCCGTGCTCGGCCGGGTACTTCTGTGAAGGGGGAGCCACCGATGCCACCCCACGTGGGACTCCCGGGCTCCCTCTCAGCGGGCCCTGCCCCCTGGGGCACTACTGTCCAGAGGGAACTCCTTTCCCAGTTGCCTGCCCGGCTGGGACCCTCAACAACGCCACTGGTGAGTGTGACTTCACCCATGGCTCTGTCCCGTGGTGACTTCAGCGGTGACCAAGTGCCCCTAAGGTCAGTGGCCACGCGTTAGCGGTGACGGTGGCCACACGTCACCAGTTCAAACAAGGGCTGCTGATGCTGGGAGTGCACTGGGTGTTCCCCATCTCCTGTGTCCCCCCAGGAGGTGGCTCCCAGGCCAGCTGCGTGCCCTGCTACCCCGGGGCTTTCTGTGCCAGCGCTGGGCTGAGCTCTCCCACAGGACCGTGTTCTGAGGGGTTTTACTGCCCGGCCAACTTCAGCTCCGTCAGCCCCACGGCGTTCCTGTGCCCCCAGGTACTGCTCAGGGGTGGAACAGGGAGTTCTCAGCTCTGGGCAGTGGCAAAGGGTCACCCACAGCTGATGGAAACTTTGGTTACATCCCCACAGAGGTTTGGGTGATTCTGGGATTTATACAGCCCCAAAGTTTGGCACTGAAATCCTTTCCCGTCTCTGTCCTTGCCAGGGTCACTTCTGCGGGCCAGGGACAGCCCTCCCGAGGCCGTGCCCTGCCGGGCAGTACCAGCCAGCCACAGGCTCTGCCTCCTGCATCCCGTGCCAGAGAGGATTCTACTGCCAGGAGCTGGTGGCAGGGGACCCCAGGCACTGCCCGCCTCACTCCTACTGCCCCACAGGTACTCTGTACTTGCCAAGGGCTCAGGTGTCGTGTGCCCACCTGTGACCCCAGAGGTGGGCAACCCTGTGTGTCTCCCTCAGGCTGGGAGGTGGCAATGAGCCAGCGTGGCACAGTGGCCACCTGAGAGTCACTTGTTACAGCTCGAGAGCCTTGTCAAACTGCAACGCTCATACTGAGGTTTAGTGGTGTTGTCTCTGTGGCCTCCCTTTTAGGGACACGAGTTCCTCTCACCTGCCCTGAAGGCACCTTCACTCCTGAAAACGTGACTGGCCTCTGGAATGAGAGGGATTGCCTGCCTTGCCTGCCTGGCCACTACTGCAGGTTGGGATTCAGCTCAGCCTGGCAGCATTTCCCTTTCTCTGCAGCAGCTTGGCGTCCTTGTTTCATGCTGGTGAAGTTTTTCCCGGCTTCTCTCCTGCATTTCTCTCACTCAAAGAAAAGAAATACAAGCTTAGACACAGGGTTGGGTACAGGGGCATGAGATCTGTGCATTTAGGGGGGCAAAAACAGTCTGGCATCATTGTTGTGGTACAAAGAAGCCCCTGGTAGAGGTAGTGGGTGGCATTTATGAAATCATGGGAGTAATGCAGAAAGTCCAGCCCAATGGAAAGCCACCCACAATTTCATCTACAGCAATCTGCCATGTTCATGGCATTTGAACTGGCTCACTTCAGTCATCTACATGTTTTTATAAGTGGAAAAATGTGTCTGTTTTCTCTCTCATCTCAGAAATTGTTTTTATTGCAAACGATGCCATATTCACTGTGTCAATACTTGCCCTGCTCTCACACCAAAGCAGCAGCAGCAGCTCAGAGTACACCAATTGTTGTTTTCCTCTCTGCTCCAGGCACGGAAGGCTGGAGGGGAAATGTGCTGCTGGATATTTCTGCCTGGCTGGGAGCTCTCAGGCTGCTCCCCAAGGCCTCCCCTTCTCCTGGCGCTTCCCGGCCGGGTGCCGCTGGGGCCAGCTGTGTGCAGGGCTGTGTCCTGCAGGTAGGTGAGGATCTCAGCCGTGCTCACAGTGCAGAATATTGACTTGCTGCTGACCGAGTGGAGAGAACCCCATCTTGCATTATATATTGCAGTGGATGTAATTAAAATCATTGTTGCTCATTGGTTTCCTCATTTTTGCATCTTTTGAGCCAAAGTGTGCCAGGCCAAAAAGGCCACCTGGAATTCACGGTGCTGAGCTGCCAATCCAGAAGAGTTTGAAGGCTCCTGGCTTGGCCTCCCAGCAGCTGTGTCAAGTTCATTCCACAGCAGCAGCAGACTCTGGCTCGGTCGTTTTTGCCACTGGAGGATTTGCATGTTTTACTTTTATCTCCTTCCCACCCTCTTTCTGCAGGTTTCTACTGCCTAGAGGGGTCTGAGGTGCCCACCCCATGTCCTGCCAACACTCTCAGGGCTCTCCCCGGGGCTGGCAAGAGGGAGGATTGCCTGCCCTGCCCACCGGGCCGCTGGTGCAAAGCAGGTTGGGGGCGAAACACTGAGGGGAGGGGACGGCAGCTGCTTTTCGGGAGACTTTTGTGTATCTCTGATTTCCAAATCTCAGCCCCATTTCCCCCCATTCCAGCCCCATTTTCCCAGTTTCCCCTATTCTGACCCATTTTTCCCACATTTCCCCCATCCCAGCCCCTTTTTCTCCCATTTTTCCCAATCCCAGCCCCATTTTCCCCATTCCAGCCCTGTTTTTCCCACATTTCCCCCCTCCCAGCCCCTTCTTCTCCCATTTTTCCCAACCTCATCCCATTTTCCACCGTTCCATCTCCATTTTCCCCCATCCCAGAGGATGGCTTTGATGTCAGATGTGGAGCTGTGGGACAGCCCTGGCAGTGAGGAGTTCTGCAGAGAAAAGAGGCATTGAACTGTTTATCCACACTGGAAATGTGGAAGAGCTGAGGTCACAGCCAGTCTCCAAACATCCCTGTGTGCCACCTGGCAGGAGAGGGGCTGGCATGGTGGAGGTGGAGTGTGCAGGACACAGAGCAAAGGTGTTCCAGCAGCACTGGAGACACCCCCTGAAGCCTCTCTTCCTGTTTTTTAGGGGACTCGGAGGCCCATCCCTGCCCTTTGGGACACTACTGCTTTGGGAGCAACGGCAGTGACCACAGCAGTGTCCTGGCCCCTCAGGAGTGCCCTCCCCAGACCTTCCGTGGGCACCCGGGAGCCCGGAGCCTGGCAGAGTGCCAGCCCTGCCCGCCGGGCTATCACTGCCCCTTATCAGGTGAGCGCCAGGGGAAAGCCAGCCCTTTTCCCGCCCCTGGGTGGCGAAATTCCTTCCCTTTCCCGCCCCTGGGTGACAAAATTCCCCAAGATGAGATAGGGAAAGGGAGAGATAATTCCTGCTCACAGCGACCTAAGAGCCTTTCTCCAAAATTCCCCCTGGCCATCCAGCCTCTCTTTCCTCACTCCCTTCTCTTCCCAACAGGCCTGACTGGGTTTGAGGATTATCCCTGCCCCCCTGGATACTGGTGCCCTGGCAAAGGGGACACTTTCCTCTGCCCAGCTGGCACTTTCAGGATCCAGCCTGGTGCAAAATCCTTGGAGGAGTGTGATCCCTGCTCGCCTGGATACTACTGCCCGGACCCAGCCCAGACAGGGCTCCCCAACACCCAGGGAATACCTTGCAAACCCGGCTATGAGTGCCCAGCAGGTGACAGGACCTTTGTTTTCCTGATTTCCAGCCATCTCTGAGCCTGGATGATGGATCAGCAAGGATTTAGCAGTGGCTCTTGTCCCTTTCTCCCAGGACATGATCCCTCTCAGCCCTCCCTGTTTTCGTTTCACTGAGGTTGCCAAAGTGGTCGGAGCTTAGAAAAGGAGGAGATGTTTTCATGCAGGGCTGGGCACTGAGGTGTCAGCACTCCATGCTAAATAATAAACTGGTTCCCAACAGTTCTGTGCCCTCTTGGGAACAGCAGGAAAAGCAGAGAGTTTATGGAAAAGCCTCCTTCTCTCTGCCCCCAAACACAGATTCTCCTGCCTTGGGAACATCACATAAACGCTGTTCCCCCGTTTCTCCCCCAGGGTCAGTAAATCCCAAGCCCTGCAGGCCTGGCTCTTACTGTGGTGCTGGGACAGGAGAGCCTCCCCTGTGTCCTGCTGGGTACCACTGTCCCGAGGGATCCTGGACTTACAACAGCCCCGAGCAGCTGTGAGTACCTGGGGGTGGCTGCAGCCAGCCTCCAGTTCCTAAAAGCGCTGAATATTGGGGATTGTGCCTGGGATCCAACCTAAACCACGGCCTTCGTGCATTGTGCAGAAGCAAAGGAATCTTTGTGGCTGCAGTCACAGATCTGGTGACTGCTGAAACCCACCAGGGGCATTTATGGTTTCTGCTTAGCCTGGAATCAGATGAGAACTGCTTTCAGTTTTGCCTCGTGTCTTCGCTGATCATTGAATCCAGAAATCCTTTCCAGAGATTTTCTTCCCTTTCCCTGCCCTGTTTTTCCTCCCAGGTGTGTGTTCCCATACTACTGCCCCCCGGGCAGTGCCCACCCAGTGCCCTGCGAAGGAGGGCACATGGCCATCAGCCTGCCTGGCCTGAGGGGCTCAGCTGAGAAATCCTGCAGGGTTTGTGCTGCAGGCACCTTCCGCAGTGACCCCCTGATCTCAGCGCCCTGCCAGCCCTGCCCCGCTGGCTTCACCTGCCCACCAGGTAAATTCAGCTGCTGCAGGGGAGTGGGGCAAGAAATAGCAGCTTAAATTGGAAGCAGAGAGTTTGGAGTTGTGTGTGGGCAAAGCTCTCAATCCTCTGCAGTTATAAAACCCTGGTGTGGGCTGTCACGTGGGTTTGCCACTGGATTTAGCCGGTGGAAGAGCTGGGAGAAAGAAAAACTGAGATTTATATTTAAATATGAATTAGACTGGAAAACGCTGATCTGTACACGTGTGTGTATTTATACAGACTTGTGTCTATATATAGAGAGACGTGTGTAGATGTGTCCCTGGGGCAAGCAAGTGCTCTCTGCCTCTCTCTCAGCACTGCTGGGGTCCCTGATGCCACCCTTTTCTCCAGGCAGTGACAGCTACCACCAGCAGCCCTGTCCTCGTGGCCATTACTGCCCTGCCCTGTCCCCTGCCCCGCTGCCCTGTCCCCCGGGCACCCACAGGAGCAGCCACTTTGCCAAGCACCCGGGGGACTGCCAGGCCTGTCCTGCTGGCACCTTCAACCACCTCCCTGCCCAGGCTGCCTGCTTCCCCTGTGGCAGCTCTTCTTCCTCTCAGCCGGGTGAGTTTTTGTGTGTGAGTGGAATTTCCCCTCTGCTGAGGTGTTTGCTGATGTTCCACGAGCCCTGGGATCCTCCTGGGGCTGGGGGTGCTGCCCATGCCCAGCCACTCTCCCTCTGTCCCACCCAGGAGGAGGATCCCATTTTCAAAGCTTTTTTACCCCTCTTACACTGTTATCCAAGGGGATTTATCTCCTTAAAGGAAGGAAGAGCTGAGCAGCTCTACTCTAATCCTTGCTCTATCATTGCTTTGAAAGCGGTGGAGTTTCACCAGGATTATTTTAGCCATGATTTGGGGGGGTTTGTGTTAAATCTAGGTGTGTTTTTGAGCCAAAATTGGGCACTGAGGGCACGATAAAGTGGGATGAGGCTGGAAACTGGGAAAGTAAAGAGTGCCTATTCCTTACTCAGTGTATGTGCAGCACTGCCCCAGTATTTCAAAGCAGGTGGATTTGAGGCTGTTGAGGCACGAGAGAGGGGCTTGGCAGCCTTGCCTGGCTGGGTCCTTGCCCCATCCAGGGGTTTAATCCACACATTAATGTTGTGCTTGTCAAAACCCTGCTGCCAACGAGCAGCTGGGCCTTTCTGCACCTCTGCCTAAGTGGATGCTGCAGGAGGTGCTCTAACGCTGTGCTGGTGCAGCAAGGGCAGGCTGGCCCCAGCTGGCTGTCCCGTGGCTCAGCTCTGCCCTGGAAGAGGGGCCCAGGCTCCAGCAGAGTCACTGAAATGAGCACTGGGATTTGATAAAGAGTGCTGAGCACGGGAGCTGCTCCTTTCCAGCCAGCACAGATGTTCCAGGCTGTACTCCCCACCCTAAATCCAACCTTTCTCCCAGGTGCCACCAGCTGTACCTGCCTTGGGTTGAACAGGGCTTTCCAGCAGTCAGATGCCTCCTGCATCTGCCAGGCAGGTTATGTTTATTACGATGAGAGAGGCAAGAAAGACCCTGACAGCAACAGCGATCAGGATTGTCGGCCTCAGGTAAAATCGGGCTCCAAACCGAAATTGTTGTGTGATGTGCAGGAGAGGGAGAGTTTTCAGGCCTCAAGCTAAGCCAAATAAATCTTTTTAGGTGTTTTATTGGCCCTTTCTTGTAGGATGGTTTCTTCAGCAGGATCTTGTGAGGTTATATTTAAGTTCATAAGGGATGGAGGTAAAGGATCCTTCCATGCCAGGGCAATGGGAGCTGCACAGTGTCTCACGTGGATGACAGATGCAGGAATTTAAGCCTCATTATTATGAATATGAAGTCCTTTATCAGAACTGCCAGGGGCAGGGAGACACTAAAACCAATTCTTGTTTGTATCTTGCATGATGTCACCTTTTTTCCTCTTTGTGAATGAATTCTGTAGTGCAAAACCCCCTCCCGGCATGGGTTGCAGCACAGCAATCCAGAGTGTCAAAATTCTACTCTGATTCCTTCAAATATTTTCTTACAGCTGAACTTCTTCATTAGAATGATGCCTTAGGTTTTAACTCTTATATTTTTCAAAATCCTGCATTCCCAGTGTGTGACTCTGAGCTGCCTTGCAGCCTGTCAGCTGCTGCTCTCTCATGCTCACACAGACATAACAAAGCCTCTCCAGGCCTGCTCTGCAAGGACACCCAGCCCGTCCCAGGCCCAAAATGTGTAACCCAGCACCTTGAGAAGGGGGGCGAGCTGAGGGGCAGTTCCATCATTAGCTAAAGTTTAATTGGCCAGTTTATGCTGATCTGCAAATGGACCAAACCTGTAACAGTGTGAAGAACTCGTGACTCGGGGTCCATCTCGGGTGCAGCCTTTGGCCTGCCCAGGGTGTGCCTCTGAAGGCCTTTCCAATAAATATCCACCTTTATTCCCTCACTCCTGTCCGGTCTCTGTTTCCTGGCTGGCCTTTTAGGCATGAAGAACCCATGAGGGACTGGGAGGTCTTCCCCGCTTTCCTTGCTGCATCGCCTTTATGTCGAAAGTCTGAAGCGCAGCAGTGGGGAGGAGGAGAATTTTAGGGACGCTGCAGCTCAGTGGACGCTCTGGAGCTTTTCTGGGTGGGTTTCTCTGCAGGTGGATGAGCTGTGTGCCCCCGGCGAGGTCCGGCTGGCGTCCACGCGCCGCTGCGTCGTCCCCGAGCGCCACGACTGCGCTCCCGCCTGCGGGCCAGCGGGAGGGGAGCTCCACGCACAGCTGGGCATGTGAGTCCCACCCAGCACTGCCTCTCCTCCAAAACACTTCTCAATCAGCCCTGAGCTACTGATCCCGTGAGGTCACGCCAGGGTTGGGCTGTGGGAGGTGGTTTTTGGGAGATTTTCCATCGGTGGAGCTCTTTTGTGTGGAGGTCCTGCCTTCAGTCCTCAGTCACTGGCCCTGTTCATCTTCCTGGAGGGTATTTCCTGTATTTTCAGCATTACCTGGGGGTTTTGTGTCTTGGTTGGTGACACCAGAATCACCCAGTGACAAGGGGAGTGTGGACAGAGCTCACATTTTCTGAGGTGTGCAACTTTTCCACCTGTCTCAGGTTGAGCCCCTCTAAAGTGGATGATCACTCTGTTAGATTCAGGCCAGAAATGAGAAAATCAATCTTTGTTCCTCCCCACACATCTTTAATCTTTGGAGAATGTTTTGGGTCGGGGGGGACCTTAAAGATAATTTAATTCCAACTGGAAATCAATCCTCGTCCCCCCTTTGACATCTTTAGTGGTTTGGGTTGGAAGGGACCTTGAAAATCATTTAATTCCAACTAGAAATCAATCCTTGTCCCCCCCTCCACATCTTTAGTGGTTTAGGTTGAAAGGAACCTTAAAGATCATCTAGTTCCAACCCCCTACCATGGGCAGGGAGACACTGAAAGCAGTTCTTGTCACATGATATCACTTTTTTTTCCACTGTGAATGAATTTCTGTGTTGCAAAATCTCCCCCTGGCATGGGTTGCACAGAAATCTGGTGTGTCAAAATCATACTCTGATTCTTTCAAGCATTTTCCTGGAGCTGAGCTTTGGGGAGGGTGTGTAATGCTCTGCTACAGGACTGAAGGAGGTCTCTGTTAGACACCAACCACGCACTGTTAGTGGGGTGTCACATTTTGGCCTTGAAGAGCAGGCACGGCGCTGAAGAGATGGGCAGGGAGTTTGCTCCATCCTGTTTTCCATGGACACAGAGCAGGATCATCCCCCCTGCGGGCTGTGAGAGGCTGAGGCTGGTCTGCTGTGGCTGTTTGCTCAGGGATCAGGACTGATGGAGGATTTGTCCCCTGGTCAGATGCCACTGCAAGCAGTACGTCTCTGCTGAGGAGCTCTGTGACCAGCTGTGCCTGCTGAGAGCCCCGCGGATCTCCCTGGCCTTTGGCACCCACAGAGAGCTGCTGCTGAGGATGAACGAGGGGGAAGTGAGGGTAGGTGTGGAGGGAGGGATTGCTTTTGAAATGTGCAGGGCTGGGAGAGCCCAGAAACCACAGGGACTCCAAGGAGGTGAGGTTCAGGGTTGATGCATTCCAGAGAAACAACAATTCCTGAATTATAGGGGAGAGGCCTCCTAGAGCAGCCTTTTACAGCTGCAGTGACCCACAAATCAGGGTCTGAGACCTGAATCAGTGATCACAGTTCCCTCTGCTTTCCACAGGAGGTGTCAAACGTTCTGGGCCCAGATGAGCACGTGCAGAACAGCCAGAGGGTGCATTTGGTCCTGTTCAGCCCCCGGGGAGTGCTGGGTTTCATCGTCTCCAGCACAGAACTGCTGGATGCATTTCTCACAGGTAAGGCTTCAGAGTGAACCCAAATTCCAGCCACACCAAGCCATCCATGTCCTCCCATGCTGGCACAGCAAGCTGGCACACAGGGAATTCATTATTAGATGCTCCAAACTACATAGAAAGTAGGGAAATACCTTGTTGTGTCTGGGAGTAAACAGTGGGCAATTCACTGACTGCACGGTTAACTGCATGGTTAACAAGGTCAGATAAAGACTGCAGGATATTGCATTTCCAAGGAACTAGGAGGAAACTGCATTTGGAGGCAGAACTGTTGGCAGGGGTGTGGATTTGGCTTTGTGAGCTGTAATTGCCCACAGATACAAAATAAGTAACTCTTCCTTGCCAAGGGTCGGGTGTTGTCCCACGCTGCTCATTTTGCAGGGTTCATTCTCGTTTCTTCTCTTGCCTGTGGCAGGAGATTTTTCCTCCGATCAGCTGCCGCAGAAAGGGCGCAGAGCCCAGAGGAGTTCCCCCAAAGACAGCCAGGCCTTGCCCCTCATCCCTAACCCAGTGGTGTGTCTGGAAGCAGGGGACACGATCCTTTTCCAGCTTAGCATCGATTCCCAGGGTGAGTGTGGCTGGGGCTGAGCACATCTGTGTTATGTCCAGACCTGTGCAGAGCAGTGGGGCTCCATGCTGGGCACCCTGCATGGATCCATCCCTTCACCTCCAGGAGCCCAGAGCTGCAGTCTGGGCTCTGCCAGGGGCTTACCTGCTGGTTTGCAATTTTTAACCGGATTTCTGTAGATTGAGATGAAATTGGTCCTGTGTTAGACAGCACAAAATCCTTATGGGGCAGTGATTAAACTCAATTAAATGAGCTGATGCTGCATGGCCCTCTAAAAGCAGCTGCACAGTTCTTTGCCAGCCCAGTGCCAGCCTTGCCAGCTGAGGTGGCTCAGAGCTGCTGACCCCGTGCTGCCCCATCCCCAGACCGTGCCTGCAGCCATTACCCCGTTTACCAGAAGCAGCATCTCTATAACAACAACCCGGGCTGGGATTTTGGACCTTTCCGAAGGCTGGACCACCTGATGCAGGAGACTCAGCTCAACATCTCCTGGTAATACCTGCTGTGGATAACAGCATTGTGGGCAGGACCCGAGAGTGAGCTTTTGACAGAATCAGCAGGTCCTTGGTGGTGAAAACACCAAATTCTGCTGTGTTCAAGTCCCTGTCTTTAACCACCCTCACAGATGGAGGCTGAAGGAAGCTTGGATCAGCCAGTGCCTTCCTTAATTTTTCTCTTCCAGGTTTGCCCATGTTTTCCTGGAGCCTGGGACATTCGTGTTCAGGGACAGCTCCATTCAGGAACACTTCCTGATTGTGACAGTGAACGAAGCAAACGTGAGCTGCGACCCCAGGGACGTGTCCTTCCAGCCCTCCTCCCTGTTCCAGCTGGCCAGACACGGCATTTTGAAGCAGCAGGATCTGAACCTGGCTCCCAACTGGGCTGCTATCACAGGTACAGACTCTGAGATACCTCGATTCTTACCCACAACCTTTCTTGTCCTCCTCTAAGTGTGTTTAAACAAGCATTTTCTTTGGAAATGCCACCAAAGCACTGCTTTGTCAGCCTTAATCTCTTACTCCTGTGGAGCTTCCTGAAGGCCAGGGCTCTCTAGCCAAGAACCTGCCTGTGCAGGAGCTGAGGTGGTGAGAGAGGGAAGGAGCAGCCGTGCTTCTCCCCACACCCTGTTTGAAGAGTTCAGCTAACTGAGGGCTTTGTTTTCCTTGGCTGGAAAGCAGAAAGTGGTGGTGCATTTCCATGATAAACCCCGCTGAAATTAAATGCAGCATTTCAGAGCTGGCCAAGGGCTAAACACAAGGTCAGGTAAGGTCTTTGCTCGAAGCCAGGTGTGGGTGTGAGTGCTGTGCACACACCAGTCCTGCAGTGGGAGGCCAGGAAACAGCAGAAATGAAAGTGTGGCTTGCAAACACGATCCTGGCTCTGCCACCTTCCGTGCTGAAAACACTTTTTGCTCCTCATCCACCTGCACCAGCCAACAGGGGGAGAAGCAGAAGTGAAATGAATAGGAAAGGTGCTGAATGGTTTTTGTGTTTCTCACTTCTTGCCCTCCCTCCCTCCCGGGTTCTCCAGCGATCCTCTTTGTCCTGGGCTTCCTCGTGCTGGTGCTGACCACCCTGGCCATCGTGTTCCAGCCTGCTGGCCCCAAAATTAGCCCCCTGAAGAGCTGGAAGCCACGATGGAGGAGCCTGGGAGAGCCACACGTCCCACCTGAGTACATCCTCCTTGAGGACAGGTAAAGACCAGCCTCCGTGTGGTCATACAGAAATTCTACCCAAGAAATCCGTCTTCTGCTTGAGCTGGGCTGGGTCTGATCGTACTGAGGAGAGTGAGATGCTCTTCACCCTCTTTGCCATTCCCTCTAGCCTCAAGTTCTATCAGATGCTTGGTCCTCGTGGATCTGGAGAAGATGCTGGCTCTGGAGAGAAAGGAGAAGTTCCCAATGCAGGTGAAGTGCTGGGCCAGCCCCAGGTGTTCTCCCACTGGATTTTTTTTCCACTTCCTCCCCATTTTCTTATCTTGGAGTAACTCTCAGGTGCGATATTTTGACACCAGAATTTCCTGCACACACAGGAGGCCACACAGGCACTTTGCTGTGCACATTTCCACAGGCACACACACTGCCATCCTGGGCTTATTCCAGGGGTTTAACCCCTTGTCATTGCGATGGGTTGGAGTTTCCTCCCTGAGGAGCTAAGAGAGTAAATTCCCAGCCTTTCCAAGCCCTTTAAAACAGCAACAAGCTGAGGTGACGGGTGAAGAAAATAAAGATTTACAAAGGTTTTCCTTGGCTTCCCCGGTCGGTTATTCTGTTCCCTGAAGGCGCGTGACTCCGGGGCCTCGTTTGCTTTCTGGGAATGAGCTCGGCTCGGGAATTTCGGGATGTTCACAGGGAGCGGCAGAGCCCGAGCCCAGCAGATGGCAGCAGGGAGCGATGCTGGGAACAGCTCCGGGAAAAGCTCCGAGAACGGCTCTGGGAGCATCCCGGCGCTTCTCTGGACAATTTAGGAGCCGATAGTAACGCTCCGTCATCCTCCCCCTCGCTAGGGAACGAGACCTTCTCGCACATCTCCCGCCTCATCCGTTTTCCTTCCTCACTAAACACAGAATTCCTACGGACGGGCAGCGTCTTGTGTGGGAAATAAACCCAGATAACCTCGTGTCCAGTGTTGGAGTGTGAGCCTTCCCCTGTGTTTCAGGAAACAGCTTCACACCCCGGCTCCTGGAGGATTTCAGTGTTCGGACCCTCTATGACAAGCTGGAGGATCAGAATTTGCACCTGGCCTCTCAGCTGGCAAAGCACAGGATGGACGTGCTGGTGTTCCACAACGGGATCAGCCAGCGGGTCCAGAGCCTCATGGTCAGTGGGAACGGGCATTTGAAGGGAGGGAGTCCTGGAACCACGAAAATTGTCAGCTAAATGGTTGCCCGGAAGTGAAGGTTTATTGAGGGATGGGTATTACTCCTTTCAGTGCTTTATTTGGGCATAAAATAACTTTTTAATGTGGTTTTATATGAGAGGCTGAATGTGGAGTGGGTGGGTTTGCAGGGTGTAACACTGCTGCTTTCCGTGAACAGGACACAGTGCAAGCTCTGGACTGGGAAGCCCTGAAAACCTTCTCCAGGCAAGGGATTTGTGGGCAGAAACCTGCAGAGCAGAGCTGGGCAGCAGCGGGTGCTGAGCTGTGGGACGGACACTGGAATTTAACAGGTGAGAGCAGCAGGGTGCAGAGGCAGGGACGAGTGCACTGTGAGGGCAGCAGTGAAGAGACCTGACTAAAAAAAGACCTGACTCACACACGCGAGAGAGCCGAGGAAATTGTGTCTGCCAGGGTTCTGCAAGAGCTGACAGCCTGTCTGCACCTGAGCTCGGCGAGAGGAGAGGTCTGGCAGCTCAGGGAGGGGTGAGCGCGGAGTTATTTGGAAATGCCATACGAAATGAGGCGTCCTGAGAAATTTCCAGAGAAAGGCCCCTGCTCTTGGTGTTGTTGTGGATTTAACCACAGTTTTCCAAGTGGTTCTGGGGAATCCCATTGAAATTTGTTGTTGGGTTCATTAGGTGCCCCGTGGCAGGAGGTGACAGAGTTAATGAGGGCTCTGGAAGGGCTGCTTGGGAACGCTCCTGACAGGAACAGAGCTGCGAATCCAGAGAAGGAGCTCAAGATCCAAGCACAGGCTGCAGTGGGAACTGTTCCCTCCCTGCACAGCCTGGCCAGTGAAAATAAATCAGAAGGGCAGGTAAGCTGCAGGTGTCTGCTTTGGAGCCTTCTCTCACCTTCCTGGGAGTTTTTCCATTTCTTTAACTTTGGGTCCTTTTTGTCCCACAGGATCCTGAGCTGCCTCAGCACTGGGAGCTCTTCAGCAGGAAAGATGCTTTTTCCAGCCTCCCTGGCCGTGAAGAGCATGGTAAGGGCAGTGCCACAGCAGGGAGGTGCTTCCAGAGGTGGCAGCAGGAGGCTGATTCTGTGCTAAGAGGGTAAAAGGGGTGTCTGTGTTTGCTAACAGAGCAAATGCAGAATTACTTTTCCCTATTTATGCTGTTTTGTACTTCCACATAATTTTTTTTTTTTTCTGAGGCTCCAGCTCAGGGCAGCCACTTCTGCTTCCTCTATCCCTCTGTAGAGAGGAGTTTCCATCCCTTTCCATCCTTCTCTGTAGGCCAGAAGTTGTGGAATTTCCATCCCTACAGATCCTGCACGCCTTTATATAAAGTGACACCTGTAGGAGAGAGTCTGGGTGTCATTATAATAATTAAATGATGATATGGGGAGGCCAGGAGGATTCTACACCATCATTCTGTGATGCTCACAGCATTCCCTCCGCCCAGGACAATATTTCCTTCTTGCAGCCATGAAGAGCCTCTTCCTTCAGGCTTAAAAGTGCCCCTGTTCGTTCCAGGTTTGGCTCTCCAGTTGGTTTATCTGACCGAGCTGGAGGTGGAGGGCCTGGTGGCAGCTTCCCCCCTTGCCAGGACCCTGTGTGAGATCAAAGAGGCTTTGGTGAATCTGCAGCAACCCTCAGCCCTTGGTAATTCAGGTAAATCATCTGTTTTTTCTCATGTGTGCTGGTTTAGAGCAGTAAATAAACCAGGAGTTAAAATAAGCAGGATTTCTTCTGAACTGAACATTTTCCTCCAGCAGCTGCTGAATTTTTTAGGCTGTGACGCTCGGAGTTTGAAATTAATAACGGTGTGGGCTTGGTGTAATTATGGGAGGATCATTTGCATTATTTTGAAATTCAGATGCGGTGGATTTGCAAAGGCCTGGATCTGCCTGGATCCTGCAGTCCTTGGGCAGTGCTCAGGGCTGGCTGTAGGGCCTGTCCTGGGTTATTCCCCTTGGATTTGGCTGCAGTGGTGGCTCTTGGTGTCCACTGAATTTCCACTCTGCTTTTCTTCTGAATTTCTCCATCAGACAGCAAACACCAAACCAGCCTGGGGAGCTCAGCCTTGTTCTGACTGCTGGATTCCTGGGATGAAACTCTGCTGCTGGAATCAAGAAGAGCTGCATTGCTCAGAGCATTGAAGGGACAGAAGCAGGAGTATTTCA
The DNA here is from genome assembly GCA_013400235.1 of Oriolus oriolus. Lineage (NCBI taxonomy): Eukaryota > Metazoa > Chordata > Aves > Passeriformes > Corvidae > Oriolus > Oriolus oriolus. The sequence goes on along the minus strand of VXBT01007291.1, from coordinate 566,158 downwards.
TGTTCTGCACTGTAAAACAGCCACCAACTCACTTCACTGAGGAGCTGAACTTATCCTGGGCAATGGATAAAGTCGGACTGGGGAGGGAGGGGGTGTCTGGGACACAGCAGCTTTACCTGAAGTATCAGAACAAGACATTTATTTAATTAAGGATGTATTTGGTCAAATATGTGATGAGCAATCCATATTCTTTTTGCTTAACCTTTAAATATTTTCATATTTGCTGTGGATTATCAATAATTTGTAGGCTGAAGGAGGAAGCTGAAGTCCTTGGTGTTGGTGGTTTCATGTTTTCGTTGTTAAGTCAATAAAGCAATAAACAGAAGACCACGGGTGGCATAAGAACCTCGATTTACCAACATGTTCTGTACCCCCTTTCTGATCTCTGATGTGAAGGGTGTGTGTGAGTTTTTCAGGCATTTCAGAGCCATCCTTTTAAGCCTTGCCCAGCACCCCTACATGGCCTGTGCATGTTTTAAATACACTCAGTGCGTTCTGCTGGCAGAGACCTCAAAGGTCGCTACGACTGTGATTTTTCTGAGCAAAGATACACTGGAACTATTCCTGCAGGGGTAGCTGCCCGTGTCCAGTGCTCTGGGAGCCTGATTTTTCACTTTTCCATATCCCTCCTACCATTCTGCTTCTCTTGCCCTGTCTGTACGAGAGCAGGGATGTGAAGAGGGAACGGTTTCCATGGAACAGGAGCAGAATCCCCTGCTCCACATTCCTGATCTCCAGGGGAAGAGCAGCAACACAAGATTTGAGCCAGCACAGTCCCTTGGCAACCCCCCCAGGGAGGCTCCAGCCAGCAGCAAAGCCAATTCTCCTCTCCTTGTGGTATTGACTGATTTGTTTACGTGTGCAGAGCGTGGTGAGCCCACTCCTTCCTGGTTCCCAGGCACAAAGCTGTGTTTGCTCCTTGCATAAGCCCGGAGGGTGTTCAGAGAGTGAGACTGGGGTGCCCAGGAGCCAGGACAGCTCAGCTTTGCTTCCACTGCTGGATCCAGAGGAACTGCAGGATTTTGCCACTCCCGTTGGTGGTTCCACGTTTTCCGAGCTTGCTCCCAAAAACAAAAGGTTTGTTCAACTTCTTTTGCAGTTCCACCCTGGGAGAATTTCGGGGCTTCCTGGCAGCTCAAAGGGGCTTTCTGGAAGTCGGAACGGGCAGGCAAACACTGAAAAACCCCTGCAGGTCACGGTGGTTGCCTGCTGGGGAATGTGGCAGTGAAAAACCCATCACTGCTTTGTTTTTTAGGTTTTCAGCAGATATGTTCATAACAGTCCTCCATGGAGGTAAGAATCTCTCTGATATCCACAGGGAAACCTGTTCCCCAGCGGGTGGCAAAGTTATCTCTGTGACTTGTGGCTCCAGATCCTATTTGTAAAAGGCACGGTGGAAGGCAGCTGTAAATAAAATATGTCAAACTTTTATTGTAGCAATATTGCAGTGAGTAAATTGGTTTGTTTTAGATCAAACCAAAGATAGGCATGTGGAATTTCGCTCTTAAGTTTTAGTTTCTCCCCACTGTGGTTTTTTTTAACTTCAGCTGTAAGTAAAAAATTCAGAGTTTCAAAATATTTTGGGTGGGTTTTTTTCCCACAAACTCGAAGGATATCAATGCAGAGACCAGGGTTTCACAGAGTTTCTGTTGACAGTTCCTTGAGAAGAGCTAATAAAAAGAGGAGTGGTGCAGCCATTGGGTTTATTGCACCTGTGAAGTATTTGCTGCTGACAGCTCATTTTCCAGTGTTCTGGAACCTCCTGAAAGCCCAGCACAGTCTGGAGTAGCAGTGAAATTCCCTCAGACCAGGAGGGTTCCCCGGGACTGCTGATAAGAGAGATCGAGTGCAGGGTCAATTGATTTGGCATTTGGAGAAGGGTCACGGGTTTTCCTTCGGTTTCTTTGAGTTGTGCCTCTCTTGACAGAGAATGAAAAGGCCCTTTTCAACACCCACTGCAAAGTTCAGCCTCTCCTGGAGAGCATCAAGCGCTGCTGTGGCTGTGAGGAGGGAGGTAGGGCTTGGGGTCCCTGGGGAGGGAGCTCCGGGGGGTGAAATGAGCTGCTGCTGGTTCTGTCCTTACTCTGAAGGTGTTGTCCAACCTCCCAGAGTGTCACCTCTGCCAGGGAGTGCTCCTGGTGGTGCTTGTGGCACTTAGAGGCTGCCCCTGGGTAATCCAGGTAAAGAGTTTTAAAGGCTGTGAGAAGAGAAAGTTCAATAAAAATACCTCATGAAAGCGTCCATCTGAAGAAAATTTACAGTGAGGACATTCTGAGGTGGTCAGCAAAAGTGCTGCCGGAGTTTGGGAGTTTTTTAGATGTGGGTCAGTCACTCTCTATGGCTGACACATCTCACTTGGTTACGTTGGAGCTCCCTGACCTGGCTTTGTGGGTTTTGCAGATGAAATCGAGCTGGCGGACGAGCATGGCCAGGTGAAGAATTTGCTCCAGCACCAGGAGCACTACGGGTGGCAGCTCCTGCGGGAGAGGGAGCTCTGTGTCCTCCTCAAAGTCACACGTAGGTCAACGTGCCAATCTCTGCACTGAAAACACTTTTATTGCCTTCGTAAATCACGAAATGCCCACACACAGGGGAAGGTGGGAAGCTACTAAAGAGGATTTGTGTCCTGGATTCGCAGTCTGAGCCCATGAGCATCCTTAGCTCCACTCAGGACCTGATGCTGTAGAACACTTCCTGAGAAAGAGCCAAACACCAGAACCTGGGCTCTGAAATCAAGGCTGGGTTTGAAAATGCTCTGGTGAAAGTCAAGATTGCCTCCACACGGGGCAGAAATCTCCTGATAGTCCCACTTCCACCTCCAGGAAAAGTTGTTTTGAAAGTTTCTGGCTTTAACGCTGTGTTTTTATCCCTCACAGGACAAGAAGGTTCCCAAGAAGCTGTTTTTACACCACTGCTGAAAAACCAGAGCATTGTCACCCCAAAATTCCTGGGTATGAGTCTGAAATAAATGTTTCCATAACCTTGTTCTCAAACATGAGAGAACAACCTGTTAGTTGTGCTCTTGTGGGAGGAATAAAAGCCTGAAGTAAAGATATTTTTAATTTATAGCCAAAAGGAGAAATCTTTATTTCCAGAATTAAAAAATGAGTAAAGAAGAAAATGCTTCTTAATCCCTTCCCATTGTGTGTGAAGTCCTGGAGCTGTGGATGACGTGGTGCAAACCATGGAAACACAAGAATTACATTGGATTTTCCCTTTCAGCTACTTTTTCTCTTCTCCCTGCAGCTAAACTGGGGAAGTCAGAGGAGTCCAAAGTGTCACCGACCAGAGGGAAAACCACAAAATACGGCAAAAAAGCCAACTTGCTTTTGGAATCTCCATCCACAGCAGGTGAGCTCCTGACCTGAGTGAAATTAGTGCTTCCATTTTCCTCCCCAGCACCTGCCCGTGAGTGTTTTGTGTTTCTCCCACAGGTAACAAGAGTCAACCACCATGGGGCAGCAAGAATCAAACTCTGGGATCCACTTCCAAAGGAACTGGGAAACACTGATAACGCCAGATGGGAAGGAGGGCTTGGAACTGAGCTTGGAGGCTTGTTGGGTTATCCCGTGGTGATACCCTGAATTTATTGGGCTGTTGGCAGAACCCCGAGACAGCCAGTGCCTCAGTTCTGAGATAATGGTCTCGCTGAGCCAGTGCAGCAGGAAACCAGTCTGGAGGCAGGAACATCCCTGATAAATTCACCTTGATCCTCACAGACACGGGGCTTGTCTGGTGAATCACAAACACTGGCAGCTGCAGCCCCAGTTTGGCTTATCTTTAACACAGTAGTTCTATTTCTGGGATTTGCTGAAGTGTTCAATTAACAAGTTCATAGTGCTTTTATCTTTTACCTCACCAGCTTCTCTCATTCACTTTATAACTCCTGAGATAGCTCCTATCTTCATGGGACGGACCCTGGCCCAGCGCTCACAGACCTGTTGATTCATCAGTCCTGCTGATTTGCTGTGCTGGGCACTTGAATATCCACCACCATTAGAAACGTGTGTAAAACTGTGTGTAAAAATGCACATCATCTTGCAAAACCTATAGATAGACCTTTCTTCCTCAAGGCTTTTCCTGCAAAAATAAAACAGGCTGTAAAACCTAATTGTCAAGGGCATAGATTTTCTCTCTACACCACCCAGGGGTTCATTGTTCTCAGAAATATTCACAAGTAATTTTAAAGCCACAGCTCTGGGTTTCGTGTGGCTCTTTTGTTGCTGTAAATATTTTGAATACAACAAAAACATCCCCAAAATGTATTTTTAAAATTGTGATACCCAAATAAGCAAAGGGCTGTTGGGATTTCCCAGTAAGATCCACATGCTGGTGGTCACAGACTGAGGATTCCCTGTGTTTGTTTATGTGAAAATTAGGTGACAATCGTGGAAGTTTTTAGCTGTTCAAGTCCTGGGAAAGTGGTCTCCGTATTTTGTATAAGGAGAAGAAATTAAGCAGGAGAAAATCTTTCTTAAATCAGGTTTCCAGTCCAGGCATTAAAAGGACTGGAAGAAACACAAACTGAGGAAGGAGAAACTTAGTTTTCCTTGCTGCCTTGTGCTGGTTGGGAGCATTAGACCCTGAAAAAGTGAGGTCTGGAAATTCCACTTTTATCCACCACAAGCAACAGGCCTGGATCCCCAATCTCCCCCTCACCCATCTGTCAGCCAGTGCAAGTTCTGACAAATCGAAGCCCAAAAATACCACAAAATCTGCGCTGCTCCCTGGGAGAAATCTGCTGCAGCCCATCACTCCTCCACTCCGAGCCACAGAGCAAACAACCTTTCCTCCCATCCTCCCCAGCCAGCACCTGTGGGAGCCAGACTGGCAGAAAAGCTGCCAATAAAGCCATTTCTTGGCAAGGCAAACACAGATAAGGCGGAGAAGGTTTTCCATGTGCCCAGCTCTTCCTGAACTCCCCCGGAAAGCCCAAAGTGTTGGGTCTGACCTTTGCGAGCGGCGCCAGGGAGGTGCGAGCTGATAATGGGGCTGTGGTCAACAAGGAAGTCAACGTGTGGTGTGTGGGTCAAAGGCCTCCTGGAGCTCAGGTCAGGCCCTTTCGGGCAACTAAAATTGTTTTCCAAAAGCCTGGAGCACCAAACTCTCCAGGATCCAAGTGTGAGGTGAAGGGCAGGAAGGGTGGATGGCCACAGCCCTCGATAACCTGGGCTGACAGAGGGGAATGTGCTCAACAAAGATGCCAGGGGAGGGATCACACTGAAAAGGGGTGGAAATTGGAAACTGGAGCTAAAAAAAGACACGGCTCACTCTTATCAAGTGCTGCTGGGAAGTTGGGTTTACTCCATGTGCATGAAATTTTGATACATTTTGCTATAAATGAGGTCAGGACCTGTGGGGGGTTTTTTGGTCTTGTCAAAGGAGCCAGAGTTAATTTTGTCTCCTGTAGCCAAAGGAGGGTTGCACACTCAGTAAACAGCCCTTGACCTCTTTCCTGGGGAAATAATTTTAAATTTAAGATGTAAATGTTATTGGATCCGGAGTAAGTCCATCAGCAAACGTCTCCCATCAATGATTTACCACCCTGAGGAGTTTTCCTGCAGCGTATTTACCTGTGTTTTGTAGGTCAGCAGTAACTAAGAACCAGGAACACATTGTAGTGTTATAAATCCTTTGCTTACCGTGACTTTTCCACCTGTCCGCAGCAAACTGCAGCTTCAAACCCCTCAGCTAAGCTCAGAAATAAAGTATTTGTGCAGGGAATCACCTCTCTTGGGTTTTATTCTTTTGTGGCCTTTCTTTTTTACTTCCTGACACATTCACCTTCTGCACTTGGGTGGAAAATTTGAGGCTGGGTTGAGGAGATCCTGCACTCAAGAAGAAATTCCCCTTGTGGAGGGGTTTAATCTCAGCAACAAGCTGGAGCCAGCAGCTCCTTCCCATCAGAGTTGTTGTTCAACCTCTCTGCGTGGTGCTGGGGGGAAGGAAAGAAAACCGTCAAGAAATCCCAGTCACAGCAGGGAACTGGGAGATCTGTCTTGGGAACGTTCTGTGTGCTCAGGAGGGAATGAACTCTCCTCCAAAGCAGCTCAGAGCTGACAGAAACACGGGGTCATTCAAACCTAACCTGGCAGAGCTGGTTTGGACCCTTGGGAATTTAGGGTAAAATTCCTTTCAGCCATGAAGAAGAGACCGGTTCTGGCCAGGGCTGTGCTGCTCCCAGCCTGGCCAAGATTGAAAGCACAGAGAGCTCTCCATCCTTCCCAGAATGACTGAGCTGGACACCCGAAATGCAATAATAATTTAACATCACTGCACTTCTGACCTCACCCCAGGACCTGCACCTGGGAAGAGCGAAGCTGCTCCAAGCTGCTGCTCTCTCTGGTTCTGCTGCTAAAGCTGTCCCTGTTTGTGCTTTGGGAGCATCTGGAACTGGTGGAAAACTGGAGCTGAGATTTTCTGGGCTGCTGGCACAGGTCTGGGCTCTCTCCACACCTGGTTTTAAGGTGAATGGAGCCAGGTGACAACATTACATCACTGTGGCTGCAAAGCTGGCAGGGATTCAGTGCTGGAAAGCACACGGAGCTCCTCAGATGAAAGTTCTCTAAGTCATCAGTGTCCCTGCCAGCACATCCAGTGAATCTCCCTTTGTGTGACAGCATTGTAACTCTCAGAACTCATAAAAAAGCTGTTTTATCCCTTTCAGGTCACAGGCACCTCCTTTATGTACCAGGCAGACACAGATCAATCTTCCTGCTATAAAATCCCTGTCTGGGCTCCAGTTATCGCCTGTTACAGCCCCACAGGAAATGACATTTAAAGCGTGCTTTGCCCTTAAGTCACTAATTCAGGATGACTTTATCTGTGGGGGAAAAACAAAGCACTGCATGGGGGGAGAGATGGCTTTACTGGAGAGATTTGGTTTGCATGGGACATTGAAGATGGTGGAAATGATTGAATTAGATCCAAGGGAAGCTCCTACATGGCTGAAATTTAGGAACTGGCAGGTCTAGACTGGAATAATCTGAAAAGATGCCCCTGCGCTGCCCTTTCTGTGCTGTTTTAGTGTTTTTTGGTTAAAGCAGTGACCTGACTCTTCTGCTCCTTGTGACCAGGGGAGTTTGCAAAAGCTTTTGCTGCCTCCAAGTTGTTTTCTGCAAGGTTTTGATGTGATCTCTGTGTCCTGGTGCCCTGCACCTCTTGGCCCAGCCTGCCCCTGCTTTGGCTGCTGCCCTGGTCAGTCTTGTGCTCCCATTTCTTGTCTCACACACTGAAATTCTCACTAACCAGCCTCTTCTGTAAGAAAAGGAGAAGGCTGCAGGGAGCCAGTGCTGCAGGCATCTTTAAAAATAGCAGCCTGTGTGTTTTCCTTCCCCTTTCTGTCACATAACCAGTGCTTTTGCCTGGCTGCTGGCTCCTGCCAGCCCACCCTGCAGGCAGGGAGCAGAACCCGGCTCAGAATCCGCTGCAAAGCTCTGCTGAGAGTGGTCTGAGCTTTAACTCCCTCCCTTCCCCACCTCTCTAGCACCACTTTTCACCCCCGGGAGAATCAAGGGCAGCTTCTTGAGACTCTTGGGCTTTCTGCTTCGGGGGAATTCCCTGGTGTGGATCTAAGTTACTCCTTTACTCAGCATATTCTGGTTTTAATTTGTGCAGAACTTCTGATACTGCTGAGCTGTTCCACACAGCCCATGTGCTCACACCCCTCTGGATTCCTCCCTCTGTCCCCCTTTCTCCCGATCCCAGAGCTGCCAGGACTCTCCCAAATGCATTTTATGCTTTATTTAGGATTCACACATCAGGACTGTCGCTATTTAAGTGCTCGCTCTGATTTACAAACCTCTCAGGAAATCACTGAGATTTTGAATTTAAACCTGGATGGGTTTCGCTGCTCCATCAGAAACCCTGCTCTGGGAGAGGGGAGCAGCCTCACAGGGCTTCAGGCCTGGCCAGGGTAGGAATTTCTTCTTTAGAAGCAATTCTTGCACAGAACAATGTGGTTTTTCCTGTAGTTTCTCAGTTCCATAGCTCCAAAAGTTGTCTTTTTTCCAGTTTTACGAGAGTTCTGGCTGGAGGAGCATGGAGAATATGCAGGGCTGGAATGGCTGAAGAAATCAGAGCTTGGAAAAATAAATAATGCAACCACTTGCAATATTTTTATTGTCAAGATAGTTTAAGATTAGGACGTTTCTCGCCTGCTGGCAGCAGGTGGCTGACAAAATACTTTTTATTTTATCCCCTTGAGCCTGGAATGGGACTGGGTTATTGTTCTAACAGTGGGGTTCCACTATGATGTATAAAAGGGCCAGTTGTAGGGGTTTTGGGGTGAAATTTGGAGGGACAGGGGCTCAGCAATAAACTGAGCTGTGTGTGGAGCTGAAGGCCCTGTTATTTTTTATCAGAGCTGTTACAAACTCTGTTTTTCTTGGTGCTGTAAAAGGCCCAGCTCAGCTGGACAGACCCTGGGTGTGGTGCCAGCACCTGGGTTTGGTGCCTTGCAGGGCAGAGATTTCACAGCTGTCCAGGCCACTTCCTTTACTGGGGATATCTGTTACCATTTTTATAATTTTTTATCTTTTCTGCCTATTTTGCACCTCACTGCACATTCCTTGTCCTGAAAAATATTTATTCCATTCCTCCTGGCAACAGGAAAAGCTTCTCCTTTAGAGCTGGTGAGTCTTGCTGGTGCAAGAACTGTGATTTTGGGCTTGCAGGCAGCTCCAGGGGTTGTGTTCTAGCAGGGAGTTAAACAGAATTAGAGGCTGAATTTGCTCCCTGCCCATCTCTGCAGCCTCTGCTGCTCTTTGGGGATGGCTTTGGTGTTCTGCCCCCTCCTCCCGGGAAGATTTTTGTATCTGGTGTGAAACTTCCAGTTAACCTGGAGGGTTTAGGAAGATAAATAGTGAAATGTATCTGTTCCAAAGGGTATTTATTTAGGGAAACAAGGCACAGGAGCTTGTCAGAGTGAGGGGGTGGAAGACACAGGTTCCTCCTGGCTGGGATGGGCAGGACAGGCCACCCAAACTGGGCACAGCTTCTTAAAACTTCAGCAGTTGTGGTCCTAAACCCCCTCTCACAGATACCTGGTTATTTTTCAAAACCATTATGTTTCTTTTAGAAAAAAAAAAAAACAACAATTATTTTTCCTGTTCATTTTAGATTTTTGCTTGGAGTTTTCATGAAACACAGAAAGAATCAGCCTTCCAAATCTTTGCAAAAAGAGTCAACACCTGCTGCAGTTCATTTTCCTGTTAGAGAGGTGCTAGTTAAAAATAAATAGTGGTGTTTTAGAGTGGGTTGTTAAATAAAAGACACAGTTCTAGACTGGTTCTAGAACTAGTTCTAGAACTAAATACTAGTCCTAGTATTTTTGCTGGATTTTTGTATGGGTCTTCTAGAAAGAGAATCGTGTTCGTCCTTAAATGCAACACATTGTATTGCTCTCCTGGGTATTCTCCTTGAAATTCCTAGGAAAACATCCCAAGGGTTTTTAGCAGCACCAAACCAGCTGGAGTTGATTGCAGCTGAGCTCCAGTTCCTAAATAGCATTTTAGAAATGTGAGCATTTAAATGCTGCCAAATGAGCTTGGAAGATTGCATCTCCCAGGTCACAGAAGGTAACTGTGCTGCCGGGGGGATTGTGGTCAATCCAGGGAATCTGCTGGGGGTAAATATCTGAAATTTCTGTGTTCATTTGGGTTTCGTTCATGGCCTCATGTTTTGCACCTTCAAATTGAAATTCATTTTCAAGCTGAAAGAAGAGTTTTGTGTTGTGGAGTTGAAGGCAGCTCAGTCGTGGTCCGAGCAAGGAACTGAGTGGCTTTAGAAATGCAAACCTGCTGCTGCCTGGAATGCGATGGGTTGGGTGATTATGGGGTGTGCAGAGCTGCCAGAAAATACCTGCTCCTGGGGAGGCCCTTCCTGCTGGTGGGTCTGGACCAGTTTTTCAGCCATTGCAAAATAACGTTTTGGGAAAAGTTCATGAACTGACCTAGTTAGAGCTGGTGTAATAGGGCATGGCTTGGGAGGAGGGGTTTTCTCTGGGAGAAAGGCTCTGGAATCAGGAGAAATGAATGCAGCCAGGTTGGGGGGAGCTGTCAGGGGATGGGGCTGGAACAGCTCTGTGGGATCTCTACAAAGCAGGATCTTAATGCTAAAGGAATTCCTGACAAGGTGTGAAGGCCCAAGAGTGGCAAACTAATCCCATTTTTTCCATGGAATATTGTCTCTCTCCTCATGGTTTGCCTACATGCTGGTGTGAGTTTACTTTGCTGCCCCACAGACCCTCAGAGCAGGGGCTGCCCTCAGGAGTGGCCATCCCAGTAACCTCTGGAATTGCAGGAATAAATCCAGGCTGTGAGCTGGCTGTGATTTCTCAGCATCCCTGTGACCAGTTCTATCTCCAGTGGGTGTTGACACCATAGTGAGAACAGCTGTCCGCTAATGTTTGCGTGAGAATGTCAATTTCTGTGTTTTCCTTCCTCTTCTGGCAGAGATAAACATGGCCAGGAGTGCCCTGGTGTGTGCCAAAGAGATTTCTTGCACTAGAGGAGATGCATCAGAAAAAAGAAGTTTTGTCTGTATAATTTGGCTCCAGGTTTTATTTGAAAAGGTGAACTCCTCCCTACAAGTCCATGACATTGAAGACATTCTCACTTTATAGAACACAAACCCTCGCTGTATCCCTTGTAGCCCTCACTGAAGTCTCAACATCACTAATTCCCTCAATTCTTCATCTCTCGAATCATGTTCTGTGGTTAAAAACGTAATCCAGAGAATTCCTGGTTTTTAGTCACTTTCAGTGTCCCACATGAGGGATGCAAGGCTGATTTCCAGGGAGGGGAAAGTGCTCCGCAGGTGCCACCGTAAAGTCTCCACGCCACACTGAGATACCACACGTGGCTCTGCTGCCAACAGCAGTTTGGGGTTCGATCACAGGGGAAATCCAGCCCTGCCACACGTGGGAGTTTCAGCCCTTGCACAGCTCTGATAGAAGGCAGGAATTATTTTGTGTTACCATCCTGAAGCTTGACTCACTCGAGGATAAACGGCTCAGCAACTCTGACTCATTCAAAATCTCTGTTAGGAAGGAGGACCTAAAATCCCGCTAACTCCAGCATGAAGTCTTGTTATGGATAGATTTTTGAGGGTCAAGACACAGACCCCACGACAGAGCAGCCAGCACAATTCACCCCCCTACACAGAATTTTTCAGCTGCACAGCACAAAGTTTTGGCCTTAAATTCTGCCTTTCCCCCTTGCTGCAGAGCAACCCTTTGCCCTAAGCCAGCTCTCCCTTTTCTCCTGCCTTGCTCTTCACCCTGTCAGTGACACGGAGGTGAAAGGGCAAAGTGTTGGGATTTTTTTGGAGCTGGGAGGAGGAGATGGTGGGAGCTGGTTCAGACTGGAGGAAGCTGTGCCACGAAGCTGTTGTGCAGCAAAAGGAGGTGAAGGAAAGCTCTGAAGCTCAGGGCAATCAGCAGGGACATCAGACCTGCCCAGTCTGGCTGAGGCTGGAGCAAGAAAGAGTTCTGTGTTCAGGAGAGATTTCTCAGTTTATGAGGTAGGGAGTTAACTCTTGGCTTGCTTGGAGTGCAATTCTAGCAGAAAAAAACCACCCTGCTTTGAAGGGTTCAAAATCTGCTTCTCTTCATGGCACATCTTAATAATAAGTTATTGCTTTTACCTGGCTGAGAGCAATGTCTGCTCCTGCTGAGGCTGCAGAAATGACTTGAGGAATTTACAAGAGCCGAGTGGAGAAACTGCATTTTCTTTTTGTTTTATTGTTAAGCACAGAAGCATTTCTCGTGATTCATTTGATCATACATATTTTTACATAATAATAATCATTATAATGGTGTGCATCTAGTAGTAAGAAAGCCATCTAAGGCTGAAGGTTCTGTGTGAGGCTGAATGAAAAAGCCAGACGTAAACCTGACATGGAAAACAAATTATCTTCCTTCCCAGCTATCACATAAGGAGCTTGCCAGCTCAGTTTTTCAGGTTTTGGATTATAGCGCGTGTATCCTGCCCAGATTTGGAATTTAACTAAATCTCTGTAAGATTTCTGATCTGGGGGCCACCAGGACGTGAAGGTGCCACGGTGAGCATCTTTACCCTGCTCACAAAGGGGAGGCAAAGCAGATTAAAGGGAATAAATGATGCAGCACTAAGTGTGAGAATTGATTCGTGATGCTGCTACTTAAAAACCCGCTCTGAGACTGTGGGGAAGGTGCCTTTTTGTGTGTGTTTGAGTTTGCAGCTGGATTGTATCCCCTTCTCTGCCCTTCTCCTTGTGATTAACCGGAACATTGCAGTGCTCCCTGAGTTTATGGGGTTAAAATTGGGTTCAGTTCCACATTCTCTTGCATCAGGTCCCACAAGCTCCTGCCCTAATCAGGTGTCAACACTGGGCAGGGAGGTCCTGCTGCTGTTCCCTGTTTGTGCTGTCACGGAATGACCTGTCCTGTCCTGGGCAGTAACACCCAGCCCTGCTGGCTCCAACCAACCCCATGGGCAAATGCAGGGTTCATTCTTCCCGTTCCTCTGGCCTGGTTTCCTTTTGTAACTCTGGAAAGTTCCTTTTTGTCCGTTCTCCTTTTGTAACTCTAGAAAGTCTCTGAGATTCAGAAACTGCCAATCTGTCTTTAGGCGTTCACGGGCTCTGCCCTTATTGAAAGTGATGTAAATATTCTGCTTTCTTTGCAAACCTCTGATCAGAACTTTCTGCTCAGGCATGGATATGGTAAAACAGATTGCAAAGAACATTTTGTCATCTCAGGGAGATGTTGGCGTGATTGAGTCACAGGCAGCCGAGCTCTAGAGCTCTCGGGGTGCACACAGAGATCTCAGGGAGCATTCAGAGCTCTTGGGGTGCACACAGAGCCCTTAGGGAGCATTCAGAGCCCTCAGGGTGAATACAAACCTCTCTCAGCCTCTGAGGAGAGCTCTGACAAAGAAACCTTTGAAACACAAAGGAGAATTTGTCGTCAATCCTTGTTAAAAACAAGACTGATCCCACAGGTACAAACCATTTCAGAAGCATTTGCTGGTTTTGAGGTGTTTGCTCCAGATCATCAGCTGCCTATTTATTATATGCTTTATTTTTATTTATTTTTGCTGTTACTGACCTTCTAAGTGGCTTTTTTCCCCTAGAATGATTACTGACATGGGAAATGTGAGGCTGCAGTTCCTCCCCATCACCCTTGCACAGAGGGGACTCATTTGGCAGTTCCCAGTTGCCATGACAGGAGACAGAATTCTTTTGCTCTCCTCTCAGGAGCATATGTTGGTGTTAAAATGGATGAATCACATCCAGCTTTTAAGTTTTCCTCTCAAAATTTCCTTTTTTCTCTCTCTTCTGCTGCTTTTTCCAGCTTGCGTTGCTTTGTTTCTTCCTGTTCCTTTATTTGACTCTTCTTGGCCCAGAGCAGCCAAATTTCCCTCTGATGCTGCATTTCCCAGAGCCTGAATGGTTTGTGATATTTAAAAGAATATTCCTAGAAATACAGTGATGAAGCCAGATTATTTCCAGTGTTACAGCTGCAGTCCCATCCCTTGGCCTTGAAATCCTGGGAAATTCCTCTCCTGTGGCTCTGTGTTTTTGTCCTGCGGTGTTGGGAGATCCTCGAAATCTGTAGGTAGAACCTCCTGAGCGTGTTTGGTTGGGTTTTTTTGGTTTTTTTTTAGTTTTGGCAGCAAAATCTGTTGGCTGTGGCTGCAGCCAGCGGTGCTGAGGTTTTATCCAGGTAACAAAAAAGGGAAGAAAACCGGGAGACAAAACCCTCCTGTCCTTCCTTCCCCAGGGATGCATTTATGAGGCAATAACTGCCAGGAGATGGAGCACAACAAGGAAAAGGGTTTTTTTAGAATTCTTTGTGGATTTGGTCTTCAGCCAGGGGAAATAACAGATTCTTACTCTAGGGATGGTTTTGCAGAGCAGCCACTGCGCTTTAATCTTGGATGTTACGAGTGGATTTTTAAGGTTGGCTTTCGCCGTATGTTGCATCGATTGTAACTCATATTGTGGGTTGGATTAGGAATTGTAACGCTGTGGGACGTTGTGTGTTGTGATACTGTCCTGGGGAAATATCAAGGGGGGTAGTAGATGTTGAAAGGTTTAATGTTGTTGGGGCGGTTTGGCTGTAAGAGCCGGTGTGCGGGGCTGTGGGATTTGTGTGGGGCAGTGCCGGCTCTGAGGGGTCACAAAGGGGCGGGGCCGCTGCCGGCCGGACTTCGAAGGCAGCACCATATAAGGAATAAGGACTCCAGCCAATGGGAGCCCAGATCGCCTCAGGACAGAAAAGCGCGGGCTCCCCGAAGATTGACACGGAGCCGCGGCCATGTAAAATCATAAATTAATATGCATTAAACTGAGGCAACCTCGAGGGTGTAAAAGGTCATTTTGTAGACGAGCCCCTGGCAACAAGCTAAGCTCCCAGCGCTGTCCCCCTTTTGCTCTGGGTAATTTATAAAGTTGTCAATGAATGTATCATCTCATTTCCATGTCGGATCTGAGTCGTTTATAACACTGGATATCCCACACAACCTCTCCACGTGTATCCCGTGAAACCTCTCCAGGCATCTTTCCCATGAGTTGTCTCAAGAAAACGTGTTTTGTTTTTGAAGTAAACTAAAAATAGCTGTATTCTCTCCTGGCTCAGTGCAGCAAATGCTCCCTCACACTGCATTTCCTCTTTTCCTTTCTTCTTCCTGCCTCTGTTTGAACAGGAATTTCGGCCAATCCACAGCTGCTGGAAACCACGTTGTGTTGCAGCTGCCCTCGTATCTTTGCTATCTTTTAAACAGGAGATAAAATAAATCCGTGCTGGCTCCCGGCGAGTGCCGAGGTGTGAAATGAGTCAGTTCGGCACCTCAGCCCTGCTGCTGGAGTGCTCCGGGATTGCATCACCAGCGATAAGCAGCGCATTTATCTGGAATTTGGACCCGCCCGTTGTTTACGGGCTCATGTTCTGCCGCTCTTCCTCCTTCCTTGGTAATTCCTCTTCTCCGTGTCTCTCTGGGAAAAACACTGCTGCCCGGGATAATTGCTACTCGGAGTAATTTATGCCCAGCCAGGCACTAAGGTGAGGGGTTTTAGGGAAAGAAGGTCACAAAATGCGAAGTGTCTCCTAGCAGGGAAGGCTGTGGACTTCAGGGAACAGCCTTAGATTGGAAAACATTCCTCACTTCCCTCCCTCAGCTCTTCCCCTGGTTTCTCTTTCCTCCATAATTCCTCTTGATGTTTGCTGCAACAGGAGTTCTCCTTCTGCCCCTGTTTCTTCTGTAAAACTTGTCTAAACCTGTACTTAAAAGTGAAATATCAACATAATTTTTTTTTTTTTTTCGCTTTAAAATTGGGAAATCTTTTGCCTAAACAAGAAGTGGGACCTACTGGTTCTTGCTAAAGCAACCATATTAAAGGCCTGGTTTCAAAAAGAGCTTTACCTGTACCTAACTAATCCTAAAACTAATGACTCTAATATCTATTTTGCCTTGGGGATTGTCACCTTTGGGAAGTGAGCACTGAATTTGGGATCTCAAAGTCTTCGAACCCGCTGGTTGTGCCTTGATTTTCAAGACACTTTTATCAGAATGGGTCAAGTGTTTGGTCTGTTAACGGGGCTTAAAAAAGCAGGGGTTCACTTCTTTCCTCTGTGACCCTCTTCCACTCACTTTCTGTTAGGCTTTATAAAAAAATAAGACAGAGAACAGTTTTCTGGAAAAAAAGTTTTATTATCAAATTATTCCTGTACAGCACAATTACCCTTGGCAAGGTAAAACAGATCTAGGTCTGCACTCACTTGGAATTCAGTTCTACCAGCACAAAAATCAGCAAACAACACCTTCAGTGCAAATTAATGCCTTGGATTGTGTGGAATTCCTGTCTTTGGTTTGTTTTCCTTTCAGAGTGCTCTCCAACTCCATCTTTGAAGGAGGGAAAATCGGAGTTGTTACAAAAATAGGTAGTATTTCAATTTCTAGGCTTTACAGTACAGTGGGAGGCAATTTCTCAGCCTCTAAAGTCCTTATTTCTTCATTCAATTCATGAAATCTCTTCACCCCAGCCATGGGATGGATCCATGCTTGATATTGCACAGACAAGACTTGAAAGCAGCAGAGGCTGGGTCAGGTGGGGAAGGAGCTCTCCTGTGCTCAGGACTGTTCAATAATACATGTTCTTGTCCCACCAACCTGCAAGAGAAGAGAGGGAATAAAAAAAAGAAAGAAAAATTGGTTATTTTTCCTCAGAAAGGAAAACTGATCACTGGGAGGAAATGGTTCATTTTTCAGGAGTCACCTGTGAGTGGCAGTTGAGGTGGGGGTGGGAGAGAAAGGGTAGGAAGAGACACATGAAGTTAAAACATTAAATTAAGATTTAGTTAGAACAGTGCACTCACTTCCTGGGTATCTCCTGATGAGCAACTTTCGGATTTCATCGTAGACCCAGATAAGGATGGCAAAAGGTACAGCCACAAACCAGTACTGGAACCTGGGAGTGGGAGCAGAGGGTCTCATTTAGAAGCATTTAAAACAACTCAGCTGCAGTTCTCGGGCCTCTGTCTGTGCTATCCAATGTCACCAAAACAAATCTGCCCCCTTGGGCCTCTTTTTTTTTCTTAATTAATCACTCAAATTGATGATGTGCATGTAAAGCCTCCCAATCTTAAGTGGTTACTGGATTAATTTATTCCAGGTCCTATTCAGAAGGAAATGTTGCCTGGTGGTATCACAGCAATAAATCACCTGACTGTGATCTATTTAAAATAAATGTTAAATGCTGTCTGTTCTCCCCAAAACATTGGAGATGCTGGAAGAAATATTTAAATATTTGTTTTGCACAAGTGGGTTTTTGGATTCTCAGTAGGAAATGTAGTAGGATAATGTGGAAATTATGGCATTAATGTCTTTTTTGGGCAAGGAATAGTGATGAATATAATGAATGTTTTTAAATGTTTATCCTGGAGCGGTGCTGCACGGGCTCCCTGCTCCTGTTGTGTGTCCACGAGGAGGGCAGGGGAAGCTCAGTGGGCACCAGAACTCACCTGAGTGGAGTGAAGTTCAGGGCTGTAACGTGTCCAAGGCCGTAGGTGAGAATCAAAGCAATTCCTATCTGGGAAAATATCCCCACCCAGATGACTTTGTTCCTGCAGGAAAAGCAGAGAGGAAGAGTTAAACCCCTCCATGCCTGCAGGAACCCTCTGCGTTCCCTGCAGCTCCCGCTCCACGTGAGCTCTGGAACAGGGCGTGGGCTGGGCAGCTCTGCCTTTCCTGGCAGCATTCCCAGCCCAAATCCAGCTGCAGGAGACACCCAACACGAGTTACTCAAGGCTGGTGTTGCGCTGGGAATGTGCTCAGGGTGACTCAGGTGTTAATCCAAGGAGGAAGCACACATAGGTGTAGGCCCTGTATCTGCAGATAAAGGATGGAAAACAAATTGCTTTGCTATCAGAAACCCCGGGAGTGAGTGCCAGCTTTCCTGGTGGCCTCTGTCCCAGCTGATATTTGGAGCGCCCCTGGGACTGGAGGGTGCAGGGTGGTTTGCAGAGGGCGGCCAGCACTGTCTTGGAGAGTTTGGCCAGCTGGTATCTCCCTTCTCAGAGCCTCAGGTTATCTCAGAGAAGTTCAGCCATGCTATCTCTTGATAAGGAGTTCAGAAAGTAATCTGGAAGAGAAACTCCCATTTTTTAATAGTAAACATTTTAATGAATGGAGAGCTGGTTTTAAGCTGGTGCATTTTCAGAATAACCAGCACAATGTCTCTAAAGAAAATCCCTATCCTGAAGTAGAAAAGGGGTTGAGGGGAGGTGTAATAAAATATTTGCCTGAGATTTGTGATTGCTTAAAGCCAGACTTAATCTTTGTGCAAAGATTGAAAGTGAGAGGGCCAAATCACTGAGCTCACGTGCTTCTGAACAGAGCAGGAGGCTAACTGGAACCGTAGGTTTAGATTAGATAGGAAAAAATTCTTCCCTCTGAAGGAAATTCTTCCCACGTGAGGCCCTGGCACAGGGCGCCCAGAGAAGATGTGGCTGCCCCTGGATCCCTGGAAGTGTCCCAGGCCAGGTTGAACCGGGCTTGGAGCAACCTGGGATAGTGGAAGGTGTCCCTGCCCATGGCAGGGGGTGGGATGAGATGAGCTTTGAGGTCTCTTCCAACCCAAACCATCCTGGGATTGTGTGTCTGCAAAACCCACCTGAAGAGGCCCTGCCGGAAAATGGAATTTCTCCGGGTTTTCCTGATTATCAGATCAGCCACCTGCTGGATGGTGATGCTGACAAAGAAGGCTGTGTAGCCACTCCACTGCAGGTACGTGCGCTGGTATTTGGTCTGCAGAGCCAAGGAAACAACAAAACGTTTTTAAATCAGACCCTCACATCCCCCACGGGCACTGCAAACCTCGCTGGGAGGCTTTATTTCAGTTCCAAAGGTGTGAATGCAGAGTTATTCCAGATTTAGACACAGAATTATGGGATTTGGGCCAGTTTTAGTCCATGAGTTGCCGTGACTGAGTCATGAGGCTGCAGCACGAGCTGGGTGTGAGGGGTGTTTATATGGATTTATCAATGCCTCCTGTGCCTTGTGATTCTGCAGGATGAGGGAGGGGGAGTGAAGAGTGAGAGGGGGAGGCTGCAAAGGACTTGGCAGAGGTGCTGTTTGTTAGCAGGGCTGGGAGAGGATGGTCGTGACTGATTTTGGTGGGTTCAAACATAAAGCCCAGAGAGGAAGGTGCATCTGCAGAGGCTGGGAGTGAGAAGGTGGCAAACTGTCGAAGAATGAATGAAGGAACAGAGGCTGAATGAAAGAGCTGTGTGGCAGGAAGCCTTAAAGAGTCTCTCCTGAGGGAATATTGGACGAAAACTAATCCTATTTGCATTTAAACCTGATTTGCATTCTCTATCCGTTTATTTTGGGGGAGAGTAGGGAATTTTTAAGCAGCAGGTGGGTGAGAGACAAGGCAGGGAATTTTCAGGGCTGCTTTACCCATTGCTGTCCGTAGGAATCCTCGAAGTCATTGATGGCATTGCTCTCCCAGTCCACTCTCACTCCCAGCAGTGAGGAAGGGAGGAACCCTTGCTCAGCATAGACGGTGAAATAGGTGACAAAGGCCCCCACTGACTGCATGATTCCTGCAGAAACAAAGGAGCAGGAATGAGGAAAAACTGAAATTAAGGAGCACTGGGGGATGTGCTAGATGCATGAAACATGCTAAAGGCAGTTTGAGAGTTCTTGGTGCTGTAAATTTCTTGCCCTCTGTAGATGAAACCTTGTTCTATTGCTGAATAACAAGCAGCAGGAGGGGGCTGGTGAGGTTGCAGAGGAAGGGGTTGAGTTTCAGCTCCCAAATTTTGTTTTTAAAAACGAATCAACTCAGCTCTGTCACAAGAGAATGTTTGGGAGGCCAACGTACCGATCTGCAGGTAGGAGTACACAGCCAGCTGCTCATTCACCAGCCGGTCTCTCTTCTTGTTCCGAGGTCTCCTGTTCATGATGTCGCTCTCAGCTTTCTCGTAGGCCAATGCCACCGAGGGGATCTGCAACAGAAACAAACCTTTCAGGGGCTGGGGGCAGCATTTGCCTGATTCTCGGAGGTTTAGCAGCAATTTGCAGTTCCCAAGTGGGTTCTGTTTGACATTGGCAGGGTACAGAGCAAAGGGGAGAAGGATCTGTGTGGATTCCTCTTAACGTGTGAAGAGTTTGGGGGAAATCTGAAACTTTCATAGATGTGGTGAACATTAAAGGGTCTTTCAGATCCCTTGGGCTGGGCTGGATGGAAGGTCAGGTGTAACTGCAGAAATCCCTCTGATCTCTTGATTAAAACACACCGATAATTGCTCACTGCTGATTTTAGCACAGACCAAATGTCTTTGCTTTCTGCTCCCCCTCTGCAGGTTGTTGTTATTTTCTACTCTTCTTTCTCTGTAGCTGGCTGCTTTTAATCCCCTTTCTCACTGCCTTACTCAGCTGTAGGGTAAGGCCACAAGATCCCCCATTCTGGATGTCCTTTTGCCCCCGGCCCCCCTCCCCTGACAGGATATTCCAGCAGGAAATAACTTTAAAGCTCCCAACTCACAATGTCTGTGCCCAGGTCGATGAACAGGATGGTGATGGTGCCAATGGGCATTGGAATGCTGGCAATGATGTAGATCAGGAAGGGGCAGAGCTCAGCAATGTTCTTGGTCAGGGTGTAGGCAATGGTTTTCTTCAGGTTGTCAAAGATCAGGCGGCCTGGGGGAAGAGAAAATATTTCTGTCAAAGGGAATTTAATCAAAAAGAGAAAAAGTTCAAATTTAACTAAATGAAGTGAAAATATTTACTTCTTATTTCTACTTTCCTCATGTGTTTCCTCATGTATTTTGTAGTTTGGTTTTTTGTTTATCTACCCTCCCTTCTGAAAACTCAAGTGAAAGAAAACATTGCTTTCAATGAGGAAGTTTGAGGGGAAAAGTCCCATTCCACAAAATGCTGTGGTTGTAATGGAAACCACAAGCTCTTTACTGTGAAAGATGAGTGTTCCTGTCATAGGTGGAGCACAGTGAAGGTGATGTGTGAGAAAATAATAGAGGGAAAAGGTGGAGAAAACAATTTGTATCTTTGTGAGGCTTCAAACTGCATTGGAACAAGTCAGGAAGTGCTTTTATCTGAAGCCGGATCAGAGACGCCAAATCATTACTGTAAGAGAGTGTCGGGATTAATGGTGTCGGGGCAACCGAGAGATAACACAGAGATGTGTATGTAGCTAAATCAGTCTCATTTTATTTGAAGGGTGAGACAGAGGAGATGCTGTGAGCAACATCTCAACTATAAGGCTATAACAGTATCTATTGCAATAGAAGCTGCAGCAGGTGCATGCATGAGCTGAAGCTGCAGAAGCCTAGGCCTCAGATCGAAACATGTATTCATTTCTATCTCTTGAAGCATAATGCCGTTTGTGTTCTCTGTCAGCACCTGCGAACCCTCTGTAACTCCATTTCCCACAAGAGAGGGAGATGATTTCCTTATTCTCTGATTGTCGTGTGTAGATATTGAATTAATTCTCAGCTTTCCCAAATACCAAATCCAGAAAGAGAAGAGAGGAGGGAAGGATCAGGAGGCCCTGCCAGCAGCTTCCAGCTCAAAAAGTGGGAAACAACATTATCTTTACCTTCCTCCACTCCTGTGACGATGGAAGCAAAGTTATCATCCAGCAGGACCATATCAGCTGCATTTTTGGCTGCATCAGAGCCAGCAATCCCCATAGCAATCCCAATATCTGCTTTTTTTAGGGCGGGGGAGTCATTGACTCCATCTCCAGTCACGGCAACCACTGCTCCCTGGAACACACAAAAGCATCCAGATGTGGGGTTGGGAGGAGAGGGTGAATCCTGCCGTCATCAATCTTTTACATTTCTAGCAGAAAGGTGCTGATAGGAAGTTCTGAATCCTCTTTGTACCCATGTCAAACACAGCCAGGGTTCAGGAGGGTGGTGGGTAGGGTTAGGAGAGCAACCTCAGAGTTTTGTGTGGCTCCCTTTAGAGTAGAAACCTGGAAAGTTCAGGGATACGATTCACTGCATCCTAAGGAGTGGACATCCCATTTAGATGCACTTTAAATGCAATTAATCTGATAAGGGGGATATAAGATTTAGAAGTCTGCTCTCGGAGCATGGTCCATCCCTGTCTGAGCAGAGCTGGGCTCACATCTGACATCTGGGGGAGGTTTGATTAACACAAAATATCCTATGGTTTTTTAATGAAGTGCTACAGAATCAGCCAGGTTTCATCAGAATTGTAAATTATGTAACCCATATGAGCCCATCCTCATCCCAACAGCTTCTGGCCATCCTCAGTCTGTGCTAGAATTTCTCTGGTAATGCAAAAGATGGAAAACTCTGATTATCCAACTCAGCTTCCTTGTTATCTTCCTGAACCATCTCCTGCAGCTCCAGGCTCTGCTCAAGCTGATGCAGAAGTTCGTGGCTTGATGCAAGGCAGGGTGTTCAGAGTGGGGACAAAGCCTGGCAAACTGATTAACAAAATGCTGAATTTCCTGTCCCGGGGGGGATTGAGCACAGTGCCACCACCTATAAATAATGCCATGTACAGAAGGGCTTATAAGCTCTAAGTACTAAACATAGCTGGAGACTGGCTGGGGGAGGGTGTTCCTTTTCATCCTCTACAGAGCCAAATCTGCCAGGAGTGTGGGAGTCTGAGCAGTGCAGAACACGTTTACCCACCGTGTGCCTAGCAGAGACCATTCAAAAAATAAAAACCACATGAAACTGAAAGATTTTTATCTCTTTCTTTTTACTCTCTGGAGAGCACTCCAGGCTTAAACCCAACCAGCTGATGATGCTGATTGGGAAGCTTAGTGCTGGCAGGACTACAAAAATAAAATAATATCTTGTGCCACATCTTCTTCACTACAAAGTCCAGGCACAGCACTAGTGTGGCTTTAATTCACAAAATCTACTTGGAAGATGTCATTTTTGAGTGGAGAGTCTTTTGATGGCAATTTGCATCTTTTACAGAGCTCTGTAAATGTAATTTTTTTTTCCCCCTCCTGTGCTGGCTGCACTCCAGGCTGCTTTACATAATATTGCCCATGGATGGGACAAACTCTCTTTAAATCCTGCTGCCTGGTTTACAGCCCTGGGAAGTAACACGGATAAGGCTTGGTGGGACATAAATCATGCTCTGGCATTTTGTGGGGTTCATACCTTGGAATCATAAATGGTTTAGGCCGGAAAAGAGCTGTTAGTTCATGTGTTAACCCAGCACTTCCACTAAACTATTCCACTCCCAAACATTCCTGTGGGCAGGAGGACGTGGCTCTGAGCGGCCGCAAGAGATAAGAGGAGAGGATATGGCAGCACCTTGCTTTTATCTGGATTTAAAGAATTCCCGAGGGAATTCTGCTTCCCAAACAGGGCACAGGAGGCTTTACGTGCTTCTCAGAATGACAGGGACAAGCTGGGCCCTGGCTACAGCTCCAAACTCGGGGAAAGCTCATTTTGTCACCAGGAGCTGAGTCTGTAGCAGGAATTTGAGCGGCTTGGACTGAATCCAGGCAGTGTTTGTGGCAATCTGTTAGATAATGTTCTGGCACGGGGAGAAGAGTATAAACAGAGCTTAGGGAGCACTGGGAATTGGCTTCCAGCCTCTCAGCCCTGGGCTGGTGTCTATGTGTGACCTTTGTCACCCCTGCCTCACCTGCCTCTGACAGCCCTCCACAATAATCAGCTTCTGCTGGGGCGATGTCCGAGCGAAGACGATCTCGGAGTGGTCACACAGGATCTCATCCAGCTGCTCTGAGCTCATGTCCTTCAGCTCCATCCCGTTCACCACGGCTGCTGTGGCTTCCCTGGAAGAGCCGCGGGTGAAAGAGGGGTGAATTTTCAGATTAAAAGGGTAAAAATAGTGCAGTCGTGGAATGGGTGTGCAGCTGGGTGGGGGGAAAGCAGCAAACTGAGTTAACTGCAGAGGTGTTTGTTGTTAATCAGCAGGAGTTGAATGAAAGGCGCTGCAGAAATCCAGAGTGGATCAGTCACCTGGATACAGAGGGGGCTCACTGAAGCTTCAGGAAATGTATTTTAAAGGGGCCTCTCACTGGGAGGGACAGTGGAAGACATCTCCTCTGCAAAGAGCTTTTATCTTTTCCTTGTGATGTTATTTTTTCCACATTTAAGGCGTGAAGGAGGAATTTGGGCTGATGGTCCAAACTGGGTTGTGTGATGTTGAATTTTGCTTTGTGTGTGTGTTTTGTCAAACGGGCAGTGACAGCGCCTTCCACGTGATCTGCGAAGCATAATTTGCTAGATTTTCTTCATGGGCAGCGAAGATGAAAACCACTGAGTGGACACATTGAGGTGGAGATGACTCAAGAGTGGGAATGTGTCACAAAAAAGCAGAAAGCAGCAGAGATGTAGAATAAAAGCGCCATGGAGGGAGCAGGGAAATGAAGCCCCAGGTGCTGCCCAGGCTCTGCTGGCTCTCACCTCCTGTTGACCTGCTCCACAGGGATGTTGAGGCGCTTGGCAATGTCCTCCACGGTCTCGCTGGTGGCCGAAATGATGCCCACGCTCTTGGCGATGGCCTTGGCCGTGATGGGATGGTCGCCAGTGACCATAATGACCTGAGCAAGGGACAAGTGAGTGACAAATGGAAAAGCCATGGAGCTAAGGGGGAATGTCCATTGCTGAGGAGCAGGAAGCAGTTTAGGATCAGAGCAGTGCTGTGTACACAGCAAAGGGAGATTAGGGGCAGTAATTGCCCGGATCTGTATCGACATCTGGGCTCTGCCTCTCCTTACTGAGGCTGTTTTATCAGGGCTCTGAGGGAAGAACTTGTCACAGGCAGCCAGATTAGAATAATGCAGAATAAAGGAGCCTTTATATAAGGATCTATATTAGGTATGTGCAGTGGGGAGGGTTTGTTAGAATATTGCATCTTAAAATGGATCCTTGTGACTGAGGTGTCCTGACAGATAAGGCACAGCCTTTTCTTGCTTTCCTTGAAGAATAGTTGCTGGATTTGTCTTCAGGCTGTGGAAAATTTCATCAGGGCTGGGGCTTTGTATTCGTCTCGTCTGAGATCTGTAATTCTAAATATGATTTTTCCTTGATTTAGGTAGATTTCACCTCTGCTTAGAGCTGGAAGTTTACTTGTGGGTCCCCAGGGAGTGAAATTATGGGAATTACAGCTTCAAGTTCAACTTGCATAGTTTTGGGATTAGTGATTCCTTTGGATAAATGTTCATAACCCTGTGTCCTGATGCCTTCTCTAGAATTGTTTCTATCACCTTACTCTGTTTACAAGCAAGTGATTCCAGCTGGTGTGGGTTCTGTGTTCTAGAAATGGATCTGATGACAGGGTAACTGAGCTCTTGCAAATTTGGATTTCCAGTTCTGAGGTTCTGAGAAGTTCCTATAGTCTGATCCCTGCTTAAATTAAAAAATGTTTTGCCTCTGGGGACCTTCTAAGTTGAAATTATAGGATGGTGTTGACTAACGTTAAGATTTTTGGTACTTGTTGCTAGAAAGATAATTAGTGACGATGTGGTGGAAGATCTTAAATTTTAAATAGCTAAAATAATTATAATAAGTCTTTCTGTAGCGGAACCGACGTGGTTTTCACTGTAAAATCCCTACCTTGATGCCAGCACTGCGGCACTTCGAGACAGCGTCAGGCACTGTGGAACGAGGTGGGTCAATCATGGACAGGAGCCCAACAAAGCACAGGTTGGAGGTCGGGAAGTTCATGGAATCTGTGTCAAACTGGAAGGTGTCTGGGAACTCGCTTTCAGGTAGGTACAAGTGGCAGAAACCTGAGAAGAGATTTAGGTTGATGTGATGGACAGGAAATAGTGGGAGACAGAGGAGAGCTTGACAGAACTTCAGGGTTTGCTCTT
Organism: Oriolus oriolus; assembly: GCA_013400235.1. Classification (NCBI taxonomy): domain Eukaryota; kingdom Metazoa; phylum Chordata; class Aves; order Passeriformes; family Corvidae; genus Oriolus; species Oriolus oriolus. The sequence goes on along the minus strand of VXBT01007291.1, from coordinate 540,808 downwards.
GTCCATAGAACTCCAGTGCATTTAACCATTTCTCCAGGCATGCTGGATGTGCCAAGACTTCAAACCCCATTTCATGGATTTTACAGCTGGATTTTACCCCATTTTCTCAGGCAGTCAGTCCCTGCCACTGCACTCACCCAGCACTCTCTCCCCCATGCCCCCCAGCTCCATGTAGGCTGTCTGGAAAGCTTCTGCCTTCTCGCTGTCCAGAGGCTCCTCCTTGCCGTTGACCATGATGGTGCTGCACCTCTCCAAGATCCTCTCCGGGGCACCTTTCATCACCAGCAGGAAGCGTTTGTCGTGGGGGTCATCAGTCTCGTGGATGGAAAGCTGTGCCACAAGCAGGAAATGGGTTGGAAGAGCTTAAATTGTCCTCATTTGCTTCTAGTTTTGCGTGGACTTAATGCTCTTTTCCATGAAGACATCACATATTCCATCAAATGGAATGAACTGTATTTATCACAACTTAAATTTCCTCTGTTGTTGAATTACCCCATTAAGGCTTCCAGGTCACCCATTATTGCATTAGGCCCAGTGATAGAAACAATCTGGCACGATTTAAAAAAAAAATGAAACACACCTGGAACTTGTTGGTAGAGTTGAAAGGGATTTCAGCCACTTTCCTGTTCTGTGCTCTAATGCTCATCACGTCCCCCAGAATGACCTCGGAGAATTTCAGCAGAGCTGTTTCAGAAGCGTCTCCAACCACGACCCTCTGCGGGTGCAAAGGAAGAAAACATTTTACTTTTGAATTTCCACGATTCCATGACTTGCTGCACACTTAAGCAACAAGGAATCCACATTTTTATATTGAAGTTGTCCTGGAAAAATATTAAAATAGAATTTTGGGATGTCTGCATTGCTCTTGGAGTTGGAACTGAGCCACAGCAAAGAGAGGCAAAGAGTATTTGATGCTGTAAAGCAGATTTGAGGTTACACTCAGGTCAGGTGAGCTGAGGCACAAACCCAAATTAATTTGAGGATGGCTTTCATGAGTAAACAGTAGATTTGTTCTGGTAGCCCAGTCACTGGAATTTACTACCTTCAAGCAGTCATGTGGAAAGACATTAATTAAGGCATGTTTACCTTTGCTATAATAAACTAACAGTGCAGTAATTGCTATTCCTGCTACTTGTGTTGCCTTTTTCCTGGCAGGCACAGTTGGGTTTGGACAGTGCTCTCAGGCACAGGGATTCTTGGGGCTGTGCTGTGCAGGGCCAGGAACTGGGATTGTGGATTCCTTCCAATTCAAGATAATCTGTGTTTCCGTGCTCTTGGCTGCGTGGGTTTTTTATCCTGTGTTAAGTTTTGTGTGAGTGTACAGCAGTAAAACCACGGTCAGTAGGAATTTGGAAGGCTGGCACGGTAAAACAGAGATTGCTAAAGCTAAGCAGAGCCAATTGCTCTTTCAGAGGAAGGGAAGTAAGCTGATGTGAAGTCAGCAGTACCTTCATGATGGGGAGATTTTCCTGTCCTGGCCGGAATTCCGCCCGGTTGCAGAGAGTGACAATTTTTGATAACGCTGTCCACGTAGGGGAACTTTGATCAAAGGGCTGGGCTGAGAGAAGCAAAACACACATTGCATTCTTTAGCACGTTGCATGATACAAGTAGAAGTTAAAGAGTGAAAAAACCAGAATTTACTTATTTGCAGAAAAAAATTATTCTTTTGACAGATTCTTTTATGGAAAAAAAAACTGATATAAATTTTCCTTCTATCAGTGCTGGCAAAGGGTTTGGGTGATGTTTCCCTGTTTAATTCCCTACTAAATGTACTCTTGGCAAAAGGCTCTGGAGTAGAACCTCCTCCAGGTTTACTTCCTGTGAGTGGTGTTCAAATGTTAATTCTTTTTTTCACCTCTCTACATGGCTAAGGAGGGATTTCCATGCGTAGAAGGATGATATGTCTGATTTAGCCATCAGAAGATATTCCCAGGAACATCCCAGGGTTCATCCAAGCGTCTGCCCCTTCCCACACCCCCATTCCACATTTACTTGTTTGATCTTCACTGGTGTCAGCTGAGTAGATCTGGTTGTCAAACCAGAGGTGGGCAACAGTCATCCTGTTCTGGGTGAGGGTCCCTGTCTTGTCGGAGCAGATGATGGAGGTGGAGCCGAGGGTTTCTACAGCCTCCAGGTTCTTCACCAAGCAGTTCTTCTTGGCCATGCGCTTGGCTGTGAGGGACAGGCTCACCTGGCAGGAGGGAAGGGGTCCAGCTGTCAGCAAGGTGTGGTTACACAGAGGTGTAACAGAGGTGTGCACGAGATAGATCTTTCGTATTAGTTTTTAAGAGATTGTTTCAATGTTTTTGCTTTTTGTTGGCTGCAGGGCGGTTTTTTTTCTTTTTTTTTTTAAAGTAAAATCTGAGGTTTGGTTGTAACTAGCACAAGCAGATTTGCTGCTGACAGGAACCTGATAGAAATAAGGATATCTTATCAGTCTAGAGGCTGTTTGAGATGGAAGGACCTGCAACAGGCAGGGAGCTGCTGGTCACCAACTCCTGAATCCTGCTATGATCACCTTCATTATCCCACTGGTTGTTTGCTGCTGGGGTGTTTTAGAACCAGCAGTGCTCAGCAGGTGTGCTGCTTCTCAGGCAGGGATTTTAGTGCTGAACATGTGGTAATGAGTAGGGTTTTCATGTGACTTTCAGGGTACAGTGTCCCCACTTCCAAGTGGGAACGGGCTGTGAGGAAATTGTCATTGTACTCGGCAGCAATTGAGGCAGAGCAGCACTTGAACTTAAATCCAAACTGGATTTAAGATGAATGACTCAGTGAGACCAGAATTCCCAAATGAAGGGTTTATCTTTGGAATAAGAACCCCCACCCCTCTTCAAACCCAACCCAGACCAGATCTGGAGTGGCAAGCAGAGAGCCCCAGCACAGACTCACCGTCACCGTGGCCAGCAGCCCCTCCGGCACGTTCGCCACAATGATGCCGATGAGGAAGATGATGGAATCCAGGATCTTGTAGCGCATGGAGACGGAGATGATGAAGAAAAGGACCCCGATGGAGATGGCCACTCCTGCCACCAGGTACACGAAGTGCTCGATCTCGATGGCGATGGGCGTTTTCTCGTTGCCCACGCCCGAGGCGAGCGAGGCGATGCGGCCGATGATGGTGCGGTCCCCGGTGTTGATGACAATGCCGGTGGCAGTGCCTGCAGGGACAAAAAGTGTCACCTCCAGGGCACACAAATGTTCAGAGGCAGCTGCAGCCTGACATTCCAACAGGTATTGATAGAAAAACTGCAAGGAAACCACGGTCAGTTCAAATTCAAATCAATTCATTGATTGGTGCAACCATAACCACTCTGGGTGTTGGAACAAATGCTGAGTGTGACCACCCCCAAGGTCATACTTTATTTTAATCTGCTCAGGACAAAATTCTCGTGAGCAATTAAACTTCTCTGAAGTTCCTTGAAGCAGAATTGCTTAAATAACTTAGCAGGATAGGCAGCTCTTGTTCAGGTGCCTTTTTGGGAGCCCTTCTCTCTGTACGCTGATAAATAACAGAAATTAGAAATGTTCAGTTCCCTTGAAGTTGCTGAATAGAGCTTGAAGACTAAGAAGAAAAAAAGATAAAAGGCTGTACAGGTGTGCACACAGGAGGATAAACGTGGCTGGAGCCAGTGGAGAAATGGACAAAGGGGATACAGTGGGGTTTCCATGCCCAGTTTCAGGATCAGCTCACCTTCCACGCAGGTGGTGGAGTAGAAGGCAATGTTCTTGGTCTCCAAGGGGTTCTCGTGGGTGAAGTCACAGGAGCGGGACTGTGGTTCTGACTCCCCTGTGAGTGAAGAATTGTCCACCTTTAATGAAAGGGAGACATGCCCATATTAACGTCAGCAGTACGCAGCGGTGTCCAGCCCGGGAGGCGAGGTGGCAGCTTATTTAATAATCAGTGATATCAAAATCTCTCTGTGCCTTTGCTCTGAGCTGCTGCTGTCCCTGACAGGACCTATTTCTGTGGGAATTCAGTTCAGCCAATGCTGTGTGTTTGCTGGTGGGATTTGCAGCAGCAGCCTGAGACAAACCCACAGTTTTGAGGATCTGCCCCCAGTGGAAACTCTCAGTCCTGTATTGGTGCATCTGCCCTGTCCTGGCAAAGGGCAGTGCCAGAACATGGCCTGGATCGAATGGCTTTGGATGTTCAGGGAGGGAGGAGTGAGTCCTAGAGGAGCTCAGCATCACATTAAGGCTTCTGCTCTCTGATTTCGTTAATGGTGTCCAATCAAAGCTCTAATGACCCATATTGGCTGTGCAGACATTCTTTCTATTTAATGAAACCCTCCAAACTCTGTTCTCCCTCTTTCCCTGTGCTCTTCCAAGCCCTGTTTACCTTGCAACCCTGAGTGAAGATGAGGCGAATGTCTGCAGGGATCCTGTCCCCACCCTTGATCTCCACGATGTCCCCAACCACCAGCTGGTCTGCTGGCAGCTCCTTCTTTTCAGCATCCCTGAGGACAAGAGCTTGCTGAAAGACAGAAATGGGACAAAAATTAGCCTTGTGCCACTCTTTAAACTGAGATCCTCCTCTCCATTCTGGGAAAGATGCACAGCAGGGTGATGGAGAGGAAATGTGAGCATATTTGACATCCGGCTGGAATCTGGGGGATATGAGAAAGGAATTGGCCTTGGAGATGGGGAAATGCCTTCCAGGAATGCAGCTGCCTGACATCAGGTCTGTGGGTGAAAGCAGTGGGCTGCAAAATGTGAAACCCAGCACATCTCACTCTGTTCATGGACAGGTTTTAACTGGGACTGAGATCTCTAATCCAGTGCTGGATGGAAAACAGGAATGTGCATCCTACCATTCCCAGATCCATCAAAGCAACCACCGTGTGCTTTGTAGCAATGGTTTGTGATTCAGGACGTTTATCTGGGTCGTTTGCCAAGAGACAAATTCAAGCTGGGCTTGCTGGGCTTCCCTCATGCATTGTTAGGATGGATTTTTGAAATCTCAGTTGAAAGGCACTGGTGGTTCTCACCTGCGGGATCATCTTGCTGAAGCTGGCCATGATATTCGTGCTTTTGGCTTCTTGGTAATAAGCAAAGATACCGGTGAGGATGACAACCAGAGCCAGGACTACTCCGAGGTAGAGCTGATCAATAAAAGACATCATCAGGTTAATTCAGGACAAGTTTTCAGCAATTCCTCTGTTAGAATAAATCAGTTCTGTGTTGGTTCAGCAGGCTTTTAAAATGAGGTGTTGGCCAGGTTATAAGGTTAAGAAAAGAGCTTTTGGTTGTTGGTCTGCAAATGATCAATTAAAGTTTTTTTTGTGTGTGTGTGTATAAAAAAGGGTTTTTAATAGTGATTTTCCCATGTATCTAAAATCCTTCTCTAAACTGACACAAACCCTACAAATTAGAGTGTAACAAACAAATTTTTTTTAAAAAAATCGCAGAATGTAACTCAAAAGGGAATTAGTCAAAGACTCTGGGGTTCTTTAGACTTTTTTGCTACTCTCAAGAATTGTGGTTATGCCCAGGGATTATAAAACCTTTGCACAGGCACTCTTTGGACAAGTGGTGTGCAAAGTATTTGAGCTTTTATCAGAAGTGTTCAGCAGCAGCGGGAGAGTCCTGGGAGAACAAGAGGCCTCCTTGTAGTTACTGAGTAACTGTGCAGTATTTAAATCACCCGGATGGTCGCGGGGTCAAACCCTCGCTCTGTGGTTACTCATCTACTCACGTTGTCAAAGGCTGAGTCCACTCCCTGCGCCAGCTGGATGCCGAAGGAGATCCAGGAGAAGACAGCTCCGATCCACAGCAGGATGGAGAACCCCCCGATCATCTGCTTGAGGAACTTCACGATTTCAGGGGTGGCTTTGGGAGGGGTGAGCGCGTTGGGGCCATCCCGAGCCAAAACCTCTGCTGCTCTCACGCTCGAGAGACCCTGCAGAAGGAGGTGGCACGTTTAGAATGAAATCACAGAAACAGAGATTTTTTACCCCAGCTCAGAACAAAGTTCACGTGCTGCTGTTTCTTTAAAGGTTGGTTGTGTCACAGAGGAGCTGAAACTCTGATTTCCAAAGCTCCTGATTTCAGAGAGGCTGCTATGAATTATCTGCTATGGAGAAACAGCTGTTTCTTTACTGGAGCACTGAGTTTGGGGCCACATCCATCAGGAGTTTCCATTCTGTTGGTTATCAGTCAAATATACCCGGACTAAGCGTTTGGAAAGCCAGGGAAAAACTGACATTCTTTTGCTGCTGTTTCTGCATTTCCACAAGATGTTTGGAGCTCAGGGGGTTCTTGAAATTCTTGTCTGCTCTGGCCACGTTCAGTGCTTTGATATTCAAATTTCAGGTGTCAAAGGGCTCAGGTGTAGTTTCTCAAATCTAGATTTTCCTTCTGAATCAGCTCATCCCATGCAGTCTTTTGCTATGTATTATTACAGTGAAAAGTGAATTGTGGTGAAATCAAAACATCAGATAAAAGCTTTAGAAAAAAATGAGGTCCTGGTGCAAACCCTGAGGTCCCATTTTGGATTTCAAAGCTCAACCTTCTTCAGACTCGAGAGAAACTCCACTTTAAATCCAGATCAGTGCACGTTGGCTTGCTGGTTTAGGCTGTACTGGGAGCACCAAAGCAGGCACCCCCTGACATCTAATAACGAAATTCCTGCTCCTGGGGAGCTCTGGGGAGGCCAGAGGCAACTGACTGAGGCAGTTCCTTAACGATGCCCCATGGACTTACTTTGTCGATGCTGGTACCGTACTTCTTCTCCAGTTCCGAGGTGCTGAGCCTGTGGTCATCCTGCATTCCCAGAGAGAGAGAAAGTTACAGTGAGCAGAACATCAGACTGTGGAATTTTTTATTTCCAAACTGCCTGGATCTGGGGCCATGGATGCAGCTGCTTGTATGACACCCCACTTTCATTAATTAGACAAACCTGCACATTGATAAGCAAAATATCTTCCACTGGAAGATGATTTTTTTTTTCCCTCTTTGATTTGCAGAGTACTTTTGTAAATAGCTCCCTCCTCCAGCAAATCTGTCACAAGAACAGGACGGTGTGTTCGTGTTTCTGCTGCTTGCACGAGGATAAATAATTTCTCTCTGCATGCTGCAGGGCTCAGAGTGTGTATGACAACAACCTCTGCCCTTGATCGCCAGGGTCGGGAATGTGAATTATCCTCCACAGTCTGGTGGGAAGAGGCAACAGGTTCTAACCACAGTGAAAAAGGGTGTGGGAGAGGGAAATCTCAAAGCTCTTCCCCTTGGCCTGCAGTGACACCTCTGTGGTATCACTGGCCTAATTATATCTTGTGCTGAACCGGGATTTAGAAGCCAAGAATTTGAGAGATCTCCCAACTGTTTTCTCAGAGTGATTCATGGGTACTGGGGTGAGTCAATTCTCCTGTCTGTGCTTTGGTTTCTCTTTAGAAACACGGGAGTGGAGTTACATCCCCTGCTGGCAAAGACAACATGGGCTGAGAAATGTTTACCTGCTGCTGGGCAGATCTTGGAAACGTGATGGGTGAGTTGATCAGAGAATCATGGAATCAATAACTTATTCTGGGGTTCTTTGAGCTTTGAAATGCCATCCAGCCTGTAAATAGCCTCTCCTCTGAGCTGCTCTCACAGCAATCCCGAAAAGAGGTCAGCATAATTACCCTCATGTTTCAGATTGGGAAACTGGAATGTGTGGAGAGGAAGCAACATTTCCAAGAGCAGCCAGCAGGCCAGTGGAGAGCCAGGAGGAAAACACAGATTTCTTGAAGGCCAGAGCAGTTGGTTTGGGTAAAAACCCCTGGGGTTAAAGCTGAGAAACGCTTTCAGCTCTGGAATCTCTGGAGCACAATTCCCTGGTTCTGCCTTCCCCTCTGATTCCTGGCTGGCTGTGCAAGTTGTCAGGAAATACTGATGGCAGTGATTCCATCTGGGGAATGACTCCTTTTTGGGCAGATAATGTTCTGTACCATTGGTGGCTTAATTATACCAGAGTCATCCTCTCATTTTAGGTATTAATCTTGCACAGCATTTTTCTGGCACTCTCCAGGAGTGTGAGGAAGCAAATCCCCATGCCAGGATTTTCAGTGCAGGACGTTCCCTGGATTTCATGGAATGTGTAATGGAAGCTCAGCAACACTCACCAGGTCCAGTTCTTTCTTAAGATCTTCTGCCTTCTTTTTTTTCTTGTTGCCTTTTAAGTCTTTGAACTTCTCCTCTTCATCTTCGATCTCTGTTTTGTGCAGATCTTTTGTCCCGTAGATCTCAACCGAGTAAACATCGGACTTTTTCTGTAAAAGACCACAAAAAAGTCAAAACTTTGCAGATCCACGTTTTTTAGACAACTGACAAATGTCTACTGTCCCTTTCTCCTGGCTGCTTAAGGTGTTTTTTCCTGTCCTATCCAGAGATCCATGCAGTTCGTGTTACTGTGACTGTGGTCAGGACTTCATCAGGTGCAAATTACAGGGATTCCTTTAGGGATGTGCAACACTTGCAGCAGTTTATGATCTAAAACAAGGGTAGAAAAACACTGGCCAGCACCTCAGCAGTCAAAATTATTAATTTATTTGTCAGCTCCAAGAAGAGATCAGTGGAAAAGCAAAATATTTGTGAAAGGAAAAGGGAAGGAAAAGTTATCCACTGAGAACTTGCTTGTTCCTGGAGCTTTTCAGATCCATATCTTCAAGCTTTACTTTTTTAAATTAAAATGAACATTTACAAATTTACATTTGCACTGAGTCAAAGTGAGGAATGGAAGCAAACACCAGACTGAAAGCCAAGGAGGAGCTGCTCTGTTTCCACTCACACAGAGCCCAGAACTGGCAGGGATTTCGCCAGCAATTCACTTATTTTTGCCAGTGGGCTATCGGGCACAGGAAGCTGTTGACCCAAGGAGGCTGCTGAACCTCAGGGAATGCTTTGTTTTCAGTGGTAACCCGGGAGCTGTGCTGTTTCCAAACCCTCAGCTAACTCTGCAGAGTGCAGGGCAAACTTCCCCTGCCGCTGATTTACCAGCTGCGTAATCACAGCGTTCCAGCTCCCAATTATCCTGGAAACCACAGGCCAAGCTTGGGAGAGCCATTGGCTGACCCCATTCCAGAGGTTTCCTGATGGATTAAACCCCAGAGGTTTGGGAGAGCCCCCTGGGTGTTCCCTGGTGGGACAGCAGAGCTGACAGTGCCCTGAGCACGAGGGGGCTCTGCCAGGGCTTGGCCTCCCGTGAGAGCTCACAGCAGTGAAGGAAGATCTCTCCATGACATACAAAGAGCTCAAATGGTGGAAACAAGGAAAAACAATAATAATTTGAATATCTTATTATTTAACCCTGTTCTGAACTCAAAACTGGCATCTTATCTTTAGCTGCCCTTTATAAATACTCCTTTAATAAGAAGTATTGAAATCTTGACATTGCCTCTTGATGAAGGGGAAAGGAAAGAGCTGCTGAGCAGTTTGAGGACTTAAAAGACTGAAATCCTGTTCCTAAACACTTGATTTTGCACATCCCAGAGATAGGACATGCCTGTTGTAAGTTCTGATTTTTTTTCTGCCATGCTGAAGATTCACGATCTGTTTTATCTATTGGGATTTTTTTTCTTCACCTTCCTCCTCCTCCTCCTCCTCTTCTCTTTAACTTTCCCACCCAAAAATCTGTTCAGCTTTTCAAATCCCTATAAAGGAGAGAAACCAGGAGAGAAAGGCAACAGATCTCTACTGGGAGAACTAAGAGGATGGAAGAAAAAATAAAGAAAATTGATGAAGTTAGTTAAATCTATTGCTCACTTGTAAGCATGACCCATGCTAACCTTTGCCCTTCAGAGTTTCATAAAATCTCAGATTTTGGCTCAGATTTTTGGCTCAGCCAGTCCAAAAATTCTTCCCAATCCAAACTGTTCATGCCCAGCAGTGTCTGGTATTAATTCAGTTTTTCACTTGGCCGGTACTTATAGTACAGATTTACAAAATAAAACTCAAGAAGCAACACGAGGGGCAGTTCCTTGGGCATTGTACCCACCTTGACCATCTTGGTGAGTTTATTCCTTTCCTGATTAAAGTTATTCACCTTCCTAAAATCTCTGGATGAAAAGCCAAAGTCTCTGGATGAAAAGCCCAAGGCCAGCTGGGGACTGAGGTGGCTCAGAGCAGTCCTGGAGTGCAGAAGCTCCCCGAGGTGGTGGGTCCCTCTCCTGTGGCCAGCAGGCGTTAGCTGGAATGCTGCTCCCACCTCGGCATCCTCCAGGCAGGACGAGCTCCCTGTCCCAAGCCTGTGGAGAAAGAGCTCTGCTTGCAGCTGCTTTATAAATCAGCATCTTGTGCTGCCACTCCACCCCTCCCCTTCCAGGTCCAGCCCATCTTCTGTTTCACCTGTAGTAGGTGGAAAAATACCACAGTAATGGGCATGTGGGTTTCAGGTCAGATAGGTTCTAATTATTCCTTTGTAGTGTTTGCTCACAAGTAGGGAACAGGTGTATTATTCATCTTGCTGGAAGCAAGGAGTTTCCTCCAGAGACTTTCCAGCTCCGGGCTCCCCTCAGGATCCCCGCTGTCCTGGGCTGAAGGAGGGCTCTGCACATTTTGTCTCACCTGCCCAGGTGATGTTGTCTTTGCCTGAGGTCCCTCCAAGTCGAATCCCTGCCCCATTTAGGTGCTCTCAGGGATTTAGTGGAGTGCTGCTCTTTGGAGCTTCATAGCTTTGGACTTCACTCTTAATCCTTGCCTTGCATTTCGTGTGTTTTTCACCTTCATGCTGAGCTGGGAGAAGTGAACTTCCTGGTGCTTTTTCAGCAGGGCACATACTTGAACAGCTCTTGGTTTGTCTGGCACCAATTACCAGCTTCCAGGCAGGAGTGATAATGGGATTTGTGACACTTCTGGTACCAGGCTTGTCTCATCACTTAGGAGTAAAGCTGGCTCCTTCAGCTCTGAGACTGAACTGATGAAAAGCTGAGTGAGACACGGGGAATGGTTTTCTGTAGTTTAACATTATTTGGGGAAAGACTTGTTTTTCATCCATCTGACCTTGCTGATCAACAGCATTTGGTCTTCAATACTATATAATCTTTAGTCTTTAGTACTATATGTAGACTTAAATACTATATCATTAATAAACTTTAAATTCATTGTAGATACTGTGTGGTGCCACCAGCAAGTGACTCAAATTGTGGTCAGAGATATGACGTGTTAATGGAGATAACCAATGCCGACTTCATCTAATCACAGATAGAAGCTGTTAGCGGAGGGGAAAACCCAAGGGACATCATCTTTTACCTCAACAGGAGCAGGAATAATTTATATTCAATTCAAGTTCCCAGGAATTTGAGTACCAGACCTCCTCAAGCTGTTCCCACTTGGCAGTTCCTGTGTGTTGGTCTTTTTCCACTGCATTCTTTCATCCTGGGACATTGCGCAAGGTGCAGGAGTGGGTCTGGAAAGGTTTCGTGTTCAGTTTCTGCTCCTTGATGTACTCAGAGCTGGGTTTTGTCCTGGAATATCGACCTTTCCCTACGCCTGTAAGTGCTGGAGGTTTCCCAGCGTGAGCAAGAGCAGGGATGTATTGGCTGTGTCCAGGGAATCCGTGCTGTGTGATAGCACTGAGATCCTCCTCTCCATTCTGGGAAAGATGCACAGCAGGGTGATGGAGAGGAGCTGATTTGACATCCCAGCTGGACTGCTGAGGCTGGAATCTGGGGGATATGAGAAAGGAATTGGCCTTGGAGATGGGGAAATGCCTTCCAGGAATGCAGCTGCCTGACATCAGGTCTGTGGGTGAAAGCAGTGGGCTGCAAAATGTGAAACCCAGCACATCTCACTCTGTTCATGGACAGGTTTTAACTGGGACTGAGATCTCTAATCCAGTGCTGGATGGAAAACAGGAATGTGCATCCTACCATTCCCAGATCCATCAAAGCAACCACCGTGTGCTTTGTAGTGATGGTTTGTGAATCAGGACGTTTATCTGGGTCATTTGGGCAGTTTTTGTATTTGCCTTCTATAAACAGTGATGCCTTTTGCCTGGGGACGAATGTTAGAAATGCAAATGAGAGAAGTGTTTGGCAACAAAGCACCCAGTAACCCTGCTCCGCAGGGGATATTTACCCTGACACATCTGTCTGCTGAGGGATGTGCTCTGTGGCCGAGGAACTGAGCTGGGGAAGTCTCTGTGGACAATTCTGTGGCTCAGGATTTACAGAGGATCGAGCTGGCTTTGCTGCTGGCAAACCACCCGTGCGGAGCTGCCAAGTTCAAAGGGCAAATTTGGTGTTAAAATTCCGTGGCCAAAATTCCATTAAGTCTGTCAGCTGAAGGGCTTTCTCCTGTGAGCTACAAAGCAAGGATGAGGAGCACTGTAAAAAGACAAATCTCTTGTTTTTCATGAGCCACCATAGGGTAGTTGGACAGCTGGAATCCTTGTTAGCTGGGGTCACTTGCCACTGACAAAATTTGTGGTTTGTCACTTGGCTCTGCTGAAAAGGTCCCAGGAGCAGAACCCAGATGTGAACCTGGGCTGCTGCACAACCAAATCCTGCCCCGTGCCCCGGCTTGGCAAGATGTGGCCTGTCCTGAGATGAACATACCTGAGGGCTGGCATTGTCACGTGTGCTCCTGGTGTGTCACAACAGCCAAAGCTGGGCCCTGCTGAGAGGGGAAAAATGAGTTAGCGCTGTGCTGATGCCAAATACCAGTCTAGAAAAATAACGTGACTCTTCTGGATTATTATGCCTCACATTTCTTCGCCTGTTTGGACCCTAGTGAGTTCCTGTGTGCAAAAAGACAGCCAGGAGAATGTTTGGGTGTTATTTAGCGCAGGGAGGCCACATTTCTTAGCTCGCAGGGGCTGATCTCAGTGCTCAGATTGTCAAATTCCTTCAGGTTTCGAAGTAAAAATGTGTGTGCTTGTGAAGGATTTGAGGGTAAGGAGAATGCAATGCCTCTGCCTGAGGAGCTTTGCTGTGTTATTTAAATGTCTCGGATGAAGCCAGATGAGCCTGAGCAGTGGAAGGACCTGAAGCCGCAGAGAGGGCGGTAAATCGATGCCAAATTTTGCTTAAATTTGTTTAAATTTGCTTAAATTGGCTTTTCGCAGGGGTGGTGCGCGCTGGCTGCGCTTCCCGTGCAGGCCGGGAGAGGGCGGACGGCCCTGTGCGCTCAGGCATTCCCTGGCTAATTCCTGAAAAATTCCCTAAATTCCCCAGAAATGAGCGCGTGCCTGCCCTGAGAGCTGCCCCAGCACGGGAGGGACGTGCAGCTGTGGGAGCGAGACCGGACGAGGCTCCGGGGTGATCAGAGGGATGGAGCAGCTCTGCTGGGAGGAAAGGCTCAGAAAATTTGGATTATTCAGCCTTTCCTTTGGAGAAAGGACCGGGAGTGACCTCGTTGTGACCTTCCAGTGCCTGAAGGAGCTACGAGGGAATTTCTGCGAGACCCTGGAGTGACAGGACAAAGGGGAATGGCTTCCAGCTGAAAGAGAGAAGGGTTAGATGGGATATTGGGAAGAAATTCTTCCCTGGGAGGCTGGGGGGGCCCTGAGGATGCCCAGAGAAGCTGTGGCTGCCCCTGGATCCCTGGCAGTGTCCAAGGCCAGGCTGGACGGGGCTTGGAGCACCCTGGGATAGTGGGAGGTGTCCCTGCCCATGGCAAGGGTGGCGCTGGGTGAGACTTAAGGTCCTTTCCAACCCAAACCTTTTTGGGGTTCTGTGATTCTACAGAGAAAGGATTTGTTTGGGGTTTGTTTGTTTGTTTCCTCCCTCAAGGCCGAGGGTAAAACAGGCCCTGAACTCTCCAGAGGCAGACAAGTGGAAGGGGCTGAGGATTTATTCTGGGTCCATCTGTTACCCCGGAGGGAAGTTTTGAGGGTTCCTTGTTTTTTCCACTCAGTGGAGAGCAGAAACTCCCTTTTCCTCTGAGTGCCAAGTGCTAAATCTTACCTGGTTTTCTCCTTAATTTAACCCAAAGATGTTAAACCGTAATTCAGAGGCCACAAGTGATGAGCCAAGCACCTGTAAAAACCTCCCAGGAGCCAAATTAAGACAAAGCTTAAGTGGTATTTGGACGGTGGTAATTTAGGCACTGGCTGTAAACCACTCCTTGTCTGAGCGTTCCCCTCCCGAGGGGGGGAACTGCACATTCTGCTTCTCGTGGTGCTCACAGAGCTGGTGAAAACCTAAATTTCTGTGCTTTTCTTCCCCTAATTTTCCCGTTCTTTTTAATCAGAGATGAGCAGGAAATGCTGAGGAGCAGAGGGGTTAATTCCCAGCTTTTAGGCTGGCATTTTAAATGCTGAAGTGTATTACAGCCTCATTGTACATGCCATGATGACTTGGTGTCCCGACAGACCTGGCACAGCCACCACAGCTTTGGGTCATTCCAGGACAAGGTTTTGATTTTACAGAAGGATTTGGCCTTTCCCTCAGCTTTTTGAAGCTGAGACACTGCTGAGGTGGGTTCTGAATACCCACAAAGAGATGAATTCATCATTTCATATCTCTAGATTTCAACATATCCTTTATTTCTCCCCATCACCTGAAGAAGAGCTGGTGAATCCTGGGGAAAGGGACTGGTTTTTCATCTCTAGTCCTCGTTTGCTGAGGTTTTTCGGGTTTCTACAACAATATTGTTCACTTTTTGATGTGGAAAGCTGCTCATTCCAAACATTTTCATGTGGGCCATCAAAAAGCCATGGCTGTCTTTAATTTATAGATCAGGGTGTGCTGAGCTCGCTGCCACCTGCCCAAAGAAAGTTCAAAAATCAGAATTTGCACGTTTCTCGTTAAAGGGAATATTACTGACAATCAATTTTCTGTTGACATTTTCTGTCTGTGAGGGAGAAAAGCAAGTCACAAGCAAGTCACATTATCCAGGATTATCTTACTCTTCTTAATATTTTATCTTCCTGCTTCCTCATGCTCCTAAATATGAACCATTACTGGATCCATATTGGTTTAAAAAACAGTAAGGAAAATTGATTTTCCTCTTTGTAACTTCCTGGGGCTCTCAGGAACAGTCAGGGCTGGAAGTTGGTGCAAAAAACACAGCAGAACTTCTTTCTTTAAACGTGGTGATACTCCCAACATTTTGTGATTTATAGGAATTTGTAAATTCCAGTCTTTCAAACAGCTGCTGTCTTGATGCTTTGATCATTCTCAGGTAAAAAAAATTTTTTTTTTTTCCTTTCAAAATATTATCTGATGTGCTGGAAAAGCAACTCACAGAGCCAAGCTGTGGTTTGCAGTCAGAATCTGCTCCTCTAGAGCACACCCAGCCTCATTCCTGACAGGCATCACAGCCTGGAGAGTGGAGGAGGCAGGAATTCTTCGGGATGCAATCAGGAAAACGGGATGGTCCAAAGAGGGATGTGAGTTTGGGCTTCTGTGTAGCTGAATCTGGACACACAGGAGGAGAAAATGGGTTTTTGCAGGGGTGTGTTGACCCCAAAGCACCTCTGCAAATCCAGGTGAGGAAGTGGCCAGGCTTGTAAAAGCCCTGGTATGTGTGATGTGTGGTGTGTTCTGAGCAACCACAGCATCACGGAATCCTGGAATGGTTTGGGGTAAAGGGACCATAAAGCTCATCCCATTTCACCCCTGCTGTGGGCAGAGACACCTCCCTCTGTCCCAGGCTGCTCCAAGCCCATTGTGCTGTCTAGAAACAGCCGTGTGCAGTCAGCAAAGTTTCCATACCCAACCTCTGGAAGAGTCACATCCACTATCTGCCAAAAATCGCTTTGAGTGGGCAAGAACTACTTCCTAATTTCACGTGGAACCAAACTGAGCATTATTTGGCAGAGATTTGCTTAGAAAATCTCAGTTCTGTGGCTTTTTTGGGGGTATTTTTGTGACGAAAAGCAGGTCAGTGCACCAGTGCAGCTGCACAAACAATTGACAACGGCTACAGCAGGACAAGATGTTGCCTGGCAGGATAATTCCCCCTGGAAGGTGGCTGGGGTGCCACAGCCAGATGTTTACCAGCTGGATGACCTGGAAAGGGATTAAACCTGACTCAGTGGGTTGGATGTGGGTCACTCCAGCACGATCCCCTTCCACCCCGTAGTGTCACCCCGCTGAACTTGTCACTTGGTGAGGGCACAAGTGCCCAGGGTTTCAGCTGGGAATGCCAAAATCCTGGCTCACAGCTTGCAACAGCTGCTGGCAGGGCCAGGCAGGGCCTTTAGTCACGGCTTGCAGAGGCTGAGCCTGGCCCGGGGGTGGCTCACGGCTCAGAGGAGCTGCCAGTGCTGGCACAGCCTCACCTCTGTCGTCCCCAGCCCTGGCACTGCCAGGTTTGCGGGAGGAAGCAAAGTTAAAATGTCAGGAGTTGCAAAGGGTGTTGAGAGCTGTGGGCTCCGGTGGCTCGGTGGGAGAAGGAGGTGAGCCACGTTTAGAAATGACTGGTTTAAAGCTATTTTTGCGTTTTTGCACTCTCAGAAAAGTGGGTGGGTTCTGTGGAGCTGCTCCCGCAGCAGGCAGAGTGGAAGGCATCTGCGGAAGCATTTAAAGAGAAGGCTGTTTCCCCCTTTTCTTCCATTTTCCAATTTTTTTTTAATTTTCCCATTTCCATGCAATACCATCACAGTGGAATTCTTCTGGCTGCTTCCAGGAAAGGAAGGAAAACATTCTCCACTCAGCTCCTCATACCTTCTGAGAAGGTATTTCAGAGAACCTGTGTGGATTTTATTTTTCTTTTGTATTTCCTCCTGAAATTCTATCCTCTAGAAACTCTACCCTCTAGAAATTCCATCCTCCAGATTAGCACTGTAATGGTCACATTTGTGCTCTTGAGTAAAATTCAGAGAAGGTTCCTGGGGTCAGAGAAAATGGCCTTGAAGTAGTTCAAGGTGTTGCACAACTGGGCTGTGATCTGAGCTTGCAAACAGCATTTTCCCTGTGGAATTTGAGGATCATGTGGGTTTCTTGCCCAGCTCGGTGTGAAATCCTCCCTGCACTCGCACTTGCCCTGCTGCAGAAAATACTTTGGGTCAAGAAAAACTTGTTTGTCAAAGCCACATGGAGGGGCTGGGCACATCTCCATGCTGGCTGCCAGGGCATCGAAAGGTGCCACAGCATCCTTTAACCCAGTGCCTCGGTCTGCGGTGGGACATGAGGAATTGAAGGTAAAATGAGGATGTGGAGAAAGTGCCGGTGCCAAGAGTTTGGGCCTTGCATGAGGAGCATGAGGAACTCACTGTGCAAATCCTCCCCCGTCTCTGGAAGGCCAAACATTTTGGCTGGGCACTCTGACTTCTGCCACGGTGCAGAAATTACCACGGGACAACTCCCCTGGCACTTAGGGAAGGAGAAGCTTTAGGTGCTGCAGGTCCCTACGCGCGGAGCTGAAGGGATTAACGCTGACATTCCCTTGGAATGCCCTTCCCTTGGAGTGCCAGCTCCCTCCAGCCCCTTGGAGGGTGGCAGAGGTGCCACAGCCGGGTGTTTGCTGTGGCTGTGAAGAGAGGAAGAGCCTCCCAGCTCTGCCCAGCCTGAACATGTCCCCATCCGTGGGGAGTTTTCACCTCCCACTTCCGATCTTGGGGCCCCTCATGCTGCAGGAAAATCCAGCCTCACCTTTCCCCTCCTCTCCTCCTGGGAAAATGCCCTTGGCTGTGATTTACACGGGATATTGTTTGAGTGCTGCTGAGAACCAGTCCAACCGCCCGCTCCATGCACACTGGAATAAAGTCAGCTAAGTAAGAAATACATAAAGTTACAGGCTTGGGGCTTGGCTAGCAATGAATTCCCTGATTTTCAGTGTGCCTGGCTTTGGAAGTGGTTCAGGATAGGTGGATAATATTTTGTAGAGCTCTTCTTTACCCGCAAAGAATGCAAAACTCCTAGCTGCAAGATGTTCAGTGTTTCCTAGCCTTGTCTTAGTGAAGCATTTTGTGTTGAGCAGCCCTGAAATGTTAAATAGGAAAGGTTAGCTCGGTTCAGATTTTTCCCCTGCAGCTCTCTGTTCTGTAAGTCATGGCTGTGCTGTCTGTTCTTACTGTGTTCAGCTCGGGGAAAGTCACAGCTTTTTATTATCATGGTTTAAAAAAAGCATTTTAAAACACTCTTAGCGAGTGAGGAGTAACATCTGTGTTAGGATTGGGGTTCTTTTCATCAGTGGATCGAAGAGGAATTGGCAGAGGAGCCTGGGAGCATCATCTCCACTCTGCAGATGGAGAAAAGGAGTCCTGGAAAGGCAGTGACCCGTGCAGGATCAGCCAGGAAATCTGCTTGAGGATTGTGTCTTCTCCATGTGTGACCCTCGGCAGGAGGG
The DNA here is from genome assembly GCA_013400235.1 of Oriolus oriolus. Lineage (NCBI taxonomy): Eukaryota > Metazoa > Chordata > Aves > Passeriformes > Corvidae > Oriolus > Oriolus oriolus. Next base: position 522,590 of record VXBT01007291.1, on the reverse strand, counting down.
TCCCAGTGAAAGGACGAGCCCTGACTCTTCTCCTCGCCTGGTCTGTGCATGTCCCTTGCCTGCTTAATTTGCTAAATAGCTGCAGAACACGAGTGCAGAATTGCCTGGGACGGATGCAGCTCGTCTCATTTAACTCATCACTCAGGTTGTCTTTGTAGCCAAGAGGAAGAAAGCAGCACCTCCAGACAGCAGTTTCTCACTGTGGCAGGCAGAGATGAGATGATAATTACCCTGTGGAGGCATCCTGTCCTCTGCCTGGATAAAGGGAGAACACTCCAGATGAAAGAGCTGCTTTCAGGGCCGGCAGACGACTCCTGTCCTGAGGAACAAATGCATAGGGATGAGTCCAGATGACGCCGTTTCAATATTAAAACCAGCTTTGATTTGGCTTTTGTGCACAGACGTGTCTGAGCCAGCCCCAGATGCGAGTATCCGTGCTCCTTGGCCTTCCTGGCAACACATTTTTCTGGGAATTGAGCTTGTGCTGGTCACACTGATTTGCTGCAGAAATACTTGCAGTTAATGCTGACTTTTACTGAAAGAGGATCTGGCAAATCCCATCAAATTTTGCTTCAAGAGTCAAATACTTTGAGCGCATCTTAGGTGAGATGATTTGTGGAAAAAGCTAAGGATGAATGAAAGGCTCCCTGTGTGCCACCAAATCCATCTCAGCATGTGAAGTTTTGTGATGAGTAAGTGACTGTGTTGGAAGCTAAGAGCCAGAATAGAATCACAGGTTTGGGATGGAAGGGACCTTAAAAATCATCTCATCTCACTCCCTTCCACTGTCCCAGGCTGCTCCAAGCCTTGTCCAGCCTGGCCTTGGACACTTCCAGGGATCCAGGGGCAGCCCCAGCTTCTGTGGGCACCCTGTGCCGGGGTCTCCCCACCCTCACAGGGAACAATTTCTTCCTGAATATCCAATGTAAACCTGCCTTTCTTCAGCTTAAGGTTTTTGCCAAGAGGGAAAACAAACAGAGTCCTTTTGGTGATGGGTCTGACCCGAGTGGTTCCCAGTGTGCAGGAGGTTGTTCCTCTCCTGGGACAAATGCCAGGTGCTCCATGGCTTTGGAAGTGGAAAAGAGGAGTCAAAAGAGAACTGAGTTACAGGAGATGCTCTGGGCTTAATAAGGCAAAGTGCTGTGAGGTGCAAAAGATGTTTGTGTTCTTGATAACCGTGGGAAAATATGGAGAAAGCAGGGGGTGACTCAGTTTTGCTGTCAAATGAGCTTTGTAATGTTTCCCTGGCTGCTTTGCAGCCTGTCCTGCAGAGCTCCCGTGCAGCACAAGCATCGGGGCGGTGCAGAGTGTTCAACCTTGGCGCTTTTTGGAAGTGAATTTTGCTGATTGTTGAGAGGCTCTGACTGCAGCCACTTCCCAGGGCAGTGTGAGCATGCTGGGGGTGTCACAAGGAGAGGCAGGGCCAGCTGGGTGCTGGCAGGGATGGAGCTGCAGCCGATTCCGGAGCTGGGAGCAGCACGGTCCCACCAGCGCCGTGCCGGGGTTAATCAGCTCCCGGCAGTAATTGGTGTTTGCACAGCACTTTGCAAATATGAAAGCATTGCTTAAATGCAAATGATGAATAGGCTGGCTCCCAGCCTGCCTCTGGAGCCTGCCCTCTCTGCTAATGAGGCAGGCAGGCACTTGGGATGAGTGTAAGATGTGGGATTGGATCAAACACCTGCGTTGCAGCGGGGTCTGTCTGGACGGGCTCGTTCCCCTTCCAAAGCGTGGATGGGCTGGGAAAGCAGCTGAGCTCAGCAAACTCTGAGGAGAGGAACGAGCAGCATTTTGGGATCCTGATTCCACAAAATGCCCTAAAAGCCATGGAACCAGCCGTGCCTGTGGTTAATTCCATGTGAGCTCTTGTGTCATGAGGGTTGCAGTGTTTGGGTTTTCACCCTTGGTGCCGACATCCATTTAAATCTGGGGATGAGCACAGCTCCGTTACTGACCCAGGGATTTGGTGGACGTGAACCACGCGCTTCTCAGCAATGATAAACTCCATCTTTATCTCCTTGTGATCGTTTCAAATTGCAGTGCAGCACAGAGAGTGCAGTGGGACAACTACAAAAGATCCAAAATGTGTATTGTTGTTGTTGTTGTTGTTGTTGTTGTTATTCCTCTCTCCTATGAAAACTGTAATCACAGCAACTTAAAAAACATGAGGTAGCGTTTTCCTCCTTGGAAGGGAAGTCAGATACTTCGATATTTCATGTGCACAGAACAATACTTTCATTTTAGCTGTTTCAGAACCCTGAAAATTCACACTCCTTGGCACCGGCTTCCCAACATGTAGGAGTTTAGACTGCTGCATCACTTGGAAGCAGATTTCTCTTTAACATAATATATTTTAAGATTAATAATTTCAGAAGTTTCTGGGCATCCGTTCAAGAGAACAGCTCCTTGGAACAATGTCGGGTTTTATCAGGTTATTGCACAAAATCAGCATTGCATTCAGATATTGCTGTCTTGCAGTATCACGCTGAAGGATTTTATTCAGCTACTGAAGTGATACTACAAAATGAGCATAGTTTTATTCATTAAGTGAATGCATTTGGAACCAAACAGCAGAAAGGAGGAACTATGTGCAATGCTGGCAGGAAACAAAGGCTGGAACACAGCAGTAAAACAGTTTTGCAAAGTTCAGAAAAGGAAAATTGCATCATAAAGAAAATAGGGCTTAATAAATTACCAGTCCTGTGGGAATTGTCTTGTACTCTGAGAAGTAATTCTGGGTATTTCTTCTCATCAGGATGATGAATGGGCTGGTTCTGCCTAAGGGAGCGTGTTTAAGCACCAGGTAAGCACTAAAAATGAAAGCTCCGTGTTTCTGCAGCTGCCCTTCGTGAAATTGGCTTCTCTAAGGAAGAGGCAGAAATTAGGGTGGTTCCAAAGGAAGCTGGGCCAGCAAAATGAAGCAGCTTCATTTTGATCCATCAGAGAAGTCCCTGGCTTACGCCAAATCATCTCAGCTACCTCAGGCACTTGATTGTGGGTTCAAATTAGGAGCCAGCAGCTTCCCAGCTCTCCAGCCTCCTGCAGGACATGTCAGCAACGGCCTTTGGGTTCACACAAACCCTACCAGCCAGGGAGAACAAGCTGTAAATCAGTGCCTGGCAACTATTAAAGGAATGAGTCCCTTTGCTGCGGCAGCAGGCGGCACCTGAAGCTCTGTCAGGTCCAAGGTTCTGGAGCAGCTCCTGGTTCACACCTGCTTGGCTTCCTCTGGGGTGAGTCAGAGGCTGAAGAGTTTCAGTCCAGTATCTATTTTAAGTTGCTACACGTTGCTGGTTCCTCCTGAGAGGGACTGGATATCATGGCTGATATCACTGACATCTCCAGTGATAGTCTGTGGGCTGCACAGTGGCAGCAGAGGGAAAATCCCAAGCCTGGTCTGCAGCAGATGGATAAAGGCTGAGCAGTGCCCAGTTCCTGGGGGTAGAGGACTCCATTTTCCCTATTCCCATCTTTTTTTTGGGATGTTCTCGTGCTGCACTCCTGATATCATTTCTCTTTTTCAGTTTCTAGACTGTTCAACACTCTTTAGCTGGAAGGGAAATCACATGCAGGTGCTGTGACCCTAAAAATGCTGCTATGAATTCAGAGATCCATTTGCAGCCATGGCAAGCCTGAATGTAGATTTAATTTTGTGCATTTTCCCTGGATTTTTGCTCTAGCCAAAGCCTGGCTGTGGCACTGGATGTGCTGTGCAGGAGAGGGAGCTTTCACTTTTGGATGTCACGTCCCTGGTAGAGATGGATTCCTTTGGTTTTGTGAGTGTGTGGGGTTTGTTGCATTACAGAGCTTGTTTAGGGAGATAATCCACTTATCAGGCCAAGAACACCTTCTCTCCCTACCAGACAACAAATTAGTTCTTCCCTTTCTGAGGGAGATAAAAAGGGATGTCCTAACCCAGAGGAACAGGGCCATGGCATGGGGCTGACAAGATCAGAAACAAAAGAAGAAGGAAAAAGAAAAACAAATCTGTTGAAGAATGGCTGCAAAATCGGAGCAATTTACTGCAGCGGCTCATTCATCAGGGGAATTTGGCCTTGCCTCACTCTAATCTAGATTGAATCTAATTTAGATTCCAAGCAAGGGATGGGAATCCTTTCCTGAACCAAAACAAGCCTTGCCACCTCCTACCTTTTCATTACTCATTCCTTAATTTGTTTGGGTTTGTTATGTAGGACACTCAGGAAGAATAGCTTAAAGCTGTGTGTGCTGGGCTGGATCTGATGCTACAATCTCTGCTTTGCTGCACATGGGGTTGATTTTTGATTCAGTTTTGATGCAGGGTTGGTTACATGCCTCTGCCTGGGGCCCCCATGAAGCGGGGTGTGAACATCTTCCTTTTTTTCCTGAGTGCTGAATTGCCTGGGGGAGAAAACTGCAGCCTTGGGCTCCAACAGTTTCTGGTTTTCTATTAAAAATCAGCTCTGCTCGTGCAGAACCATCAGGCAGAGCCCTCCTGGAGAGAAGGACTGGAGGATGGTTCTCTCCACCTTTGGGGTGTCCTGCCTGCTGACCTACTTTCAGTTCTTGCTTTATAAGTCAATAAACAGCAAAACTTGGCCTCCCAGTCCGTGCATGTCTGGGAATGGCATCATCCCTTCCCCGGGGTTTGCCAGGGCTGCCAGCACCTGCACTGGGGCTCAGGGCAGTGAACAGTCCTGATTCAGGACTCTCTGGTTAAAATGTGTGCCACGGGTTTTTCTGAGCCTGTTTCTTGGGGAGAGATGAGATTTGGGCGCTGATTTGGGTACTGATTCCAGCAGTAACCTGGAGCGTGTCAGGGCACTGCCTTGGAGCTTGTCCCAGACCACGGTGCTGCCTCCTAATTTTTGAATTCCATGCCTGATTCTTTGCTCCTCTGTGTCTTCCCTCCCTCCTTCCCAGAAATTCATCCCGGTTCTGAGGTGTTTGCTCCCCTGGGAATACTCTGCTGCCTGCAGGGATCTCCTGTGACCCTCCATGGTCTGGTCACTGTCTCGGTGCCATAAATCCTGTCACACCTACAGAGATCATTCCCATTAGAGTAATTTGTCTCCTACTGAACAAAACCTTGGGCTGTGCAGGTTGTTAAACCCCAAGGATAAAGGGGTGGATTGCAAATTCAGGGCTTGGAAAAAACCCTGCCTCCAAGCAGTGAGAGAGAAATGGGAAAATGGGAATGGGAAAAATGAGCAGCTCAGCGGGGATTTTGAGAGTGGCTTGGATTTGGGGGTATCAGGATGCCCCTGGAGAATTTGCTGGCAGAAAAGACAAATTGATCAATTTCCTTGCAGAACTGGAGGTGTGCAAAGGGTTAAACATCCCCACAGGACCAGAGCGTGTGGGTTGTGTGTTTGGAGCCCTCCCCGGCATTGGGGTTTCTGCCATCTCTGCCCTGCTGCTCATCTCTGCGCCCCATTTCAGAGCTGTTTGCCAGTTGTCTCTCCTCATGGGAAGTATTCCCAGCCACGTGAGGCAGGCGGGTGACAAGGCACAGCCAGCTGCTGATGGAGATGGGATTGTGGGAATGCTGCTTCCTCCCCACTTCCGACAGCTGCGCCAAAAACAAGAACCTCCAGCACATGTGAGCGGCTCCGGGCAAAGGCTGGGGAGCTTTGTTGGGGTTGCAGGAGGAAATTCCAGTGGAAGCCAAGGCTGCCTTGACCTCATTAGAGGCAACAAAACAGCTCCTCTCCCAAGAACCCTTTCTTGCTGCCGAGGTGAGTGCTGGGGTCTGCTGTTCCACGCCTCCAGGCGCTTCTCATGAGCAGGGATTTTGGCTTCTCCCACAGCCTGCTTTAGTCATGTCTCTCTCTCTCCTGCTTTTTTCCCTTCTGAAGTTTCCTCTCAGCAGCTGCTCAGCTCTTGGATGCAGTTTGGCACATCCAGTCTGCTGGCACTGTCATTTGAAGCTGAAAGGAATTTGCATTTTGGTGTTCAGGGAGATTTTTCAGGAATTTAGAGCCACCCCATGAAATACGGGTTGGTGGGATCGAAACTGAATTATGTTTTTCAAAATCTTAATAATTACATTGGTGGAGGCGGATCAGCATAAATTATTATTATTATTATTTTAAGAAAGTGGTTTTAAATTAGCTTTAAAACAGCTGGAGATAAGGAATTATGAGCTGGCAATGTTATCCTGCAGCTGGGGAGTTTTCCTGCTCTGATTAAAGGCAGGTACTTTCCATGGCTGAACCCGAGATCTGCTGGGCCAGACAGAGCTGAGGTTTGGGTTGGACCCTTCCAAGTGAGCTGAGATTTTCTGGGACAGAGCTTCTGTGGGATCAGGAGATGCTGCCCCTGCCAGTGTGAGCAGATCCCTTTGGTGGCAGTGTCAATACTTGGATCAAAACCCGGACAAGACAAGGAGGCAGCTCCTCCTCACAGCTTTGTCTGTCCTACATGAACCTCCCAAGGCAGCATTTTGGCTTTGAGACTGAAATAACCCACAGGAGGATCCATACCCTGCTGGAAATACTCCTGGCTGCAGTAGATCTTCCTGAAAACCCTCAGCCTGTGTTTGGAATCATGCCATGGATTCCCAGATTTGGGTTCCATTCCGTGCTGAGTGCAAGTCGTGGGATGTCTTTCAAGCTGCCTGATGAGCATTTTTAGCTGGAAAACACTAAATTAGCAGGACACGGAGTCAGCTTATAGAGAACTGGGGATATTTGCGTGTTTAATAACTTGCAAATCATGAAATGCAGGTGATTTGATGCCTCAAGAAGGAAAAATGCATGGGAAGAGGACAAAAACCACAGTGAAACACATTGCTAAGAGGAAAGCTGATTTCAGTGCTGGAACCATGTCAGTGAAGGACTCTGTGACGTTAAAAAGACAAAACTTTTCACTACTTTAAAGCACTAAAGTGCTCCCTGCTGTGTGTTGGCTCCTGTCTGCTCCAGGAGTGCGTTATGAGGTGGGGAAGAGCCTGCAAAGCTCTGCCTAGAAAGGGAAATGAGGTGAGGAGGTTTTGCTGAGCAAGATGAATAAGGGAAGGGGAAAGACTGACCTTGCTAAACCACCCTGGCATGGTCATGGGGCAGCAATGAAGGAATGGGGGTCACTGAGGGGGTGGAGGTGCCATAAACTGGTCATTACAGCAGGAAACGGGAAGTGCAGGGCCCTCAGCCCAAGCCCAGGTTTAATGTGTGGCCTTGAGCAAATCACCTCACCCTGGTTTACCCCTGTTTCCACTCTTCCTCCTGGGAGGGAGGGTTTTGACACCCTGTGGGTTCAGGAGATAAAGGACTTTATTATTTTATTGATGGATGTGCACCCAGTGCCCACAGAACCCAGGAGGAGGAGCAGCACTGACCCTCCTTGGCTGTGTTGTCTCCACATTTCAAATTCAGTATTTTTAGACCCCACAGGAGCTGGGAAAAGAAAATCATCCTTAATACTCTTAATGCTCTTTATTCCAGCTGAGGAGCTCTCTGGCATTTTAGAGGGAGCACATTTCTCTCTAAATTGAAATGAGCTTCCAGCTTTTCTCGAGGATGTGTGAAGTTTTATTGCTGCTGCCTCAGAAATGGCTTCACGCCTGTGCCTTCAGAGCGTGCCCTAATGTGCTTTATTGCTCCAGTTCCCCCAGCAACAGCCATTGTTGATATTTATTTGTGTGTTGCTGCCTTGAGATGCTGGGAAAGGGTGGCAATGCCTGTGGTATGTGGGGAAAAAAGGCTTTTTGTGGAACACCTCCTTTCTTGGGAAGTGCCATTCCTTGTCTGATTTGCATCAGGATGGGAGGGAGGAGGAGGAAGGGCGTTTGTCCAGGGGCAGGGAGTTGCCCTCTGTGGGGGAGCACCTGGGCAAGGGTTCCATGCAGGAGATGAGAACCTGATCCTTGCCAGACAACCAGATCACGTTTAGTGCTGCTGACTGAGCCCGTCTGTCAGGGCTCTCCTTCAGAGTTCATTGCTTGGCTCTTTCTGTAGTGAAATTTCTGGCATAAAGCTTATGTGTTTTATAGAAAAAGGTAATTTTTTTCTCTCTCCCAAAGGCTTCGTTCAAACACAATTCAGACAAAAAGTGGACACCCTGCCATGGTTTGGTTCTGAGCTCTGCCTCCCTCAGCCTCCCACTATTGCTCCACTGATCCTGTGCAGAAAAGCCTTGATAATATAAAATGTCTGGGGTTTTCCAATGAAAACTGTACTTCCAGAAATGTTTGTAATCAAGGATCGTTTGCACTGCATGAGGAAGGTCTGAATTAGGCGCTGCAGATGTGCTGTGAGCATCCTGAGTGCAGGAATGGTCAGAATTTAATAACTCCTGTCCTGCTGGGGCTGTGCAATGCCATTGGAATGGGAATGGCTGTGCTTAGTGGGTCACACCAGTGACCTTTCACCTCCTTCTTCCTGGGCACTTGTGGCCCTGTGGATGCTCCCAAGACATGCACTTTATATAAAAGGTTTTATCAGTGTGAATGTATTTCATTGTGTTCTCTCTCTGACATCGTCAGTGTGGCTTCCTGTCAAAGCTCAGCTGTTATCACTGCCTGGTTGTACCTGGACAAGGATCTTTTGGTGCTGAATCCACACAAGCAGGGAAGAAAAAGGGATTATAGCCTGAGTGATTTCCATTTTGATAATTCAAATGTATGTGTTAGAATAAAGAAAATGTTATGAAAGTAGGAGATAAAATTTCATTCTCTCAGGACAGCAAAAACAAAAACCTTTTTTGTCCCCGTTAGTAGGAAGTTGTGCTTGTAATAACAACCTGCTGGGAGCATGGTGCTGATATTCTGCATTTCTCTGTGAGTGAGGGTGATCAGGACTGACTGTCACAGTGTCCCTTTGTCCTGGAGCATCCCCAGCACCAGGAGGAAAAGTTTTTCCTTCTGTTTTTCCAAAGTACCACCCAACAGGGTGATTTTGGTGTTGTTAATGTGGGGGGAGGGCAGGCAATCACGGCACCATTAGGGCCAGGAACGGTCCTGGATCCCTTGATCCATCCCCACACATCGCTCTGGCAGCTGGCCCCAGTTTTTAGTCCTCACCAAAACAGCGGCTTGGGCTGCCGACCTCGTTCCAGCTGCCTTTGGAACAGCAGCCCCGGTGACCTCCAGGCAATTCCGTGACTCCTGGCTCTGCTCTGGGGATGCTCTGCTGGTGGAATTGAGTTATTCCCTGCGCCTTCCCGGGAAAACCATTCCAGCGGGAGGGAGAGGGGAAGCGGGAGGAGCAAGGAGAGGACGGCGAGGCAAGCACGTGGAGTGGAGCAGGGTTGGGATTGGATGCCAGAGCTCAGGCTGGAGAGGAATTTCTGCATCCCTCTTGCTTTTATTGTGCCGTGGAAATGTGATGCTGAAGGTTTTTCGGAGATGATGCATCACTTAAGTCCTTTATGGCCAGATGCTTTTAGAATGTGTCAGAGCTGTTCTGTTGAAGACATTTCTTGGCTTTGCTAAATCAAGAAGCCCAAATCTTTGGCCTGAAAGGGGACAATTCGCATTTGCTCACCACATATTAATTACTGCAGCTGATTAGTTGCCATGTGGCACTTCAATGTAGATTTGCACACCCAATTTGGGCTTTTTTTTGAAGAGAATTGATGAATTTCTGTAGCGTTTCACAGCAGCTGGGGAAAAGGTGTGGTGGAGACACCTCAGCTCTTTGTAGGTAAATTAAAGAACTTTCCTGGAGAAGAGATTTCCAGCTGAAGATCTCAGTCACTAAATCCTGGGATTTAGAAAGGCGGCACCGAGCCCTTAGCCCGGGGTTTGTGCAGCATCCTGTGGGGTGGGTGATGGACAGCAGTGACCCCAGGTGCAGCCGCGAGGAGGAGGAGGAGGAGGAGGGCAGGGCAGGGACACCCGGCTCCGAGGTGTGTCCGGGCTGGGAGCACAGCCCGGCTGGCCCCGGAGGCACAGCGCTACCTGCCGGGAATGCGGGAATGCTGCCGGGCTTCTCCGGGATCGCACAGCCCCGGGAATGCTTCCCTCCGCCTGCAGCAGGACATGGATGAACACACACACACACACACACACACACACTGTGCTCCTTCCCGTCCCCCAGAGCCCCACCCAGGCACTTCTCCATAAAATCTCTCCTTCCCTCGGAGTGTTTGGGCTCGGGGTGGAAACCTACGATGTCTCTAAATAGCTTTTTTTTTTTTCCTAATTGTTTCTTTGTTTAAAGTTAATAAAACACCACTAAAATACTACAAAGCAAACTACAGCAGAATACCCAGCTAAGAGGAGGTGCCTGCTTAGACACTGACGTGCCAGCAAGGAATTCCCTGTGGAAAATTGGTGTTTTGGCAGAAGAAAATTACATTTTACAGATTCAAAGCTCTGGGTAGCTTCTGCTGTTTTACACAGCAGTTTTAAATATGACCAGGGAGATGTTCCTCACTGACAGAAAACAAAAGACCTTTCAAATCTGTTGTATTTAAGCTGGAAAACTGTTCCTTCCCTGTCTCTCCTTGTCCTTCCTCCTCCTTCTTCCTTCTCGTTCCTTCTCCCTCCTTCTCCCTCCTCCTCCCTCCTTCTCCTCCTTCTGTTCTGTGGTGTGTAATTTATTACAAATGTGTTTGTCATTTTAGATGAAAGATGCTGACAATGTGCTACGAGGAAGACAAAGCTGGAAACCCACAGATGGAGGGTGCAAAACACAGCCAAAACCCCAAAAGTTTCTGTTTCACAATGGGAGACTTGACTGTCCAAAGCAGTAAGGGGCATCCAACCAAAAATCTCCATTGCAAAGTCTCCTAGTCTTTTAAGGGATTTGAAAATTATTTATGTCCGTGTTTACTGACAGCTGGGAGGAGATTCAGCCTTATTCATGTTTGAGGAAAAGCAGCAGCCAAGGTAAGACAGCAATATTTGCTGAACAAGCTTTTCTCCACTAAAAATGCAGTCGTCACACGGAGCTCAAATCATTGATGCACTTGCGTGTTTTACAAGCAGCCAGAATCCCGAAATTAAATGAGCAGATGTGAATGAAAACGTGTGGCAACCTGACACGCTAATGGGGTTTTCACCCAGTGCTGAGGTGAACGGGCTGGGGAGAGGCCTAAAAGCAAATCTGTGAAAGTGCCACCTCATTAGGCTGGGATGGGTAAAGCAGCCCTGCAGTTCCAGCACGCACAGGCTTCCCTACATGCACAGGCACTGCTTGGTTTTCTTGGCATCCAGCCCCAGAAAACAATGCCCAAAAGCACCTGGAGCGACACCAGGGCTTAGAATTTCCAGGATATATACAATAACACTCCTCTAAATATGGCCTGGATTAAAGGTCTGGGGGGAGGGAAAAAAAGCGTTTATTTAATTGCTGACCACAACGTGTTAGCAACGTGCAGGAATGCGCCCCGTGCTTGTCTTAGACACCGAGGGGGAATTTTCAGCCCAGCCTTTGGAGCGTGGCTGCTGTTCCAAGGACTCCCTGACCCTTCCAGGCCTCCGTGCATGCACAGGCTCTGCCTGATGTGAGGCTGCTCCTCATCTGAGGAAGCATTTCCCTGGCTCTGGAAGGCAGGGAATGCTCGGGGAATGCTCACAGGCTGCTCACAGGGGCAGCCACTTCTTGCTCACAGAGGGGAGGGCTCGCTGAAATCCAGCCCTTCTCATTCTTTGTCCTGATGGAAAGACAATCCTCGGAGCCAAGGATAAATAGAGGAGGTTGAACACGCCTGGGTTTTCTCTGGGAGAGAAGGATGGCAAAGCGACCGTGACTGGAGGGCCCTCGGGGGAAGCAGGAAGGGAGAGCAGTAAATCAAGCACAAGCACGATCTGTATCTAATGGAGAGAGGCCCTGCAGCGTGTGTGTGACGGAAAACACAGAGGCTGCTCAGGATGGAGCGGAATTTTCAGGAATCGTGGGGATGTTCACTCTCTGTTACATTCCATGGGGAGGCAGATCTGGCAGAAAACAAGGTGCAGCACAAATGCAGGCGGGTATTTGTGTGGGGAGAGCACGCTGGGCAGCAGAAGCACTCTGGGGACCTGCATCTTCAGGCATTAATGAGAACCCACCCTCTGGAATGTTGGGTGGGAAGGGGCTGGGTGCACCTGGAAACTGCAGATCAAGTGCTCAGCGTCGGATCTGTGCATCAGCTGGAAATGCAGGCGCAAAGGTGTGTGAAGAGCAGAGCTGGGGTTGCCTCTAGTTTAGAACGTTCAGAGGCTCCAGGTGTTGGCAGGTACACGGGGAACGCGCTTCAAACCTTGAGTGTGAAGAGAGAAATCTGAATGAGCCTTTCCAACCCCCCAGGCACCCCGTGAAGGCAGCCAGAACAGCCCTCCCTTGCCACGGCTTTTTGTCGCACGGATGTTGGAGTGCGTGGGAAGGGTGCCTACATCCATTAAATCCAACATCTCTAAATTGGCATTCATTATCCTGTAGGGCTCCTCTGCAAACCCCTGCTCCTTTCATCCTGGCTGGATGAAACAAAGGCGGGGAGTGTCTCAGTTTTGAGGCTCGGGGGTTGCAGGGCTGGGTGCGGCAGCCCTGGAGGGCTGTGCCGGCGGTCTGGGAGCAGCTGATGCCGGCGGCGGCCGCGCTCTGGGCGCCGGCAGCCAGGAGGGGCCGAGCTGATGTGATGGAGATGGCAGAGGGAGCTGCCGACGTGGCCGTGCCAGGGAGCCCAGACACGCAGGGCTCCGTTCCCACTGCCCTATCCCAGCCTCAGGGACCATGACAGTGAGGGATTAGTGGGGGCAGGGTGCTGAAATTATTTTTATCTCCTCGTCTTGTTGTGCCTGTGCACAAGTGCCAGCCTTTTCAGCCTTTTTTTTTCTTTTTTTTTTTTTCCTCCTGTGAAGCATTAACTGGGTGTGTTGCCATAGCAACTCCCGCATGGTAACTTGGGCTGCTTCTTGCAGAGATTTCTCCCTCAACAGTCAAGATTTCTCCCTCTCAGCGTTGCATCCCCTTCTCCATTTCCCCTGGAGTGCCAGTGCCCTCTGTGGTACCCTAAAGGCCACCCCTGCCCTCAGGCCGGCTCGCTGGAGGCACCAGGGCTGGGGCAGGGCAGGGAGGAGCAGCTTGTGCATCATCCTGGCGTGGGATGGGGTTGGAAGAATCTCTGCTCTCCATCGCTCGTGCAAGGCTCAGAATTAAAACGGGCTCGCAGCGTGACATCCCATTCATTTGCAAGTTTTCCTGAAGAGGGCAGGGAGGTGTTCGTTGCTTGTCCTGAACAGGCACAGGGTGACACTGGAGTAGTTCCCAGCTAAGCCCAGATTGTAGCAAGAACGAAACGATCTTATCCTTTCATTCAGCGTCTCTGAGCGAGCCCAGAGAAGTTTGCTTTGAAAACAAAACCCGGCACAGGCTGTGGCAGGTTAGGAAACTGGATGGACTACAGGTATGTGTTCCCAGTCACCTTGGATCTTGTCCGTGGTACATGAAGCAGGCTCGAGGTAAAGAATCACAGGTGAGGAACAAACCTCTCCAGAGCTGGGGAAGAGGCTGTGACCTCCCTGACCTGTAACTTCTCATCTCAAAATCCACCCAAATCTGAAGCCAGTTTCACCTGAGGTTTTCTTCACCTCAGGGCCCCATTTCCCTTCTTTAAATAGCAGCTACAACGCTGGTCTGGAATGAAGTAATTGAGGCTGGTACATGAGTGATTCTGAGGGAAAACTCATTACTTTTTCAGGATGTTTGTTTGCCACTGTAATTTGAATTATTTGGCAGGCAGGTTCTGGAGTGCCTGGGGTTAGGGGAGAAAAGGCTCCTGTTTCTACCTGGGGAGCAGCAGGCAGGAGCAGACAGGGCTGGGGGGTCAGTCAGTGTCTCGGACTGAGTCAGTGTGGTGGAGCTGCTGCTTCCTCTTAATCCTCTTGGCCCCTGTGTCTCAGCCTTGGCAGGATCCTCCGTAATAGATGTAATTAGAGCAGCGGCAGCACAAACAGTGCAGCCCTGCTGATCCCTGCTCTGCCTTCTGGCAGAGCACCTGGCTGCCTGGGAAGAGCTGTGATTTCCATGGCACTTTGTGGAACAGGTGGTTGTCAAAGGAGAGAGCCGAGGACATTGTCCAGCAGCTCCTGTGCCTATTAAAAAACCCACCCCCAGCTCTCATCTGCCGTGCATGGGATGGATTGTTCCAGAAGGGTTAGAAGCAGATCCTTGTGGTTTAACCTGCCCTTCCCTTCGTGGTGTTGTGATGATAACAAGGGGCAACAGGACAAAAGAAATGGCTCAATGTCCTCCATGCAGCTCTGGGTATCACGTCTGCTGTTCTGTCTTCCCAGGGAGAAAAATCAGATTTTAAGATCTCTATATCCATGAGGGACTTCTAAGGGGGGGTTTGGAATTGTGGTTCTGGTATCAGCAGCTTGCAAGCTGTTGGTCTCCCTGGTCACACCTGGCTCCTGGAGGTACATTACAGAGGTTTTTTTTCTTTTGGTGGGTTGCTGGAAGAGTGCACAGGAACCCAAAGAAGCCAGGTAGCAGAGGGGACAGCGAGGACAACCTGGCAGCCAGCGCGTGGCTTCGGTCAGTCCCTGCTGGAATACTTCAGGCTGCAGAGGTTTCAGGAATCCCAGTCAGCCGTGGGCTGGAACAGGGCAGAGCAACCTGTGCAGTCAGCACCGTGAGGCAGAAGGAGGGCTCAGGAGGGTGTCCTTAGCTGGGAATTACTTGGAGCAGTCACCGGAGCCTGTGAAGGGTGACATGCAGGCAGCTGCTGTGTGTGGCCATTGGCAGATGATGAATGCAGCCTGCTGACACAAACACGATTAGATGATGTCTGGGAAAAGTGCTGGCTTTGTTCTGTGCCTGCCTCACTCGAGCAGTGCAGGGACCTGATCTCACGTGTGTGCCTTCAGCACCAAACCCCTGTGCCCAGCCCTGGGAGGCCGCGGAGCTGTGGCAGTGGCCGCCACCAGCAGCGTGTGCCCAGCTGAGAGCCCGGGTACAGCTGAAGCTGATGCTTTCTGCTGGCTGCAAATGTCTCTGGGTGGGTCTGGCCACCTGCCCGCTGAGCTCTGGCCCTGCCAGTCGCTCCAGTGTCACTCTCTGCTGGGGCTGGCCAGGTTTAACTCGATAGGTTGTGCTGTGAATCGAGCTGCAGGTGCTTTAAAAGGAGCACATGTAACAAACGCTTCATTTCCCCCTCTCTGTCCACTGTGACCTTCAAAGCTGCAGAAGCCCTCCAGGGCACGGTGGCCCCCGTCCAAGGAGAGAAAGCCCAGGCTGCTGCTGGCATTAAATTCCCTGGAATCAGACAGGAACATGAGGCGAGAGGATTTCCCAGTATTTCCAACTGTGACCTTCAGAGCCGTGCAAATATTAGTATTAAACTTATTAGCAGCAGAGGCCTTTCTGTGACCCCGCAGGGATAACTCCCCCAATTCCCCCCCCTTGGCTTTTTTTGGAGGCAGGACAGTGATGCTGATCTGTGGTGTTGATCTGTAGAGACAGGACAAAGAGTGAGGGGTACAAATGGAAAGAAGGGGAATTCAGATTTTGGGAAGAAACGCTTTGCTGTGAGGGCGGTGACAGGGTGTCCGGGGAGGTTGTGGCTGCCCCATCCTTGGACGTGTTCGAAGGTTGGATGTGGCTTGGTGGGAGTTGTCCCCACACATGGCAGGGGGTGGGACTAGCTGAGCTTTAAGGTCCATTCCAACGCCTTAACACCCCATGATTGTGTGATAGCCTCTCTGATATGTCTCCAGCCAAGCTGGGCGCTGCCCGCGGGACCCCCGGAGCCCCAGGCTGCTTGCGCTGAGCCGGGAGGAGCCCGGCGCGCCCGGGGCCGGG
>VXBT01007291.1:454013-506640 GCA_013400235.1 Oriolus oriolus | reverse complement strand
CTCGGGCTCTGTCCGTGGTGCTGCCGCCCCCGCGGCCGAGCGTAGCCCCCGGACCGCGCCCGCCCCGGCCGCTCCTCGCCCGGCATCCTGTTGCTCCGGGAGCACGGCGGCGGGGGAAGAGCATCCTGCCGAGGAGCCTGAGCGCCCGCCCGGCTCGGAACAATGGCTGCGCTGCCGCGGCTGCTCTGCGCGTCCGCGCTCGCCCTGCTGCTCTGGGGTAGGTGCTGCCGTTCCCTCTCGCCTCCGCCCCTGCACCCCTGGGGCTCGCAGGGTGCTGCTGTAAAGAAGGGAGAACGCTCCCTTCACGCCTGCCCTCCGAGTGGCTATTTTGCTGCCGGGAGAAGGGAATTACGCTCGTGCAGAGTTAGTGTGAGTGTGAGGGAGTGAAGGCGAGCCCTCGGTGCCCAGCAGACTCACGGCACGAAGCATGTGCTGGTCCCTTACTGCTGGCTGTTGGTCTGGGGCTTGCAGGGTAATTTAACATCGAATTGCCTCGGGGAGGGTGTGCAGCCCGTTAAGTGGTGTTTTAATGCCGGTTTTCTGTGCAGTCTGTGTAAACTGGAGTTAATCAATCGATTGCGACTGCAGGTTGATTCCTGCCACGAGAAGAGGTTGAGTGGTTTTGCCACATTTAATGTGCGTGTGCCTTCAGCCCTGTGTGTGGGTGCCGGTGTGTGTGTACAGATCTCCTTTCTCTGAGTAAAGCAGGATCCAGGAGCTTTCCCTTATTTCTGCCTGAAAGCTGCTGCTGTCCATGGAGCTGGTAGTACAGGAGAACTGGAACCAGGCTGCTTCCAGGAATAGTCCCAGGATAATATGTTGCTTGAGAGAGTGGGTTAATGGTGCCTCAGAGGCTGGGGAGGAGGGAGCAGCCAGCAAAGTCAGCGTCTGGGCTCTGGAGACAGCCTTGGACAGACAGAGCCTGGGATTGTTTAGCCCAGGGGACAAATGTCAGCAGGGATTTGGTCGGAGATGTGCTGAAACGATCCCTTTCTGCTCGAGCGTGTGGCTTCACATGCAACGATTTCTGCCCTCTTTGCAAGAGCAGTATTTGAGAGTTGCCAGTGTTAGCACAGCTCTGATTGGAAGCGTTTTGAGCAGGAATGCCTGGGAAATCAATAACTCCTCCCACTGCCAAATTTACTCCTGCCCAAGCCCCTTGGTTCCCAGTAGTGCCCACGGAGCCCAGGGACAGGAAGGGTTCTGGACCCTCCCAGCTTTTGCTGAATTAAAGCATCCAGACCTTCCAGCTCAGCACAAAGAGCGAGCTGTTCTTCCACGCTGGAATTCTGGGCTACCCCTCATCCCAGCCTGTAATTGCTGCTCCAACAGGAGGGAATGAACAATGCCTTTAAAGTGGCATTAATTACCAGAGAAAGATGAAAGTTGTGGCAAAGCAGATGCTGGGAGAGGTGAATCTGTGTGATCACCCTCTGTTAATTATTATGAATTATTAATATCTTGGAGAAGGAAGCTTGGTAAAATCTGACATTTGAGACTTAATCTGTAATCAGGCAGTGCTAGTAATAAATCAAACCATTTTCCACTGGGAACATTAATGCCAAGAAGTGAATAACTGATGTTTCTCTAATTCTGTCTGAACACTTCTTTCTCTGCTGCTCCTCTCCCCCAGCTGGATTTTGTTCCTCAGTGTGTGTGGAAGTCCCATCTGAGACAGAGGCTGTCCAAGGGACCGACATGAAGCTGCTCTGCATCTCCTGCATGAAGAGGGAAGAGGTGACGGCCAGCACAGTGGTGGAATGGTTCTACAGGCCCCCCGAGGGGGGAAAGGATGAGCCTGTATGTATGTCTGGCAACCAAGCCCTTTCCGTTTCTTTCCTTGCTTATCCCATTCCCACACCTGCGCACAGCCCGAACTCCTGGCAGGAAAAGCTGGAATCAGTTCTTGAGTTCAAGCATTTGGGTTGTAGATTCAGCAATGCCAATTTCCAGTCCCATTCCTTCGGTACCTCAAGCCCAGTATCTAAGGATGTCAAATATGACTGACACCTGGTACCCTTGTCTGAACCAGTTCTGAATCCCAAAGCTGTTCTTTTGGAGGTGAAATTGGCCTCCAATAAATCTGCAGGACAGGATTTACTTCTTTTTGCCTCAGAGAAAGCAGTGTTATCCTGACTGTGGGAGGATCTCTGGGAGTTGCTTTGGCTCCCTGACAGGAAAAGGTAAAATTGATTCTCAGAGTGAATTAAAATGGAAATTGGACAGATGAGGGGCAGCTGGAATTCCAGAGAGAATGGTGAAATGGAGAACAAGATAAAGGCTGGGCTCACATTTCTTTAGCTGTTTTATCTGAGTCTGAAGCATTAAATCAGTGGCTGTGATTGAGCAGGGCCAGGCAGGATGACAAATATTCTCCTTCTGCCTGAGAACTAAAGGGACCAGGCTAAGGAATGAGATGGGAATTCACTTCCAGTGCCCTGGGTGATCCATTTGCCAGTGGCAACCCAAAGAACACCAACCAAAGTGAGCTGGGGCGGGCAGGGCTGTGATGATGGCGGTGGTCAGCCAGAATGTCACACTGTCACATTTGTCCTGCAGCACTTCCATCTCAGCTGAATATCCCAGGCCTTCCCAAAAAGGGCTGTTTGTCTTCACTTGGTACTTTCTGTGGTTCTTTGCTCAGGTGATCTTACAGGCACTGACTGACAGGCACTTTGCTGGCCATGAAAACCACAGGATCCCAGTTCTTAGTTCCATGGCTGATTTTTTGTGTCATTGTCCACATGTCTGTGTTTTGCTGTGCCTCACTTTTTCTCCCTCTCTGATGGAGATACTGGATTCCTGATAACTCATTTTCCTGTCTTTTGTGAAGTCACCTGATATTTTGAGGCAAAGGATGATGGAATATGAATAGCTGCTGTTACCAAGGGAGCTCAGAACATCCCTGAGCATAGCTGGAGGGGGACGCTGTCCCTGGCTCCTGCCGTGCTGTTGGCCGAGGCAGCGATTAACCAGAACACCCTTTCCCATTTCCTCACAGATCTACGAGTACAGGAAGACAAACCACGAATTTCCGAGCCGTTTCAGTGGCCGGATACAGTGGAATGGGAGCAAAGACATGCAGGACGTGTCCATCACTGTGCTCAACGTGACCCTGAACGATTCGGGCATCTACACCTGCAACATCACCCGCGAGTTCGAGTTCGAGATCCACCGGCCCCTCTTCCAGAGCTCCAGGGTGATCCACCTCACCGTGGTGGAGGAGGGTAGGAAGGGCTGCCAGAAAGTGTTTTGTGCTGTCACTGGCCGTGGGTGTTGTCACCCGGGGATGGAGTTTGTCACTGCACCACAGGAGAGGGTTCTGAGTTTGTCAGCAGCAAACGCGGGGCTCAGGAGCAAAAAACCTGTCCCTCATTTGATGGCTGGAGGCTGTTTTTAGGCACAGGCTGGTTGTGTGCGACTGTGGGAAGGCACAGGGAGCTGGGCACAGCTGGGCACAGCTGGGCAGGCGCGAGCAGAGGTTTCCAGCTCCTCCCGTGGCGGCTCTGGGATGTTACAGCAACGCCTTTCCCAGGGAGCCGCAGCGTTTCCTTGCTGCCGCCCCCTCCCTCCTGGAACAACGGCTCATTCTCCATTTTGATCCCAGTCTCCTGCTTCTCCTCCTTCCCTCTGGAGTGCTCCTGAGTCCCTCTGTTCCTCTTAGTGTTGCTGGGTTCAGTGCTGAAATGCTGGCCCGTTACAGAGCAGTGGGAATTCTGCTGCCCTCTCCAGAGAGGGGCACGAGCTTTCAGCCCTTTTGTGTGCCCTGTTCCCCTCCCTCTCCCCCACGAGCACCTCGGAGTTTTGATCCCTTACAAATCACTGGCGGCACAACAGAGCCGAGTAACACGAGCGAGCAGGGCACGGGGAGGAAACAGAGCGTGAAGGTGAGATAGGTGAGCAATCCGAGAGGGTGTGCGGGTGGCACAGACGGGGCTGTGCATCTCGGATCCCGCTGGAGACACGCGCTGGGATCCCTGCCTGTTGCAGGTCCCTCTCTTTAGCCCCCTCACAGCCTAAAGGCACCTGGGGATCTCTGGCAAGGCAGGTGAGGAGGGATGACACAAGGGTGGAAAGCGTCCGTGGAGCTGCATGCAAATGACACGGGGTTATTTAATTTTTTTTCATTTTATCAACAGCTGGAGAAGATTTCACCTCTGTCATCTCAGAAATCATGATGTATATTCTGCTGGTCTTCCTCACGCTGTGGCTGCTGATTGAAATGGTCTATTGCTACAGGAAGGTGTCCAAGGCAGAGGAGGCTGCCCAGGAAAACGCGTAAGTGTGGAACTCCTGGAGATGAGAGCTGGCCTGCCAGGGTTCTCCACGTGTCCCAGAGCAGACTGCAGGAATACTGAACTTTGCTATGGCACGGCCTGGTTGGTGTTTGCTCTGCCCAAAGTCCTTGCAGCGTTTAGGAACACCACGATGGTGCCCCTTGCACCTCACACCAGGGAGGGAGTGAACGGCGTTCCAGGGTGGCCTGGTTTGGACCATGTGGAGATGCTCTCCTGGAAGGTCTGGCTTCATCCTGGCCCATTCCCATCTTTCCACACACCTGGCTTGGTTTAGAGCACTCTTTGTACATAGGAAGGCTGGATGAGTAGGATCTTAGGGTAGGGAGGACTCAGTGCTTGCTCCTGCCTATGCCAAGGAGTTTCCTACCGTGAGCATCTCCTACAGGTGACATTTGTTACCTCAGAGGTGCTGCCAGGCATTCAGCAAAGGCGAGTTTACCCAAACTGAGGTTTACACTGTGTGCTTTCCTCCTTCTCTCCGACTACAGGACAGACTATCTTGCGATTCCGTCAGAAAACAAGGAAAACTGTGCTGTGCCTGTGGAGGAGTAGCAGGGAGGAGTCAGCAGAATGAACGGCACCAAGGTGGGTGATGAGGAAATGGTCACTGCTTGGGTCTGTCCACCCCTCAGCCTCCCTGAGGTGGGGCTGGAGACCCCTGGGGTGTGGCTGTGCACCTCTGGAGCTTCCCCAGTGGCCTCAGAAGCAATGCAGGTGTCTTTAGGTGTGGGATGTACTTGCATTGCTTGAACCCCCAAACCAACACAGGCCATGATGTATTTCTGCCTCCTTTGCCTATTGCTGTGGAGTTGGGAACCTTCATTTTCCCCTGCACGAGGGCAGCTGTGCCCATGAGGACTGTCAGGGCTCTGTCTCCAAAGGAAACATCCCCTAGGAAGGGGTTTGTGTGCTGAAGATTAAAATCTGGGTCTTTTACTCTCTCGTTCACGTCCCATCAGTGCCTGTGCTAACTCTGTTGCGATCCTCACCCCAGTGAGCTCCAAGAGGAATTGTCTCCCTTGCAGGGGCTCTGAAGACAGAAGGACCATGCCATGCCAGCCAGGTTTGAGGGGGAGCTCTGCGCCGTCGGGAGGAACACGGGGAAGTGTAAATTCTCTTCCATTTGCCTTGGACTCTGTACAGCCTTGACTTTGGTCCCATGACCCCATCCCGAGTGCCAGCCCACGTGCTGAAGGACTCCTCTGTGGAAGCACGCTGAGCCAGTGGCACAGGGGTGTGGGCAGCACGGCTCCTTCCCGAGTTTCGGTTCCATCATCACCTCAATGGCTTTGTAAATGTTACCTGTCACTTCTCAGCTGCTCTCACCACCACCTTTATTTGCTAAATACGCTACTTCTCCATTGCAGAGGTCATGGGTATGTATGGCACGCTGCTCTGAACTGCAGGACTGCCAGTGAGGTTCTCTTAGGGGGTTATTCCACCACAAACTGTGGCCCAAGCAGTTTTACTGGTGTTCAAACAGGAGGAATTTAATTAATTAATGAAGTCACTCTGGATTTTGGGCTGTCCGTGCCCAAGCACGGGTGAGGACTGTGATGCACTGGAAATGTGTAGTGGGAAGGACAGGTCCCTGTGCCATGTTCACACTTTCTTCTGGAGGGAATTGAGAATCCAGATCCTGAAGTATTTCTGCTCTGGGAGGCAGGATGATGTAAGTATGAGAATCCCCTGTGTCCCTCTCATTTATCAAGTGTCAGAGCGCTCAGCTCCTCCCAGCTGCCTGGCACAGCAGGTTTGCTCCTAGAGTACACAGTGGCAGGAGGAACCTGCAGAGCCACGTCCTGCAACAGCTGGCACGGCAGCAGGACGAGGTACGGGATCCACCTTTTCCTGGGAATCCCCAGAAAGGAAGGCAGCCTCATGCTGGCAGGCAGGAGAAATGAACAGGATGCAAAGCCCTCACAGGATGGCAGCTGGGTAAAGTGGTTCTAGTTTTTGTAACTGTGACCGTTCTCTGGTGCTGTAGCAGCACCATCTAGAGGGACAGACAGAAAACACCCACCTTCCCCAGTTAATCCTAATTCTCTCTTGTGGTAATTAATCACCAGTATAAATAGTCTGGGTTCATCCTAAATGATCCCCTGCTGCCCAGGAATCACCCCGGAAATTGCATCTTTCCCATGCAAACTTGCCTTTCCTGAGGGTTAAGCAGAGTAAGAATTGTTTTCTGTCCTTCAGTGTGGATCAGTGGTGCTCAACAGCTGGGATTGGAAGGGGGGAAAAGGCAGAAACGCTGCCCAGGGTGGAACTGTGCTGTAAGACCAGGTGGGGAAGGTCTGGGTTTGTTGTATGGCAGAGGCTGTGCCATCCCTGCTGCAATGGAGCCTGTGCTGCTTTGCCAGAGTTGACAAATTCTGCTCCACTCACTGCTTGTAAGTAGTCCCAAAGTGCTCGTGACTCCAGGCATGCTCCCCACCTCCGGAATCCCCTCTGCTTTGTTCTGCTGCTTTTTATGTGTTTGCTAAAATCACGGAAATTACCCCATTTGTAAGTGAGGCCCAGGCCAGATTTCCAACTGGCACTTGTTCAAAACCCTTTTTTTAGAGTGGGTGTCAACTTTAGTAAACTACTCCAGTGCAGTGTTGGTAGTAGGACTGCGCCCAAATCCAGAGCCAAGCCTGGCAAGGGGAGCACATTTTCCAGACAAAGCACACTTGTAGTCTGGGCACCAGTTCCCAAGAAAACTAATATCCAAAAGGGATATCCAAAAGAATATCCGAGCAGCTCCTCTTTGAATTCAGCTGGATGTCATCTTTTTCCCCATCCCAGTTTGCCTGGCAGAATCCTGAACTCAGCAGAAGAGGGACTGGGTTGTAACTCTGGAGTTTCCAGCACTGACCATGGCATTGAGCCCGTGGTGATTTTTAGGACACCTCTCTCCCACTTCAGCTCTGCTCCTCAGCCCCTGTGAACCGCGGATCACCCTCTGGTGTCACACTGATAAATCAAAAAAGGAGTGAACCCAAGAACTTCTTGAGAGCTACCTCAGGTGGTAAAGAAGGGCCATCCCCTTGTCCTGCACCTCCCCATATCCCACAGGCATCCTCTGCAGATGCTCTTCTTTTGGACAAATCTTTCACTTTTCCAGTTCCTGCAGACAGGGGTGACCATGGCCACATGGTGTTCCAAGCAGGAGGAAACAGGGTGCAAAGTTTTGCTCAAGAATCTCACAGGGAAAAATGGATAATAATTAAAATATCAGTGATTTTTCAAGACCTGGAAGAGATGCTCCTGGCAAAGACTCTGTGTGTGTGTGTTTGGAACGAGAGAGGAGACTCCGGAACAGGCAGGATAATAAAAAGAACAGAGAGCCACGCTGGTTGTTGGATAGATTTTTTAATTGATACCGTACTTCCATGGTACTAACTACTTACACGGGGTTTGGCTGCAGAGCCTGTACAATTCCAGCACGTTCCAGTATCGTTTTTTAACCGCGGGGTTTTTTTTTGTTTTTGCGCACAGCGCAAAGTTTCTGACAGTCGGGACAACTCCTGAAACAAACCCACAATCCTTCCCCCACCCACCCCAGAGTCACCTCAGCCATCAGCCCCCGGCTCCCCGGGCTCTGGAGGGGATTCCAGGAGGGAAGCACGTGCCTGTGGTGGTTGTAGGACCCTCGTTCATCGGCAGCTGTGCACGGGAATTGCGGGATCCAGGCGGGGAGAACACGCCCCAGGGTTTTAGCAGCTTTCTCCAGCCCTGGAGCACATGGTGGGAGATGAAATCCCACGGGAACAGTGATGGCCCAGGTGCCACAGCCATGCCAGGCCACTCATGGGAGGTTGTAACGCTGCCACTGCTCTGCTGCTCTTCCCTCCCTCCACGTCCAGCCCAGAGCCAGGTCGGTGCTTCCATCCCAGCTCTCCGAGGGCCATTTCCCGGGAGGTGGGATCGTGGAGATGGGGATGACGTGCGTGGCACAGGCTCCACCTCTCTGCTGGATGGATGAAGCTGTAACAGCCGCTCTCCCAAACCCCAGTGTCCGCCGGGGACGCGGCTCCAGAGCCTGAGCTGCACATCGGGGTTTGTTCCCTACCTACTCTCAGGGCTGGGCTCGGGGAAGGTGGCCTTTAACGTTAGCAATGGAATTGGCCTAAATGAGTGAGGTAACAGAAACGGCCAGAGGAGGAACCTCCCCGAGCCATGTGCAAATATAATTCCTTCAGCAGAAGGAAGTCCTTTTCCCTACTGAAAAAAAATTAAAATAAAATAAAATAAAATAAAATAAACCACATTCACTTGAAGAGCATACAGACTGCGGGAGGGGAAGGCAGGCAGGGACAGCACCAGGTCAGACCATCTATGACACAGGGAATGATTGTCCAGCAGCAGAGGTGGGAGGGGACAAGGAAAAGCCATAGCGAGCACTGCAAAACGTGTGGGAGAGGAGGAGGGCACGGCCTGCCACGGATCCGTGCTAGGAGAAGCCCATGCTGTCTGCCTAGATCAGAGAATGGCCTCAGTCAGCAGTCGCCCAAGACACGAGGAGATTATTTGGCCAGTGTGCACATCTAGAAAATGAGAGGTTTTATGGCACAGAGAGACTCGTGCTGGAGACTGCACAGCGCAGAGATCAGAGCGTGTCCGAGGGGGAACGGGCCGGAAAATCAGCCCAGGAACCACACTGGCACAGGTGTCCTGTGAGCCACTGCCCTCGGGGGCCTGGGTTCCACAGGCTCTGCTCTGAGCTGTGCTTTAAGCAAGCCCCTGCCAGGTATTTTAAGTGGTGCAGAGACTGAAAAGACTAAGCCAGAGTCCAGGTGGCTGTGCCATGGACCGTGTCGGTGGCAGCCTGGCAGAGATCCCGTGGGAGAACCCCTTGGAGCTGGGCAGGCAGTGCAGAAAGCACCGATCTATCAGGAGCTGGGGATGGCAGCAGCTGCCTGGGCAGACAGGACAGAGCTGCCTCCCCAGAGCCAGGCACTGCTGCTTTAAACAGTGATTTTGAGACTGATTTTCTGCATAATGTGGAACCAGAAAGTTCCAGCTGTAAATCAGGAGAGAGTTTGTTTCTGTGCAGGTGCTGCCTGGCACAGTGCTCCTGGGGAGAACAGCCGCTGCAGCACGCACACGGAGCAAATCCAAAAGGTCTCGTTCCAAGTACCCACACCAAAAGTGTCTCCTGCCACTCTCTGGGAAGGAAATTTCTACCTTCTTGCATAAAGGTAAGGAAAAGCTCCTATGTGGCTACCAGGACAGTGCTGAGGAGCCAAGGAAGCTGAAAAGTCTGTCCTTATCTACACCCAGTGTAGCTGCTGAAGCTGTCTGATAAGGACATGGATTAGCACTCCAGGATTAGCACTCCTAGAGCAGATCTCCCACTACATGCAGCTATTTCAGAGGCAGTTTTGTGCCTTCAGGCCTCCCAATCCAGCAAAGCCTTGTGCTTTGAAACCTTTCCTCTTCCAGTCCAGGGCCATATTACACTGAAGACCTTTCCTGTCCCTAAGGTTTCTCCTTCTAAGATCAGAAGCATCCAAGCAGGGTCAGGTGTGAGAGGAATGAAGGACTTGTGTTTACAAACAGGCTGTGGGCCAGCTGGTAGATAAAACCAGCACTGCGAGATAAGAGAAGCAATGGGAAGGATTCCACTGATTCATGAATGGAAAGAAAGAGATTTGTCTCTTCAAACCAAAGGTCTGCTGACAAATGAAATTAGATATTGAGAGGTGAAAGAAACAATAGGAAAGAACCATAAATGCCACAAGAACTAAGATAAAAGTAATAGAGAGGGGGTGGGGTATACATTAGAAGGGAGTCTTAGGAATTAGGTGTTCTGGGAAGTCTGTACCTCTCGAGTACCTCAGGAAGTGGGGAAAGAGAGAGGGAAATGTGGCTGGGAATTAGGACAAAAAAGGAGGCTGCACCCTCCAAAAACTGGAGAGACCCCAGGGGATGCCCCATGGCCTCTCCCTTTATTTGAATAAAGTAACAGGACTCCTCTGTCTCCTTTTTGGACATAAACCTCTGATGTTTGTGGATTCATTTTCCTGACAGGTGTCACCCAGCAGTCAGAGCTGGGTGTAAGTGCAGCCTCTGTCACAGCAGAACAGGCAGCTCAGGGTCATGTGCCTTTCTTGTCTTCTCCCAAAGGACTTGAGTGAGCCAGGAAGGATTTGTACAGAAGTTAGGATAAGTCAGTATGAGTTAATAGCAAAGTTTTCTGACTGGAGAGTGCCTGAAGTGCAGAGCACCCAAAAAGCTCATTATCCTGTTAATCCACAGCCAACTCCTCTCCTTCCCACTGCAGGTGCCTTTCTATCCTCCATTTTCCCACATTTTCTCTCTGGAATGTGCAGGCCCAGCAGTGCCCCTGCCTTGGGCAGCTCACCACCTGGAATAACCTGGTTTTTGGTCCTTCAGAGACTTTACAGGCAGGTGCTGCTCTAGATCCCTCTGGTATCTGCTTTGGGAATGCCTGGTTGCACAGCAGCTACCCAGGACTCAAATCCACTCATCCCAGCTGCCAGAACTGCTCTAAGATAAGCCCTGGAAGGTGTGTATTGATCAGAGGTGAGGTTGCACCAAGACCAGATCAGTGAGGATGTCACAACCTGGTGAATCAGAGCCTCCTGCTCCCCCTTCTCCCTCCTCCCAATAGGAAGCATCTTCATTGGCAGGAATTAGGCTACAAGCTGTTGGCATTATTTTGCATGCTTGGCTGGAGAAACACCTTAAAAAAAAAGAAAAATCCCTGTTTTTGTCGTTGCTCAGACCCTGCAAATCAAACCCCAGCAGATGTGCAGGTGGAAGGGTCAGACTGGGAGGGGAAATGCACCTGCTGTGACAAGAATCCAGTGGGATTTCTGGCACAGGGGAGAAGCAAAACCCTGATGGTGGAAGCCAGGCTTGGCCGGGAGTGCTGAGGGAGGCACCACCCTCTGTAACATTACTCAGGCCTCTCACTCCTAGAAAGTGTTACTGATCCCTCCAGGAAATGTAATCCAAAATTGTCTCTGGCCCCAGGAAGAATTAACCTGGCAGCTGGGACTGAGCAGGGGCAGCCGATTCCTATCCCAGCTCTCCAGAGGAGTGAAACACTCCCAGGTTTTGTTTAAACCCTCACCTTAGTGCCTTAAAGCCTTTGCTTTCCCCCTTTTCATTACTACTGTGGGCGATTAAGAGGCAATAAAAGCTTGTGAATCCCATCTGTTGGGGTTTTAGGAGTTACCTTTTTGTTTTACTCTTCTCAAAGAATTTTTCCCCATACATACCCCCGAGCAGCAATACGTTGATAAGATACATTAATTACTGGGTGCTTAAGAAAGACAAAAGACCTGGCCACAGGGGGAGGGGCCCAGCTGGCTGCCTTCTATCTACCTGGGGTTTTATTGGGTAGGACAGAGATGCTGCGAGATTGAGACTGGATAAAAGGGCTGGGGTAGAGCCCCTTGGCTGCCGCCTCTCTCGGCCTTCAGAGGGGAAAGAGGCTGCGCTGGCTGTGGGGAGAATTCATCACCGCTGCAGGGTCCTTCCTTCTGCCGTGAGCAGAGCCGGAGCGGCTGCTGCATCGGGACCGTGCTTCACTGAACCGGGGACCTTCTCACCCTCCGCTGGGCTGCCTCAGGGGAAAAGCGCGGGATCGCGAGCCCGCCCTTCCTTCCCTGCCCCGCTGGGAGCCGCGCCCTGGCTCTTCCCCACCGCCCTGAATCTTGGCTGCTTTGCCACGGCCAAGCACCACCCGGACCTCACCTTCTGCCGCAGGCGGGCGTGGCGAGGGAGAGGCTCTGTGAGAAATGCGATGGCCACTGCGGCCCTGCGATGGGGAGACTCTGTGAGAAATGCGATGGCCAGTGCGGCCCTGCGAGGGGGAGACTGTGAGAAATGCGATGGCCGGTGCGGCCCTGCGAGGGGGAGGCTCTATGAGAAATGCGATGGCCAGTGCGGCCCTGCGATGGGGAGACTCTGTGAGAAATGCGATGGCCGGTGCGGCCCTGCGAGGGGGAGGCTCTGTGAGCAATGCGATGGCCGGTGCGGCCCTGGGGCCTGGCGAGGGGGAGACTCTGTGAGAAATGCGATGGCCGGTGCGGCATCCGCGTCGCGCGTAACCACAGCTCCTGCCAGGGCCGCTGCTGCCCGCGGGGGCCCGGCCTGTCCGACGCCGACCCCTGCAAGGAGTGCAGCGTCCAGGAGAAAGACAGGGATGGCTGCCTAACATCATCAACCTCGGCAGCTCCAGGACAGATCTCTTCTATGAAAGGAGGAAGTACGGCTTCAAGAAGAGGTGATCCTGTTTGTTCGCGGCTGCCCTCCTGTTCCCGTGTTTTCTTTGGCAGATTAATGCAAGGCCATTTCTTGCAAGCGCTTCTGTGGGATGCATGCCAATAAAACGTTTTCTTTTGGGTTTTTGTTGGTTTTGTGTAAATTTCGGCGCCCCCTGCAGCCATGGGGAAAGTGCCTGAGAGGCGAGAGAGGCTGGCACTGGGCTCTGTTCTGCCAGTTACTGTTGTTTGTTTGCCTTGTTTATATGTATATATGTTAAGAACTGTTATTCCTATTTTCCCATATCTTTGCCTGAAAGCCCCCCCTTAATTTCACAATCATCATAATTAGGAGGGAAGGGCATTAACATTTTCCCTTCTAAGGGAGGAATTCCATTCCTGCCTTCCTCAGCAGATCACCTGTCTTTCAAACCAAGACACCATCCAACTCCAAGCCAGACCGGCTGCCAAGTGGGAAAAAGAAGTAAGTGGACAAACCAAAATTCTAAGGCCTCAAAGAGAAACCTCCCTCAGTGTGAAGGACGCTGCAGCACCAGGTTCTGGTTGGTGCCCACCAGCCTTGTGCTCCTAATGAAAGATTTCACGTTGCTGGGTGTCAGGATCGGTGTGAAACAGGTTAAAAACCCAGTTTAATGTGCAGGTAGAACAAATATTAGTGTTGAAGATTGCTACAGCTCCCTGGCCTGACATTAATTTAACAACTTGTGCAGTTCTGTCCCTGGGGCCCAGCCTGAGGGAACATCCCGAGCCTGCAGCTGGAAATCTGCACAGGAGAAAGGATGCAGGATGAGAAGAAGGGTTCCTTGCCTCCCTGACAAAGAGGATGTGACACTGGTGAGCAACTCATGCTGATCAGCAGCACTGATCTGTGACCCTGTCTGATTTCTCCTGTCTCCATACACTCATGTCCAAACCCCTCCCAGCCAGGTGGAGGAGCCCCCCACGTGCCAGGTTCCCCTTTCACAGTGGCCTCTCTCTTTCCTGGCGTGGGCAGGGTGAATCCCAGCGCTTCCTCTGTCTCTAAATTCTAGAAGAGGGAAATTCCAGCAGCAGGGGAAGTTTGTGTGCTTAGTAATTGTGGGAGTGACTAACAGGGGAAGGGGGACTCTCGGACAGTCTGGCAAGTCACAGCAGGGAAAACGAGCCACAGAAAGCCCTTCCCAGGCCCTAGCACCTCAATTTCATTGCACAGCAGCCATTTCAGCAGCCTCCCTGGAAAAAAGTCAGGGAGTAGTACAGTAGTCAGCAGCATTAAATGAAATAAATAGTCATAAATACACATTACTCTCTGGTTTTCCCCGAGTGGACCTTGCTTTCACAGTCTGAAATGTCTTTTCGATAACCTGGCTTCATCCATGCTCCTGCAAATGTGAGTCTCGTGTGGGGCATGTGTTTAGCACTCGGTCATGGAGATTGCAGGCAGGCTGGGAGAAATCAGCAGGCTCTTCCTGCATCCATTACCTTCCCCTAATTGCAAAGTGGGAGCTTGAGAAGGTTTTCCTCAGACTCCACTGAGGACGTTCTGGGGTACAGAATGGCGTGAGACCAATTGTTGACCCTGGCGCTCCCTGGAGGAGCTACAACTGCACCATTTCCAAACTGGGAATGTGCAGCTGCCTCCCTCCTGCCAGTCAGAAGGTGGAAAAATCCCAGTGTTGGACCCAGAGGGCCTCACATTCCCCTAACCTACCTGGCTGGGCAAGATGCCAGAGCATTAAACACTCTAAGAAGCAGCCTGCATCCCAACCAGTCCCCGTGGAGTCTGTGCACTGCACAGCACAGCCAAGCTGCCCCTCTTCCTCATCTGGCTGCTAATGGAGTCTGGAATTATCCCCAGAACAACAGAAAATGCACACTGGCTTTTTCTGAGTGCAGCTCTACCACCTGGCTGACTCTCAGGGCTTCACTACCCAGCTGATGGGAGACACCCCTCAGGTGCCTCACACCCAGCTCTGTCCTGCCACCCTCTGATGGTCCCTTTTGCCTCTCCCCTCTTGGTCCCTGTGACCCTTCCTGACCTCTCCTGGATTTCTGGAAGCCTCGTTGCTCTACAGATGCAGTCATGTAAATATCCACAGTGATGGCTGTTGCTGCATAGATACAATTAGGTAAATTTATCCCAGGCAAGGAAAAAAAGCTGTTGTCTTTCCCCCCGTTTTCCCACAGATTTTACAAGACAAGGGCTGAGTGAACGAACAGGAGAGAGATTTGCTGAGCTGGGTAGTGGGAGTGGATGCAAACCAATCCTAGTTTTGGTTTTCTGTTTTAGATTTGGGTCCTCCCACCGTGGTGATTCCAGCACCGATGCAGACCTGCAGCACAGGGGTGGGGCAGGGGCCCAAGCACAGAGAAAGCAGAGAGGACAGGTAAAGGGGACACTGTCACAGGAGTGGCTCTCCTCCTCCCACACACCTTGGGGGCAGACACTCCTCTCCCCACACTCCCCTCGCTCTCCCTGCAGCAGCCACGACAGCGAATCGGGGTTTGTGGAAGGGACCGCAGCTCGGCCACGCTCTGTGCTCTGCTCCCCGAGCCAGGCTGGCCGCCCTGACAGCAAACTGCTGCTCCCACGAGGGGCCTGCCACGGGCATCTGCCCTCCACAGACCCACAGCAACTCCCCCTCCTCTCCAGAGCAGTTTTGCAAGGGATTGACTGCGACTGCCCAAACCTCTGTGCCCTGAAGCCGGCAAGGTGAGGGAGCTGACAGTGTCCCCTTGGAGAGAGAAACAGTGAGCAGGGAGCTGCATGCGCAGGGAGGGGATGGGGACAGGGCGGGGGCACTCACACTAATGCTTCCCTTTGAGACAACAAAAACGAAACAGACAGACAGACAGCCAGGAATATTACAGAGGAGCAGTGCACGGGCCCAGGGAGCAGGGCTGGGCACGGCCCTAAGCACACCTCAGTGCTGGGAGAGCACAGCCCTCCCACACACACACACACCCCCCATGCTCCCAGAGACGCTCCAGTTCAGCCAGTGTTGGAGGTCACTCCTTCCCCTCTTTAGGCTTTTTTTCTTTTTTTTTTTTCTCTTAAAATCTGTATATAATATATATATATTTATATATCCTATTTACACGTATTGCACACCGTCCTCTGGCCTCCTGCATTCCTGCCTGTTAATGGAAACGTTTCCGTTTCTCCTCTGGATCTGACCCGAAGTCCCGGGACCCGATGCCATTCTGGAGATTTATCAGTGAATCCTTCATCTGCAAGACAAGAGGTTTCTCCACTGTGGTGCTATCCTAGAGGAGAGAACTTGGGGATCTCCTTTTTCCCTGTAAAGTATCGATGCCAGAATTGTGGGTTTGGGAGTGGGGTGTTGGGGCTGGGATGCACGAATGGGGACTGAAAATTCTCCAAGAGAAGGGGTGAGCAGGGTTACAGGAAGTTCTCTCTCCTTAGGAGAGAGCAGCTCTCATTTAGGGGCTTATGAGGAAGCAGCTCTCATTTCTGGACTCTCTTCTCAGCAGCCCCATGTGCTTTTTAGGGAGCACACCCTGAAATTCCAGGCTTTGTGCTCTGGGACTGTGCCCCCTTCCTCCCTGAAAGCTGCATGTAAATCCAGGGTTCAGGTAAAACCAGTTTGCTCTCCAAACTGGGATGACACACTGGATACAAGATGTGCCAGTACAAGATTTTTGGCTCTGTAGAGTTCTCTCCTTGATATTCACAGACCCCTCTGATGTGAGAGGGCAGCTGTGGCACCCTGTGAGAGCCCTTGTGGTACCCACCACCACCAGGAGATGGATCTAAAGGAGCTGGCACACCTGAGGGACTGGGGTGGGAGCAGAAAATGCTGAAGGATGGGGAGCAGGACTGGGAGGACACGGTGACCCCCTGGCCACAGCCCTGCCTGGAGCCGGGCAGCCTCACCTGGTCCAGAAGCATCACCGAGGATTTGATGATCTCGCGCCATTTCTGCAGCTCTGAGTCGTGGTACTTCTGCTGCGACTCCAGCAACTGGGCCCATTCTGTCTGAGACTGGGGTAACCTGCCAGGAAAACACAGGCAGGGGTCACAAAATCACATCATTTGTACAGAGATTTCTCTTTATTGTGAGGAAGAATTGCACTGGCTCTCTTTTCCATGGCAGGTGTATGTAGGTATCAAGCCCTTCCCTTCAGGCCCATTTAAACCCCCAGAACAGAACTGAGGGGAGTGGAATCAGGACAGATGGAAGCATCCCAGGTGCTTGGATCGCTTCAGATGCTTCCACAGCAATCGTGGCTGCAACACAAAAGTTACCCATGTGGAGCCACCCACATAATTGCAGCGCTAGCACATCACACTGTGCAAGCAGGACATAAATTCTGTATTAAATACTATTGTAGTAGTCTAAATAAACACCAGAAGTACCAGAGAAAGATAAAATCACTTAAAGTATCTATCTGTGGAGAAGTAGCAGAGCTGTTATGGGGAAGTAATAATTGCCTTTCCTAAGGAGGAGAAATGACACAAGTAAAGCAAAAAGTTCTAACACAGTGGTAGCACACGGCTAGGAATGCTTAAAGTCAAACCCAGTGCAGCAAGGAAACAACTGGGACTTCAAAAAAGGGACACAAGGGGACAAAAACACCTCAGGAAAGTGGAATCAGGATGTTCTCAGCCTCTAAAAATAGACCAGAGACCATTCAAGGCAGGACACACTGCTGATGTCAGGACCCTCCCCTTCCAAAACACAAACCCACCAGCGTGTGTGTCACAGGCCCAAATTCTCTGAGCACAAAGGGATCATTCTAAGATGCTGCTTTCCACACAGAGGGAAGTTTGGCCATCAAAGGAGGGGAAGTGACCACCTTGGCCCAAAACTGTTCAACATTTATTCGCAGAGCATCCTCTGTTCCATGGGGTGCTGGGAAGAAGCAGAGTGGCCTTAACTCTGCTCTTCAGCTGCAGTGGAAATGCTCAGAGCCCTTCAGCTTCACCTGTTTCACACAAAAATGAGAGCCCAGAGCTCTGGAGTGCCGGGAGAGCCTCTGCCATCCACGAGAAACAAGGAAAGCCCCAGCAGGTGCGGCTGTACCTCTCCTGCAGCCTCAGGCCCTGCCACGCCGTGAGCGTCTGCGTGGTGTATTCCAACATCCAGAGCTTGTAGAACAGCATCATGTTGAGAATGACCAGCAGCACCAGACTGCAAAGGAAGAAAGGAGCCAGTTTAGGAGCATTTCACAGCTCACTGCTTGCCAGGAACACCTGGGACAACACCCAGGGCTTTGGGAAGGTATCTGAGGCGCAGTCCATGCTGTGAGTGGGGATTTAATCTGAGTGAGCACCCAAAACTTCACCTCGTGGAAGAAATGTGTGAGGACAGACAGACAGAGAGACAGGGATGGCAGCTCAGACAGAACAGGCTGGGTGAGTGGATGCGCTGGATGCAGAGAAAGGGAGGGAAATGGGAGAGTAAAGAGGTAAAAAAA
Organism: Oriolus oriolus; assembly: GCA_013400235.1. NCBI lineage: Eukaryota > Metazoa > Chordata > Aves > Passeriformes > Corvidae > Oriolus > Oriolus oriolus. The sequence continues at coordinate 488,678 of VXBT01007291.1, read as the reverse complement.
GAGAGAGACAGTACCTGAAACAGATCCTAATGGGAGCAGGGAAGAGAAAAGACGGAGCAGCCGCAGGTTAGAAACGGACTGACACAAACTGGGCTGAGAGGAGGAGGCTCAGACAGCGCAGGAGGTACAGGGGGCAGGAAGAAGGAGCAGAGGGCAGAGAGGCAGGAAGGACAGACAGGGATCCGTGTGCCTGCTCTGGTGGTGAAGTTCCCTGAGCACAGCTGAGCTCCTGGGGACAGCAGGTGGCCATGCAGGCACTGGGTGACACACACACACACACACGTTCACATCCAGCCGCCCCCATCCCCACGCCCTGGCACTGGGAACACACCACAGCCGTGCCCTGCCCAGCTCCTGCACCGCTCCTCTCACCCCCCAGCACACAGGGGCATTTCCACTCCTCCCCAGGAACAGATTCCAGAACGCCAGGCTGGTGCCTGCCTCTGAATAGTGCAGCTATTTTGCTGGAAGAATGGCCCACTATGACCAGTTCAGTCAGGCGGATGGCAACTGGCCAGAGGAATATTCTGGAAACATCACAGAGGGCTCTGTGACCCGACTGAAGGCGGCAAGGGACAGTGGCACAAAGCTTTTGTACCTTTTTGCTCTGTTCTCACCACGACCGTGCCTTACACCACCTCATTTATCCCTGGCTGGGTGCTGCTGCAAGCTCTGTGTCCCCTCTGGGACCAGGGAGCACTGAAAGGAGCTCAGCTTGAGCTGTAATTCCAGTCCCTAAACCCCAGCTTCTCTACACCTCTCTAAAAGCTGGGTGGATCTTAAGAAAAAGCTGAGCCCAAGTCAGAAAAGCCTGGATCAGTGCTTTAGGCTGTTCTGCTCCACAGCACCTGGCCCAGCAAGCACTGCAGCACTAAATGAAGCCTGCTGTCAGCCCAAGGAACAGTAAATACACTGAATTTAGGTATTAAACTGAGCCACAGGGATGTGAGGGGCCCATTCCCAGCTCACATCCCAGTCCAAGACTACCAGCCCTGAAAGGTTTGCCAGGAAAAGACACCCAAACCAAACAGTTCCTGCTGCTGAGCTGATGAACTCACACCAACCTCTCGTGCTTCAGGTGTTTCTTTACTTACTGTGCAGAACTCATCTCTAAAGGGTCCAGCTGCTTTCTGGCTGTGCCTCTCATCAAAATCACTGCCCAGGACCAGACTTGAAAAGGTTTTGCCAGACCAGACACTGGTCAGACTCCTCACAGACACTGAGCCCTGTTGTGGCAGCCCAGGGACTCCCAGAGAGCTTTGCACAGTCATTGTCCATGACAGCAGCTCGTTTGTCAGCAATTAAATCACTTATTTTAAACTACCCCCACACACAGTTTCTATATGCCATTGAAAATCTCTAAACTGCATCCCTGAAATAAAAAATAAAACCCTTGCACTTGTTGGATTTCTTCTCTTGTAGGTATTGACTCCTCTCTCCTTGCACAGCTGCCTCTGTCCTGATTGTCACTGTCCCAGCCAGGTCCCAGACCTGCCTTTAGGACTCCCAGAACAGGTCTGCAAAGCCCACGTTTGGCTGAAACAAAGGCAAAACCGAGGGGAAAGGAGAGAAGGGAGCCCAGAACTCCAGGAACATGGACAAACCCCAAGATGTTTAAGGCTGACTGGGAAGAAAAGCAGAAAAAACCCCATCACTTACACAAAGCTGATGACAAGGAGCAGCTTGGAGACGCTCTGCAGGTGGAAGCCGCTGGGGCTCTCCTCAGGGATGTGCCGCGTCTGAGTGGAACCTGAGCAGACGGGACGCATTTGGGATGGCAAACAGGGAATCCTGATCCCTCACCCACCCCCCCACCTCACCTGACAACCCCAACACATCCTCCCCGCGCCCCTTCCCGTTCGCCCTCCGCGACAAAGCCCCCGTTTGTCCCCACCCCCGAGGCTGCGGGGGTGTGCAGCCGCTCACCTGCCACGTGCTTGATTCGATGGGCGACCTCCTCGTCCGTGGGGGTGGTGACGGGGCTGAGCACCTCCTCCAGGTGCGGCACCCGCAGGTGGGCGTGGGCGCGTTTCCGCCGGCGCACCGTGGATTGCTTGCTCACCTTCTCCTTGGGGGATTGTCTGTGCACCTCGGCCAGGTACGCGCTCTCCGTTTTGGTCAGCTCGCTCTCTGCGGCGCCAAGGGGGAGCGTTAGGAGGTGGGGCTTTGCAGAGGGAGAGGTTTAACCCCTCTGCTGGGCTAAAGAAGCTGGAAGGGTTTGGGAGATTTGTGCTCCACGTTCCTCGCACCTTTTGCCAAACCTTCACCCCACACTGCCCAACAAAAAGCGGGATTTGATGCCCTGGTTCATTCCAGCAGGTATTAATTTAATTCCAGCTGTGGCGGCCCCTTTTATAAGCCAGCCCAAGGCTGGATCATGCTGCCCGCCGCTCCCAGGGAAACACAAGTGCCACTGTCACCGCCGCTCTTACCCAAGTGACGGAAATAATCTTCCAGGCCGCTCCAAAAATTCTTCTCAATGAAGGATTTCACCAGCCCCCAAGGCTGTTTCCTGTAGCGTAATTCTGTGGAAACCCTGTGAGGAGACAAAGGACACTCACTGCCCTGGTTGTGCCTCCTGGGGGTGATGTCAATTCCCAATCTTTGTCGGTGTAAATACGGGAAATAATCCTGCACACTGTTATTTCTGGAATGGTCTCAGCCCCTCATGTTTCCAAGAGGAGAAGCATTGCTGGAAAAGTCCTTCCAAAGGCAGGAAGGGCCTCTCCCAAGAGAGACATTTGGCTGTTTGGCAGACATTTGGATTATCATTACTGAAGTCACAGAGTCACACGGATATAGCTTCGCCTGGTGCCCAATTCCTCTGCTTCTCCCCCCGCAAGCACAGTCCCAGGAAGAACATCCTGTAGCTTATCACATGTGATAACAGGCTCTGCAAACCCCTGCATCCAAGAAAGAGGCAAGAAGAATCTAAATCCTCTCCCTGATGCAGCTGTAACTCCTCTGCACCTGATGTTTGCTCGATGTTACCCCAGCAGGTGAAAATCCTGCCCCAACTCTTTGTGACAGGAATGTTCCAGCAACAGGACGAAGAAATAACCCCCTCAGCCCCTCCTAACACACCCAAACAGCAAAACTCCCCCCCCAGAGGTGCCTTTTGCTCATCAGTAAAGCTCTTCACCCCCCAAGAGAGGTACCTGAGTCGGCTTTTGTTCCTGGCAACACGAGTCAACGTGTAGCGGTTAATGGTGTAGAAATAATCGTGGTAGGGGACGTCGTGAGTTAGCACCTCTGCGTCTATGACGTAGCACTCGCTCTCCTGGCTGGCTTTGTACATTGTCTGCAGGAAAAACAGCGTGCAAGGCAGCTTTGAGTGTGGTCAGGACACGGCTCTGAGGGACTGGCACCTTCAGCAGCACTTTGCAAACAGCAGACACCCCCACACCCCAGCCCTGCCTCAGCAGCTCTGCTGTGATCAGCTCACCCTGAAGGGAAGGCAGAAGAGACCAAGGGTTTCACCCAGATGCTTCCCGTGGGCACATTTTAAAAAGGGCATTCAGATCCAGCAGCTGAGGCCCCAGGATTCTGTACCAGAGGTGTTACACATGTGCCATGTGGGGAACAGGCCGCTGGGACCTTTCCAAGTGGGACCTCTCTGCTGATGTCTGGCTTGTCAGGGACACACCTGAGCTAAAACCAGAGCTTTTAGCACAAATTCTAGCAAATAAATTTTATAGTATAAATTATTCCATGATTCTAAACACCATAAAAGCACATCGCTTTCCTCTTTTAAGTGCTTCTGATGTGCTTTTCCCTTTGCTCCAGAGCAAACCTCACCCAGAGGACAGACAGACAGACAGAGTTAAGCACAGATCCCTGGACAAAACATGGCTTTTCCTGCAGACTATTCCCACTTAGCTCTGCAGTGAGGACATGTGACTGCTAAAAAAGCTGTTAGCAGGGAAACCTTCTAACTTTCCCAGCACTTCTGTGAGATTTCTCTCCTTCTCTCTTTTTTCCCAAGCAAAACTATTAGAAAAAAATTCTAAGAGTTTTTGTAAACTAATTAGTATCATGCAGCTGTGTGCTTTGTTTTGGATTTCTTAGGAGATATTTTAGGATGAATGTTTTGAGAAATTGACCAATGGGTTTGGTAGGTGGCTAAGCTCGAGGTCGAGTTACCTCCTGCAGCTTTCTGTGAACATCAGAAGCAAGCTACATTCATAGAGCCATTCTGTATGTTAATAAATAGTTCATTTGCTTTGCCTTATTCACCCTGGACTCCGTGTTGTTGATAACAGGACACTGCAACAAGGACACACAGGCTGTGCCTTGGTGGTTGAGCCCAAACTCAGAATTAAATAAGCCATGCCCTTGTTTGTCTCAGAGTGTGCTGTTCCCTTTGCTCATCCCTTTGCTCTCCCCTTTCCTTTCCATCCCCTGCACACTTTCCTTCTCTCCAGCATCTTTCCTCCCACCCTCACAAGCTACACCTTGCTGCTGAAATGTGATGCTCAGACCCCCCTTCCTGGCTCCCTCTCAGCAATCCCTAAAGCTCACTCTCACTATTTACCTTTGGCCACCTGAACACATCTCTGGACACGGAAAGAGACTTTTCCTCCCTCTCCAGCTGCAGGCCCTGCTAGACACAGCCAGCCTGGCTCCTCCCAGTGCACTGCAGGTGCTGCCTTTTTCACCTTTCTAAACAGATCATCTCACTGTCCTCATCATCATAAAGAAATCCACAACTCTCTGTGGAGCTGTGAGAAGCCAGGCAGTATCTGACTTCCTTGAGTAATACCTGCTGAGCTGACCTCAGCTCAAAAAATGTCAGTTTGGGTGAGAAAAATACGTGTTAAAATGTGCTGCCCTGCTCACAAACTTGTCTGCTTCTGCTGGGAAATTTGTGGTGATTTCCTTGCAACCCAGTGCAAGGTTAACTATTCGTGGCTGCAGCAAGTTAAATCAAGGAAATGTGTCCAGGGAAATGGGCAGGGACAATGAAAACATGGGCAGGGACAATGAAAACATGCTCAGGAGAAGAAAATCTCTCTCAGAGCAGCTTCTACCAAGCATCCCAGGCCTGCTCCTCTTTCACCCACCTGGGTCTCAGTGACTGTGGCAGTTTTGGGGGCCAGAGGGTTGGTGAGGGTGATGGTGTACAGGATCACTCTGGTCTGATTGCCATTTTCCTCCTTCTTCCAGGGGTGAAAGATAATATCTGAGAGGACAAAACAATATTCCAGTCAAGTAATTGGAGAGGGATCTCTGGTCATTCCCCTGGGGAAAGGCATAACCATATAACCGAGCTGGGGATGGTATTTACTCACCCTCAGAGAGCCTGGCTGCTCTAGAGCTCAACTGAGTGTGAAACAAAGGGCTCCTGTGCTTAATGTGAGTATTTTCCCCTCTTTCAAGTGCAGGGAAGGGGGGAGAGGCTAGGGATTTACCTCCTTCAGCAAACCTACAGTCACAGGGAAAGGAGGACTCTGACATGCCAAGGGATGCTCTCTGCAGCTCTGCCCATGCCAGTGGCAGAAGCTAGAAGAGCTTTTCCCTCACACTGTTAAGCCTCGAGCAGAGGATCAGGCCTCAGATGGTGATAAAAAATAAGAAAATCTGCTTTTTTCATAAAAAAAGCCAGTCTAGCTGTTAGGAAATGAAACCAGCCGGGCACACAGGTTCTGCCTTCCTTTGGTTACTGCCAGCACGGATCCCACACTGTCCCAAAATCTGCTCAGAACGTCACCCAACCCTACAAAACTCCCCCTCCAAGGCAGAGCCCTTCCCCTGCAGCCCCTGTGGGAGCTCCAGCAGCAGCAGCTCACCCGAGAAGCGGCGCTGCTCCATGAAGTCCCTCTGGAACTGGGAGTCGGTGAAGAGAAGGTCGTAGAGCTTGTCCACGCTGAAGTTGAACACCTCGTTCACGTACTGGCGCCCGTTCAGGTCCTCGTAAAAGGCCTGGACTTCCCCTGTGGGCAAAGAGACCCTCAAGGTCCAGCCACGACCCTCCAGGACGATGGAAAATGCGCTCCCACAGCACCAGGAGCTCGGTGTTTCAGAAGGAACCCAAAGGAGGGACTTCCAACCCTTCTCCTGCACTGATCCCAGGGCAAGAGTTGGAAGAGCAGAAGGAGTAATTAATTACACAGCTTCTTTTGGGGACATCCTAAAATTTTTGGGCACATCCTACAATTTTTGGGCATATCCCACAATTTTTGGGCACATCCCACAATTTTTGGGCACATCCACTTCCTGCAGCCCACAATGGGAATTCTTTGCATCTTCAGAACTCTCAGAGTCCAGAAAAAGGATTTCAGTAGCTGCCACTCCATTCCCTCATGGGAAAGGATGGGGTGAGGCTGGAAACACCCCTGTGGAATGGCCTTTCCCCACAAACCTTCGTCGTGGGTGTCTGAGGAGTCACTGAGCTCCGTGGGAATGTCTTCGTTGTCATTGAAGTCCAGCGAGGGGGAGTTCACAGGGCCAATGATGTCGATCTTCTCTCCCATGATGTTGGCAATGCCGAGGTCTTTCTCCACAGGACTCTCTGCCACCGCCTCCTCCTCCTCTGGGAGCACTCCATCGAACTGCAGCGAGCACAGGGCACAACAAGGGCAACATCAGCACCTGGGAATCGGGTTTATTTCAAGAAAACCTCATATTTGTGAGTCAATTTCTGAATATTTGGCCTTGACATATCTGGAAATTAAACAGAGAGAGGAAGATGTTTGCCCTACGGTGTTTGTAACACCTCCTCTCAAAAAATCAGCGTTCAGGCTTTGGACACCACAAGGATTTTGTTCAGACAGGCACAATACTGCCCAGTGCTGGTTTTGCCCCTGAACAAGCCAAAAGAACCTGAGGTAATATCTACACAAGGTCTGCTCTGCCATAATGCCAGGAGGGCACACACAGTTTTCCAGGGAATAACTGAAGGCAGGGAAGAAATTATAACCTCTTTATGTCCAAGACTTTTAATCCAGAAGTACAGAAAGGAAACTGCACTTGCTGCTGAGAGCCCCAGTGACAACATCACTGACCAGGGACTGAAGTCAGCAGCAGTGGAAGAGGAGCTGGAGGATGAACAAACCTCATGAGACCCAGGGGGTGCTGGATCCCAGGGAGAACGAATTCCTGCTGCCAGGGGAGGGAGAAAAAAAACTCACCGAGGCTGGGGCTTCGCTGCTGCCCGTGGAGGTCAGGGTGCTGGCAGTGACAGATTTCTTTGGCAGCTGAGGGCTGGCTTCTGGCTTGGCCTCCATGCTGCTCTTGGAGGAGCTGTCGTTGACTTCATTCTCCTCCACGGGGATCTCCTCGCAGTAGCTGGGAGGCCACAGAGAACACAGGATTTTATGGTTACCCCTCTCACAGCAGCTCCAGCTGCGCACGCAGAGCAAGTGAGAACGTCGCTGTGAAGTTTCCAGGCTGTCCAGAAGCAGGAATGGCTCAGTGCAGGGGAGAGCAAGCCCCAGTTTTTTGGGTGTTTATACAGGGACTGGCAAGCATCAGCATTTTCTGGCCACGTAGCCCTGCCTGGCCTTGTGACTGGGGTGCTTTGGCATTTCTAGAACTGCTCAGCTGGCTCAGCAGGCATTCCAGTCCCTCCCAGCTTCCAGGAGGAAATGCTACACTTCCAGCTTCTTGGGCATCACCCATTTCAGAGCAAACTTGGCCAGACCCCAGAATCTCTCAGGACAAGCAGCACTCTGAGGCGTGCAGCACGCCCTTGCTCTCCTGGGGCCACCTTTCCTCCCTCCTGGGCAGAGCCCAGCGCTCCCCACTCACCCCATGGTGTTGAAGTCATCGTCAGGAGGCACATAGTCTTCATCATCGCTGGTCAGGCCCAGCTCGTTGCCGTAGCACTGGTGGACAAAGTGCCAGAGCTCCTTTGGACACAGAGGCTGAAAGAGGGAACGCAGAACAATCACACATTTGCACCCAAGGATGCTATAATCAAAGTTTGGAATTACCAATAGGATGACACTCCTTGTCCTGAAAGGAGAAGTGAGAGATTCTGACAGCGGGAGGTGAGAGCCTTTCTGTGGGCTCAGCTTCATGAAATTCCATTTTATGGAGTTTACTTCACTAATCTCTGGCTTAGAGACTGTCCCCATCAAGCACCTACAGGCCCTGTCACCAATAAACCTCCATCCTCAGCCCAGGTTCTGCCCCAAAACCTGACACTGTTATCTTTCCATAACACAATCTCCTGTTACTTAAAAATATCAGAAAGCTACACCCAGAGCAGCACATGGATGAGATTTCCCACTAAACAATGCTGGAATGTAATAATGAAAGCACTAAATCTGCATTTCCTCTTCTGCTGTGCCTCCATTTAATGTCTGCTGCTCCACCAAACCCCAACACCTTACGAGGTTTTTTTTGTTTCCCTTCAACTTTGTTTAAATTAAAGCTGCCTAAAGAATCCCAGCTGCAGGGAAAATGATCTAAAACAGCAACGAGGAAAAACACTTCCTGCTGCAGTTTGGAATCAAAAGGAGTTTGTGTCACCAGATACTCCTGTGAGAAGTATCTACTGCAGATGGAAAGAGAAAATGAATTATCCAGACCATTGAAAAAAAGCCCACGTTTTAGGGATGCAGGTCAGTGATCACCACATGACTGTGACATGAGGCTCTGAAAAACGGGGCAGGAAAACTTGTGATTTAAAGACGTGATACAGGGATGAAAGGGGATTTTTACCCATGAGAAACTTATGACCAACAACAAAGATTTCTTGGTAATGAGAGGAAACAAATCCAGTGAACCTTTTCTGAGTTGCTGGCTGGAATTTCTTCCCATAGTAACTGCATGGGATAAGGCAGGAATTTTTTCATCTAGCTCCCCAAAGCAGCAACCAAAAGTATGGGAAAAAAAGCCTCTAATGAGGAACTTTCATCCAGAAAAATGTCTGACTGTTCCACCTCCTTCCCACACACATTAACTCACACCCATGTCTTATCAGGAAAATTGGACTCAGTTCTTTCTCCCCCTCTCCCGCCAGCCATGGATCCCACATTTGGAAAAAGAGCTCTGGAAGTGCTTCCTGTCTTCATCCCTGTCTCAGCTCCCTTTTGCCTTCACCTTGAGACCAAGGGCACTGAATTTTGTTGGGAACTTCAAAAAGCTGCTCAGGTTACAGCCTGTGGAACAGCACAGGGTGATCCTTTCTCCTCTTAAATCCTACCCCAGTTTTCAGGACAGGGTATTCCTGGTGCCTCATTCCTGCAGCGTTCCAGCGTGGCCTGAACTCCAGCCAGGACATCCCCAAATGCTGGGAGCACTGGAACATCAGGCTTGCTGCTGAAATACCCCACACACTGTGGAACAGCTACTCGGGTCAAATATAGGATTTACAGGGCCTCTGGCACAGCAGGAGCACGTTTATTTTAAAATCCAACCCACTGAGCCCTCACCCAGTGCCCCCTGCACCCACCACTGCTCTCACTCGCATTTGGGATGCCCTGAACACTCATTTTTGCCCTGTCTGGATCCCCACAACGCTGGAGCACAGACTGACTGAGAGCTCTGCCTGCACAGTGAGTTATTCCTGCTGCTTTCTGAACTGGTTTCCTGAGGGCTGCTCCACTGTGGAATTACAGGCTTCCGAAAAATTCCCTCCTGAGACCCTGACTCCACTCCTCAGCAGAGGCAGAGTGGCACCTGCTGTGTGTGTACAGCACAAAATTCCTGCAAAAAGAGGGAGTTACATCTGCAGTCATGGACCTGCTCTGCCTGAACACTTGTGTTTGCTGTCCCTACTGCCTGAACACTTGTGTTTGCCGTCCCTACGTGGTTTTTCAGTCAGGTGTGATGCTCCTGCCCACATCCATCACCTCCCTCCCATCCCAGCCCAGCCCTGAGGTTGTCTCTCTGTACCTTGTCAAGCAGAGCATTCTGCCACAGCCTGAACATCATCATGTACGTCCTGTCTCGAGCCCCAAAGGAAGTAAAAAAGTGCTGGATGGGGAAAGAGGGAGAGGAAAATCACTTCAGAAAAAGCCAAAAAATAGGTGAAGACCACAGCAAGCCTGTTTGGGGTCACTGTTCAGCTGGACTGAGCCACCCACACAGCACGGAGTGAGGCTCATGGAGAGGCCTCTCAGCCAGGGAGTGAGCCCTGAAACAGCCCTGTTAGAGATGTGCTGCTGTAAAACCTGGATGCTTTACCTGGCCCCACACCCCACACCTGAGCCCCAGCCTCGGCCCAGCCCCCAGCCCTTTCCCCTGGGTATTCCCCCCAGTTTGGAAAAGCCCCACCCCACACTCTAGCTCCCCTGCCAGCCCCACAGGGGCAGCCCCAGCAGCGTGGGATGTACCTTTTCAGTGTCAGTGCAAACTTGGATGGCATTGGGAATGAGCCGTGCTGTCTTTTCCTTGGTCATGGAGCAGATGTCCTTCAGGCGAACTGTCAGCTGCACCAGGGAGGGAAAAACACCAAGAAAGGGAGAAACTGGTGAGAAAAGCAACAGAAGAGCCCTTCCAAAGCACACCTGAGCACAAAGCCCGGCTTCAGGGCCGCAGAGGGAGAGCCTCACCAGTGTCTCCCAGCGGAAGATGTTGCTGTAGAAGCAGATCCAGTTCTCGGAGAGGTAGAGGCGGCCCTGCAGGAGAATGTCTCGTTGGAGAGCACATGAGTAATCTGTGGGAGACAGCAGCGGTCAGTGAGCAGCACCAAAACCACAAGATGGGACAGCCTAAAGGTGAGGATGAGCAGCAGCATGGAGAGGAGAAGCCACTCGACACAGGAAGGCAAAGGCAGGGCCAGCAGGAGCCGGGCCCCAGCTGCTGCAGTGTGCACTGGGCTGTTTCCTCCCAAGGGCACGTCACAGACATGCTCTGTCCCTGACTGATGATCCTGCCTTATCAGCTGGTCACTCTGCAGCACCCCACGTGCTGTTTCCAGATTTAATCTGTCTTCTCCTCTCTGCCTCCCGGTGTCACTGTGCATTTCTCCCCCAGTTTGAGCACCCCTAATGATTTCCAGCCCTCTGCCAGGCTGGGCAGCGCTCACCAGCGTGAGGCACAGGAGGGGATCACCAAGTTATGTAAGGCCCAGGAGCAGATGCCATGCACCAGGCATCTCACCAGCTGGGAGGTGAGGTTTGGGAAGGGCAGCCGTGTGCGAGCAGGGACGCTGGGAAAAAGGGAGGTGTGCACGTCATCCCTCACCAAATGAGGAAAACCCACCAGAAATGGGGCTCTGCCTGTGCTCCAGGCAGACAAAACCAGCCTTGTTCCTCCGTGGTAAAGTCTGGAGAATTAAAACCTGGATGGATTCGTGCTGATCTCCCCCCAAAGCACAGCACCGGCCGTACCTACGATGAGGCGCTCCGTGTCCGGGAGCTGCTTGAAGAGCTTCCTGAAATCCTCGTTCCGCTGTTTGTACGTCGGACTCAGCACCTGCAGAGAACAGAGGGGCTGCTGAAGAGAGGGGCAGCCAGGAGAGCAGGGACACGGAGCGGGGAAAACGGGAACACCTCGGAGCAGGAGGAGGGGGATCGGATGCACTTACAGAGCGTGAGGCCGGGAGCTCCCATCGCAGCCCAGCGATGGGAGGGTTTGGGCTTTAGGGCAGGGAGTGAGAGGAAGAGGAGAACCTGACTTGGAAGAGCAAGTCCAGGGTAGAAAGGCTGCACCCCTGCCTGCACAAGCCGTGGCTGCGGAGGAATTCCCTCTCCCTGCAATCCTACACTGTCCAAGGTACAACGTGTGCTCTGCTTGCAATGCATCAGTCGCCTGCCAACCCCCGGGAACGGCACAGTTACCCCAGAAAATGGGTGATTTACCCCAGAAAATGGGTGATTTACCCCAGAAAACGGGTGATTTACCCCAGAAAACGGGTGATTCACGCCAGAAAATGAATTATTTCCCCCAGAAAATGGATGATCTCCCCCAGAAAAGGGGTGATTTGGCCCTGCCAGAGAAGTTCGAGCAACCACTGTCACCAAGAGCTGAGGATTCCCCCTGCCCACCCCTCTCCCCACCAAGCAAACACACAGCCACGTGCTGGGATGGTGAAGGACACTTTTGTGGGGCTCCAAAAAGGCTCTCCCAGGGACTGAGCCGTGTCCTGCACTTGTTTTGTGTCCTGGCCTCAGGGAAGGGCTCAGGAACACGGGGGCTGTTGGCTGGAGGCAGGTCAGGCTCCTCTGTGGGGTTACCGAGCCGTGATGTGACTGCCCACACCTCCTACACCCCAGTGCCAGCTCCCTGCCCAACAGCCACAACATCTCCTGAGGGCAGAGCTTCGGAACAGGCAGGCGCAAATTCACATCTCCCGGAGAACCTGCAACGTCCTTTCTCCCACAAATGTAGGGAAGAAGCCACCTGGGGTACAACCTTTTCCATATCTCCACTTCCTCCCAAGAATCCTCTTCCAGAGGCACTGATCTCCCAGGGCAGAAAGGTGGGAGCCTGCCAGCAAGGGCCCCAAAAATCTGAGATTAGTCCAGCTTGAGAATGGTGGTGGAGTCACAGGGGTGGGAGGAACGCAGAGTTTATTCAGAATTATCCTCACAGCGCTGCCAAACGCTGTCAAATCACAGCAGATCTGGTGCTGGTTGTCAAATCACAGACAACCCCTCGCCCCCAAAAGCATTCCCTGTTCCTCACACCGACTCAATGGACTAGAAACAGAACATTCCAGCGGCAGCTCAGCGCTTCCGAGCCTTGCTCCAGCCCCGCGGGCCCAGAGGAAGGGATCTCACTCTGAGTAAAATCTGCCAACCAGATGACGACAGAAATATGAATTTTACTTACCAAACTCCTAGCCTGAACATCTGGAAAAGATCTTGGTCTGAGATGGGCTCCAGCAAGAGCCCAAGCCCAAGATTTCCAGGAACAAGCAGACAGGATGGGGATGGAGTGGGGAACAGGGATTATAAGCAGGGCTGAGCTTTGGGCTCAGTGCAGCCCAACTCAGCAGGAGTCTCCATGTGGAGGGGCCTCCAACACAGCCTGGCAAAAACCTGTCCTAACAGAGGCTCTGCTCAGCCCCAGCAGCTCTGCCAGGGTGCAAACAGCTCCGTTTAGAGACACTCACAGCTGGGATTTCATCTGGTCCAGGGCTGACATTTCCTTGAGAGAAGTCCACAAGTCCCTCCAGGTCCCACCGCAGCCACGGCAGCTCTTGATCCAGGAAAAGATCCCAGAGAGAGCCACACTCCAGCAGGGAATCCATCGCCTTCCCTCCGCGCTGGCACAGCTCCCTGTGTCCACTCAAACTCAGCTCTTCCTGCTCCCGCTGCTCCTTGTTTATGTCCAAAGTCGAGAGAGGTGCAGCAGCTTGGCAGGAGTTTAGGTGCCTTCCCCCGCTGTCCTGCCCACATCCAGCTCGCCTGAGGCAGCCCCTGAGGATCCGAGCGAGGATTTGCCCTCCAGAGGACTTTTCCCAAAGGGGCTCATCGGGGTGATCGTGCTGGCGGGCACCCTCTGTGCTCTCCTGCTGCAGCCTCAGCAGCTTCTTGCTGTGGGCATCCCCTGCAGCAGCCCTGGCAGCCCTGGCAGGAGCGTGCAGGGCACCTGAGCTGCCCCCGAGCACAGCCAATGTCCAGGAGCGCCGGCTCCAACCCCAAACAGCTCCGGCCGCGCTGCGACTCACACGGCATCCAGGACCCAACAGGAAGGCAAACAGCTCAGAGTTCAGCTTTTTTCCCACCTCTCTGGATGCAGAAAAGCAGCGATTCCTGCTCCTCAGGCTCTCCCCTGCAGTCCCTGTCTGCTCCCAGAGGCAGCCTCGGTCTCTGTGTTTCTCATGGCAGGGGCGGGTGGGGAAGATCCCAAAATGACTCGCACATGCCTCGAGTTACTGGGGCTGGGGAATTCTGCCGGCCAATGCCCTGCAGTAACCCAGGCTCGGCCCTGCCTCCCAGCAGATGTTTCCTGTAATGGAAAGTTGCTGGACAGAGTGTGCCGGGGGAGGCGCGAGGGGAGCGAGGAGAGACCGGGCTGGAGGATGTGGCTGGGAGGAACCAGCCCTGGGAGACCCGCACGGGCAGAAATCCGAGGGGCTGCACCTCTCCTGGGCGTATCTCTGAGCCCACTCTCCCCCACAGAAAAATAAGACTTTCTAGGGTTCATTCATTGGTCAAATCACTTTGAAAATGAGAGCTCCCTCCAGGAAATGAACTCCCTGCAGGTCCAGGAGATTGCTTGGAGTGCTGGCACCCTCTGTGTCCCTGTGCCCCGAGTCCCAGCCTCTCCATCTCCCTGCAGGTCCAGGCGATTCCTTGGGGTGCTGGCACCCTCTGTGTCCCCTTGCCCCAAGTCCCAGCCTCTCCATCTCCCTGCTCAGGTGAGGAAGTGCCCAGGTAAATGCCCACAGCAGGTAAATGCCCACAGCAGGGCACCAGATCTGCTCAGCTGTGAGCAAACACTGAAATAAACCCCTCATTCTCCCTGAACAGGGCACACAGATCTCAAAAAACACCAGCCAAACAAAGAGCCCAGCCCGTGCAGAGGCACTGCTCCACCCCAGGCCAGGGGTGCAGTTTGCTCACTGACGAGCTCTGTCTGCTCAGCTGCACCCCAAAATCCTGAGAGCACACAGCTCTCTCTATCCAGCACTGCTAGAGGGAAGCAGTGCCTCCACCTGCACCCCAAGATGAGGGAATAATAATAAAAAAAAATCCATTCAGAATTGGGATTACTGCTTTACTGAATGGCCCTCTTGGCTGGAAACTGCAGATGGGATTGGGAATCCAAAAAAACCCCACCAGGATGGTTCTGTCCCCACCCCAGCCACCTGCCCCTGCAGAGGTGAGAGGCAGCAGCGATGGAAGAGCTGACCTGCAGCTGGAGGCAGCAAACATTAACTGAGCTGCAAACAGAGAGATGGGACAGCACGGCCCTGCCAAGGTGGGGGAAGAGGCTCCAGGGGAAATGGGGACTGAAGGGTCACTCCCCGTGGTGACATCTCCCCGTTACACACAAACAAAGCCTCTGCAGGAAACCTGCAGCAAATATTGCTGGGGGATGGGACACGACAGGGAAGCCTGAGAACACAAAACCTGAGGAATTTTCAGCCTTGCAGAGCACAGGCCGCAGAAAACAGGGAGCAGAGGTGGCAGGAGGGACTGAGGAGAGGGGGAAGGAAAATTTATCCAGTTGCATGACTGAGGGACTTCTATGATTTATATTGCTCCTGGAAAACTACTGGAATAAACAGAACACAATCCCTGCTTGTGTGGGAGAGTTTAGACCCCACTGAGAGCAGGGCTGACATGAAAAACCAGCAAAGAAAGTGGCCACCTGTCCCAAAGCATCTCCTCTAAACCCATTCTGGTTGCTCAGACTTTCCTTCTTTTTGCTTTTTCTCCCTTTAAAGGTGAATGAAAAGCAGAGGAAGATGCTTCAGAGTAATCACTGGCCATCTGGGCTGGAAAATGGATCCGAGTTCATCATCACACGAGCTTGCACCAAAAGTTCACTGCTAATTTAGTGCCTCTACAACCCAGCAGCTGAGCCAGGCTGGTAATCCACACACTGAAAGTCATGGAAAATCTGACAAGATGAAAAATACCTGAAAGGCAGGGAGTTAACATCGTTCCAGAAATAATCTGACGAAATGGTTACTGGGACTTAGAAGATGATTGTGCTGACTTACAGAGAAAAGGGCTTTTCAACACTCTGCTCACTCATCAGGCCTGGATTTTTGCATTACACTCTGTTCACGTGATTGCTGCTGCTGAGGGAGGCTCAGGCTGCTGCCCCTGGCCAAGGTGTTTCTGATGTTCTCCCTAAAACGAGGCGTAATTCCCCTCGGTCTTTACAGGGAATGCTTTACTCTTCCCAGCAGCTGAGTTTCCCCTCCACTGTGGTATCCACGAGGTCTCCAAGAAAAAACACAGCACTCTGAGACCAGCCAGGGCTGATTTCTTATCAGTCTTGTGATGTCTGGTTATTCTTCAGAAGCTCAGAGCTGCTCAGAGCTCCCCACAAAGGCCCTTTGCAGCATCCACCACGGACCCTCAGCCGGCTCCTCCTGCACAGGCTTTCCCTGCAGTTTTCCCAAAGGAAAACTCTGAGCTCCCCCCCTTACCTGCCTCCCTGCTGGCATTTTGGGTTTATTTTTGAGACTTTGAGCTCCAGCCAGGCTGAGAGCTGCCCGGTGTGCACAGATTTGTTTGCAGAGCTGCAGGAGCAGGGCCCCTGTCACACTCCCTGCAATCCTCAGGGCAGACTTTGCTCTCCCAAACACAGGTGGGAAGGACTGGGCTCCTATCGATCTGTCCAGACTGGGACAGCAAATATTCCTAGTTTTCTAATATTTAGGAACACTTGAAAGAGCCAAGTGGTGTCTTTTCACTGCTCAGGTCAGTTATAGGAACAAGAAGAATATTCAAAGCATGTGACAGATAAAGGAATACAGAGCAAGGCAGAGCTTGGGATGTAAATGCTGAAGTGAAAACCTCATGGACAGATACAAATCTCACCTCTTCCCTGATGTTCTCTCTAACTTTTTAGGATCATCCTATCTATTCTCTTTTATAGAGCATCCTCTGGATTCTCTTGATGCCTGGTGCCGAATTTGAGAAGCAAGCCTCCCTACAGAGCAGCAGAAATGCTGCAGGATATCGAGACACACACCCTGATTTAGGGACAGGCAAGTAGAAGGGTTCACAGTCCAAGTGAGACAGAACGAGGCAGGAACACCATGGCAGATTTGCCAGGCTCAGGGCCTCAACTGTGACACAGAAATGAGAGCTCTCCACGCTCTGAAATGGGGCCCTTTGCCCAAATCCCAGAGAGAAAAAGGAAGGAGAGAGATTTTACCCGTGGCAACAGAGTATCTCCAGTTTGTCTCTCACTGTAGTGACAGCTGCTGGGTGACACATTCCTTCTCCCGAGCGCAGAGTCACTGACACCCCCACAGACAGAGCAGCTCCTCCCTGGTGTGCTCAGGGCAGTGAAACACCCATTTCCCACGTCTCTGAGCCCCTCAGGCGCACAGAGCGAGGCACATCTCTGTTTCAGTAAACAAAACTACAAAGGAGGTTTAGTTTTAAGCTCTGAGGTCTGTTTTTTTAAAATGAGTTTAAAATAATAAATCAGTTAATGGTAATTCACCGTGCAGACACACGACCCAATGCACACACAGCTGATGTGTTAAACCACAAGTGACCAACAGATTTCTCCTCCCTAAAAACCACAGTATTTCCAAACCAAAGTCTCCATGCCCACAATTCCTCACTAAAGGCACAAGAAGCACCTCAGGGACTTTTCCTTTCCACCGACCTTCTGCTCTTCCACCACGAGGACGCAAACACAAAGCAAACCCCAAAAAGCTGAGTGCATTTATTCCTAAACTGGGGTTCTCTTCTCAATCTCACAGCGCACCTGCACCAGTTTGCACTTGTCCTCTGGAAAGCCAAGCAGAGAAAGCACAACCAGAGAGAGGGGCAGGGCTGCCAAACCAATCCATGACCTCACTTCACACCCCTTTCCTCCCACTTCTCCACAGGGCAGGGATGGCAATCCCAAAACAGCACTGGTGGGATCGAAAGGAGAAACACACAAGGCAGGAGAAGCTGGTGGCATCTTAAGGAAAAAAAAAAATAGAGAAAAAGGAATCCAGGAGAGGGGAAAGGGAAGGTTCCAACTGGCAAAGAGGGATGCAGCGCTACAGAGACAAAAAGACCAGTTAAAAGCAGCAAAAAAATGAAGGAAACTGGTGATGCCCTGGGGATCTTTGAGGACCACGTGCTCTTTGAGGCAGGGGTTATTTTTTGGGTTGGGTTTGCACAGTGCCTGGCACCCAGGGCTGCTGAGCTGGCACAGAGAACAATGTGGAGGGTGTTTAGTCCAGGCACGGTGGGGTTTACATAAAATGAAAGTGGGGGAAACTGTGAGGCTTCGTGAAGAGGCAGATTCCACTGATTCATTTCGAGAGCTGCTCTCAGAGGGGAAAGGAATGGAGGAATCAGAATGGTTCAAATGGCAGAAAAATCCCGCCTGGAAGGAGCTGGCAAAGAAGGGAAACTCTATCAAGGAGGTGCATTAGCAAATTTTTAATGGAAATAACACGGCCAAGTAGGACTGACTGACTTCCTGGAGGCTGTGCTCATCCATATCTTCACACCGCTGCTTTTACCTGGCCAGAATGTCTCTGCTAACTAGAAAATGGGTTTGTTTTGTTTTGTTTACAAAGGAAAATAATGGGGTGGGGTGGGGAAAACCACAAAAAAATGCAGCCAGTGCTTACTCTCCGGATGTACTGTCTCTCATGCTGAAAATATATGGAGGAAAAACAAGAGAACAGAAAGATAAGATAGAGAGGACATGAAAACACAAGAGACCCACACAAGCAGACCACAGCAAAGCATCATGCAGCAGGGAACGGAGCTCAGCAGCTGCAGGCAGAAGCAGTAAGAGCCAAAGTCACCTCTAGCCTGGTGACAGAGTCAGGTTTGGGCAGCAGGTGAGGCCAGGGCATGTGCTCACAGTCCTTATCTGCCACTTCTCCACCAGTTTGGCCCACCTTGGTTTGTATTTTACTCTTAAAGCCACTGCCTCTATCCCTCTCTGCCTCTGAGATCTCTTCCTGCCCGTGCTGTTCACACCCAGCAGGTTCCTAACTCTGCCTCCCTCACCTCTGTCCGACCTGCCCACGCTGTTTCAGCCAAAATCACACATTCTGCTGGCCCCCACCTTGCTGTCTGATGGCTGCAGGGGGGGCAGGAATTGTGGCTGGCCATGGGATGGCTGCAGGAATTGTGGCTGGCCACGGGATGGCTGCAGGAATTGTGGCTGGCCACGGGATGGCTGCAGGAATTGTGGCTGGCCACGGGATGGCTGCAGGAATTGTGGCTGGCCATGGGATGGCTGCAGGAATTGTGGCTGGCCACGGGATGGCTGCTGCATTTGCCTATGGTCCAGAGCCTCGAGGGTGGGGGCCCAACTGTGCAAAAGTGACACCGACTTTGTGCCCAGGGCAGGGCCACTGGTGCTGGCAGAATGAGAAGAACACCAAGGCAGAAGCAAAGGGTGGTTGGTGTTTCTACGGGGTCAGTAGAAAATAATTCCTCTCTCGCCCCCACACCACCCTGAGAGATGCAAAGGGTTTGCAGGGTGGCAGCTCTGTTTGTCACACTTGTGTCACCACACCACAGCCCCCATGCTGAGAAACCAGAGGTGCAGGATGTGGGGAGCATCACGAGAAGTGACCAAAAGGACAAAGCTTCTGCTCTCTGACTCTGGCATCCCTCTCCTCAGGATGTCAGCCCTCCTTTGCCAGTGCTGAGCCATTTCCACCTCCTCCTTCTGGAAATGGTCAGAGTGCCCCAGTGCCACTGCAAAGCCCCTTTGCACCTTCCCCCCACCCAGCCCACAGCACCCAGGGACAAGAGAAACTGGAGTACTTACATTATACCAACTCTGGCTTTTCTGTAAGGACAAAATAAAAGAGAAGCATTAGTTAGCACAGAGATCTTAGGATCACAAAGAAAGAGGGACAGAGAAAGCAGCTCCAGTCTGGTTTGTATCATTAGTGAAGTGAAAGTGGGATTAAACAGAAGATTTCAATGGATTTCACAGTGTGGTCTAACACAGTTATCCCCAGTTACAGGAGCGAGGGACAAATCCAGCAGCAGGAGTCTGGAACAGGAAACAGTTGAGGCCAAGGTGTGCATGTCCACATGCACACACACACAGACATGCTGTCATCTCATCTGCACACCAGCAGGGCCAGCCAGCAACTGAGGAGCTGCTCATCATCATCACTGCCAGCGGTGTTTTTAGGGGCTTCATCCTTCCACTGGCCGGGTGGCAAATCTCACACTGCCTCGAACAGCCCTCGAAGCACTGCTAAGGGCAGGGACACAGCTTTGCTCACAAAAGGCAAATGTTCCAAGAGTATTTTGAATTTTAAAAGGGACACACACACACACAGAGCCAGGAAAAGTGCTGTAGAAAGTCGCTAGAAAAGCTAAGCACAGAAAAAAAAAAGGCTGGGATTTTTTTTTCTTTCAGCATTTCAGTGCACAGTGTTTTGCATCATCTGCACGTGTGATTTTTTTTTTTTTTTTTTTCATCCTTATCATAGCATTTCAGATGGTCTGAGAGGACAGGCCACACGTCACATTGGAGCACACAAAAGAGCTGGCTCAGCTTGGAAAGTCACGCTCGGCAATTTTCAGCTGGAGGTGAGATTTATCTGCACAGGGAGAGGAAGGAATGAGCTTCCCACTCCCACTCCAGCCAGGCTGGCTTTCCAACGGCAGGACACCGGGCAGAGCTGACAGGATACACAGGAATCCCCCCTTTTTGGGGGGATTTACCTCAGGGCAGTGAAGCCTGGGGGCACTGCAGCCTTTCCCACCGAGGGTGGGCAGCTCCAGCTGTGCTGTCCCCCTCTCCCAGCCACTTCCACATGAAACCTGTGGGAGCTGAGGATAACACACAAGGGCAGAAGCAAGATTTGACTGCCTTTCCTCCTTTGTAGCCATCTTGCTTCTGACCTTGGAGAATTTTGCAGGCTTTGCACCCAGTTTGGAGGAGGAAGGGGAACGTCCCGTGCCTTGCCACAGAGGCTGCGGGGCTTTCACTGGGAACTCAGCTCGTGTTCACACAGGGACTGCCCTCCCTGGGGCAGCCCACCCAGGACACTCAGGGTGCTCTGCCACAGGAAAGGAGGAGAAGCATTAATGAGATCAGGGTGGGCCAGAGGTTTCTGTGGAGATCCAGGGGCTGCTCTGTTCCCACCCCTGGATCTCCCTGCCTGCGGTTCCCTGCGCGCCGCTGCAGAACCTCACTGGCACCCGGATCCCACATTTCTGCAGGATCCACTGCAGAGCTCCCGGTTTTTCTGCGCTGGTCTCTAATGAAAAGCATCACAGTAACACAGCACACGGGCTAAAATACAAAAATTTGACATTAAAAAGAGGAACACCCCTTTTTCCGCAAATCCTGGGGGAAGGAGATGAGCTGAAGGACTTGAACACAGAGTATGGCTCATCAGCCAACCACAGGAGCTTCCCTTTACTTCCCACTCTTTTCCATACTTGGCCATACCCTCCATTCATAAAGGATCGGGTTGAAGTCATCCCTCCCTACAAGTAGGACGTGGAAAAAAGCCTTATGCAACCCAGTCTACACTAAAAAAAGAACCAGGGTAATTAATCTAAACCATGCACACAGCACCTTGTCCTCAGGAGCACAGGGCCCGAGATGGAGTGATTTTCCTGCAGATTTGTTTTGCCATCTGTCTGCCTTAATGAGCAAAAGGCGTAACTCAGAAATTCCTGGGGAAAAAAAACCTCATAATCAAACTATAATTGGCACACACACAACAGAGGCACTGCTGTCACTGTGGCTTCTAAATCAGGGTGCCCATGCTGTGGTGTCAGCACAACCCAAGAGGATTTCACTCCCCTCTGCTGCATTCATTGCAGGAACTATTTTTTCCCCTCCTCACATTGAGGGAAATTCAATTCATTTGAATTTCCCCAAATCGAGGGTCCTCTATCAAGGAGCTCTGCAGGTTCTTCTTTAAGCTCTTCCACACAAAAAAAATTATACTGACATCCATAACTACACTGACATCTGTAATCTTACCAACGTCCTTAATTATACCAGCATTCAAACCTCATCTTTTGCCTCCACCAAGTTCAACAGACTTGTCCAAAATCCAAAGAACCTCAGCCCTTAAATCTCTCTTCTACTTCATCTTTTTTTTTTAAACTCACTGAGAGTCAGAACACAGGCAGATGCGAACTGTGGAAATCAAGAGACAGTAAAATGGAGATGGGGGAAAAAAAAGAAAGAAAAAGGAAAAACATATTCTTACTTTGAGCAGGTTAAGTCTGTCATACTGGAAAAAGAAACCGTAAGCATTAGAACTGAAAAGAGAAAATAAATAAGTAACAGGAGGAGGGGGCTGCACACAGACAGGGAGAAGATGGGACTGGTTTGCAGAGACAATGCTACAGGGCAGAGCTCGTGGTTACGAGGGGGCTGTAACCAGGAAGAACCCTGGAGGAATGTGAAAAATGGAAGATTTTCCCTAAGCCTTGAACTGTTGCCTCCTCTAAATATTCATGATTTACTGACCTCCCATCTGGTGCACTGCTAGGGAAGGTTACAGCTCTGCAGTGCACACAGAAAACTTCACCCTGGTAACTCCATCCAGAAGGAGTTTCTACCTCTCAGCATCACCGGGAGCAGCACCACAACTCCCTCCTTGTTGCTCCCAGGGGAACAGAAACCTTTTGCCAAGTGAATAACATGCCATGGAGCTCTAGGAGTATCCCCAAATCCCTTTTACACCTGGGGAAGCAGAGGCACAGAACCAGGCTGAGGGCAGAGCTCGGAACAGATTCCAGAGCCCTCTCTCCTGGCCCGTGCACTTCCAAAAGCTGCGCTGCCCACCCGGCTTCTACACGGCCATAACTCAAGGAAATGGATGGAATTTATTCCCCAAACCCTCACCCCAGCCCAAAACGATCAGAATTTCATTACCTACTACCTAAAGGGGGTTTGTCCCACCCAGTGGGAGGGGGGAATGAGAAGACACAGCCAAATTATTCTCACCGTGGCACACTGGAAGGACAAGGTGCAACAGTCATAAGCTGCAGTAAGGGAAAATTCTACATGGAGAGGAGGGAAAAAGCCTGTTCACAAGAGTGGTTAAGCACTGGAGCAGGGGCCTGGCGAGGCTGTGGGATGTCCAGCCTTGGAGGGCTGCAAAATGAGGCTGCACAAGGCTTTAGACCAAGCTGATTTAACCCTGCTTTGAGCAGGGGCTTGGGTGAGAGACCTCCTGAGATCCCTCCTGACCTAAAACTGTTCTACAACCCCCAGGACCTGCACCAAAATTCATGTTTTTCCCCTAACTTAATATCAATCCTCAGTACTCACCATTAGCTACATGCATTAGGAAGAAACCTGAAAGAAATCACTTTTATCCTCGGGCAAGAGCAAAATAGTTAAAAAATATGTATTTCATCGTTGTCTACTAGCAAAAAGATGGTTTTCCCTGAGTTTGGAAAGCTGTCCCAGAATCAGCAAAAGCCTAAGGCTGACTCAGCCCTTGGTCCATGGCACACTGGTGAGGTCAGGGTGGCAAAGCAAGCTCCGGGAAAGATTCCCTCAGGGACGCAATTCCAGTGCTTAAAAACTCCTGGTGAAGCGCTCCCTCTGACGGCAGCGCCGCAGCACCACAGAACACCACAGACAAAAGAGGAGGGCAGGGGACTCGAGCAGATCTGTCAGCAATTGTACCAACACAGCAGCAAACTCATGGGCTCAAGCTGTTCCACCCCATTAGCCACACAGGTTGGGAAATCAAACCACTCCTCCTGCAGGGGATGGGTGGGGAGAGGAGAAGAGGCTGAGAAAGGAGAGTTTGAAGTCTTTGCCCTCGAGTTCTTTGTTCCCAACCTCTCCCTGTACGAGCAGACAACGGAATCATCTGCGTGGGGAGAAGCAGGGGGTTTTTGATGCCTGGAATCCTTTGTTTGTGCCAGAGGAAGCAGCTTGTGGAGCCCAGAGCAGAGCTCCAGGCCGCACGCTCGATGATCCTCGTGGGTGCAACTCTGAATATTCTCTGTGTGTGTGTGTGTGAGCAGGGCAGGAGGCTCTGCCAGGCTGCCGGGGGGCCCTGCCTCGGATCCCCCCCTCCCTCTGAACTCATCTGCGCTCCACTTCCCTCCTGGTTCTCCAGCTGCCTCGCAGGGGTTGGGTTTTTCTCCTCTCAGAGGAGCAGGGGCTGGCTGCAGGCACCTCACAGCACCTCCGCACACACATTTCACACAGACACCGCTCTGCTCCGGGCTTCTTCCCACCAATCCCTCTCCTAAAACCCTCTGCACCTCCAGCTTACCACAGCCTGGCCTGGCCCACACACCTCTACTCACCAGCAATCCTGCCAGGCCTCTCTGCTACTGCAGACCTTCCACAGCACTTCTTTCACACCTCACCTGAGACTTTAGCCCCACAGTGCTCCTCTGCAGTTATCCCAGCTGCAGATACCAAGCACAAGACAATCTGTCTAAAAAAAATAAAAAAGACACAAAGAAGCTCCCAGCAGACACCAGCAAATCATGCAAGGCCGGGCTGCTCACAAGGACCGCGACCAAGGGGAGGCAGTGAGCCAGCACTGCTCTCTGAGAACTCGCCTGGAAGGACACCCAAGGCATCCACTGGGGAAAGGCCAAGACAAGGATTTTGTGGGTTGTGAAGCCATCCAAGCCATTCTGCTTTAATAAAGTGGAAATGCCAACAGCCTGGCAACTTCCTCCAACAGCATCCCACCTGCGCCTCTGATTTTTCCACTCTTCTGGGGGTAGCACGGAGGTGTGAGATCAAATCCCAAACGATCTTATCTCCAATTCAAGCACCCCCGGAGGGACCTTCCACTTGTCACCTCTCAGAGCGAGCCCATGAATTCTCACAATTCATTTGGGACAGGTCTGTTCTACCAGGATCAAGCTGGGTTCATTTGAAATCACTGATCTTTAATATTTACATCACACAGGAGAGCGTGCAAGGGCAGCAAGCTGAGATCACTGGCCACAAAAATGTTATTCATCATGAAAAGCAGGGAAGAAGTCATGGAGAACAGCTCTTGTTTCTGAAATCATGGAAGAAGAAGACAGGAAAGAGAAGGAATCATGGTTCTGTTCAACTCCAGAGGATTTCTCCCCGGCAAAGACAGCAGCTCACTTCAAAGGAGAGGGGAAAGCAGAACTTAAAAGGCTAAAATGATTTGGGAGCAGCTGAGGGGGTGTGATGAACAGGCCAGTTCTCACTCTGTGTGAGCAAATATTCCCGAGATCCCAGCGATGTCAGTGAAACCAGCTTCCAGCTACAGGCACGGGGCCGAGCTCTCGCTGACATTCTCGCAGCCACAGCAGGAGAATGCCCAACTGGGGTCAGCACTCAGCACCACAGGGAGGGCTCCTGAGCGATGAGAGAGACAGCTCTACAGTGGGGGGACGGGAGAGAAAAAAGAAGGCTTACTTTGGAGAGGCGCTTGTGTGACTTAATCGGAGAGAAAGCATGCAGGAATGAAAAGAGAGAAATTAGGGAAAGAAGAAAAGTTACCTCGCAGATCAAGAGAAGGAAAACCCACACACCCAACAGAGAGCGTTGTACACCCCCCCCTTCCTTGTGGAAGCACCAGGAATTCAAGTTAAGCTTCAGTAGCCACCGTGTTGGTAAAAATCTCACTCCCATGGCCTTAATTCCCAGCATTTTGAGGGCCAGGGCGGTGCAGCTCCTCTCTGTGATTCCCCCTTCCCGAGGAGCCCAGCTCCCTGCGAGCACCCCCAGTGTGGCTACGAGCACAGCGTGCCCTGCATCCTGCCTGCCTCCATCCCACTGGGAGCTTCCTTTTGGGAACACAGCGCTGGCAACCCCGTCCCGAGGGTGTCTCCCAGCCCGGGGACGGGGTTTGTAGGTCACTGTGTGCACAGGAAGCCAGGCTGACCTCAAGGGCAACCTCAGAACGCCAATGATTCAGCTTGAAAAACCCTTTTCCCCCGTCTCTGGAACTCACAAACTCCCCTCGTGGTGGTGAGAGATCAGAATGTGGGCCACTGAGTCCTGCTCCCTCTGCTGAGTGGCCACAAACGGGAGGGGATGAAGACTTCTTGTGTGTGACAAAGTCCAGCAATAAATCAGGCAAAGGTCTAACAGTTCATTTTATACAAGCCTGTGAGATTATTCAGGCTGAAACGTCTCACTTTGAAAATCTGGGCAAACACAAGTGCTCCTGTGACAGCTGATTTACAACACAACACTGATACACCAGGGTTATAATCAAAGGTTTGCTCAGTACCCCAGGCTCCTGTGTGTGTTTTACCAGGTCACACTGCTCACACAAAAACCTAGAGCCAAACCTGAAACCCTCTTTCCCTGCACAGCAAAGACAGGGCTGTTTCAAATATGGTCCAAAGACACAAAATCTTCCTGGGGGAAATACCAGCTACCCTGGGCAAGCCAGTCCTGACACTGCAGCCATGGAAGGAATGGACAGAGCGTTGGAAAAGTGCTTCTGGGCAACCTGAACCTCATCTCAGAGGGCTGGGGCAGGACTGGGGAAACACACAGGCCCTTCACAGGGGAAATGTTGTTTGTTCCATGGCCCTTCGTGATCCAGGTGATAAAAAGCAACTGCAGCAGCTGATTTTCAAGTCTTTCTCAAAACCACAGATCCTCCCGAGGAACAGGACCTCGACTACAGAACGTTGTAGGCTCAGAGCTGTGCTGAAGCCTGACCCAGACAAAGGACTCCGAGTTAGGAGAACCTTCAGAAACATGATGGGGGAAGAGGGAGGGAAGTCAGACAGAGAAATAAAAGGCAGAGGACAAAGCCAGTGCAGTGCAAGCCCAGCACCGGGGACACGGCGGCCAGAGCCCTCTGCTCGCTCCTCACCTTGGAGTTCTTGGCCCCACTGCGGCCTGACTGGGAGGAGCAGCTCCGCTGGACACCCTGCTCCGGCGTGGACGGGGATTTGTCTGAGGAGTGGTCGGAGCCCTTCTCCACCATGGCGTCCCCCGGGGCGTCCTGCGGCGTGGGCGAGCGGGAGCGTTTGCGCAGGATCGGGGAGCAGGCAGGCGTGCTGCGGTTGGAGTTACTGGCAGTACTGCAGGGGGGAGAGCAAGGGGGAAGGAGAGCAGGGTTAGACATCTTCAGACCGAAAGCAGCTGTGCAGCACCCACAGGTCTCCCCACAGCACAGCAGGCAGAGCTGCTTCCTGAACAAGCACACCCACTGCCCCCAGTGAATTCAGGCAGTTCTCAGTTACCAGAGGCAGAGGAACTGCTGGCAGTGCCTTTCTCCACCCACCCTTCAACCCCTCAGACCACAGAGCAATGCCCACAGGAGCAAACTCGTTGACTCCTGTGGGCTCTGGGAGTTTCAAACGATGATGTGAGCTTGCAAAAAAAAAAATCAAACGTGTGCTCAAGAACGAGGGAGGTGGCAGTGAGTTCTCAGTACAGCCTCCCTCTGCCCCTCCGTCATTAGTGCAGCTCTTCTCAACAGGATGCACGAAAATGGGGTCACCCCTTTCAGAAAACACCCCATCAAAGAGCATCAGAAGCGCTGGGGCTCTGGGAGGGGAGTCGTGATGACATTCAATGCAGCACTTCCTGTACCGAGCCATCCTTTCCCACACCAGTTAGAGCTGGGCATGAAAATGGTTTGCTACAACCTAAAAGCCTTTGTGATTGAAAATAAATAAATAAAATTAAGTTCCTCTTTCACAATGGGAAAAGCAAGGCCTTTCAGAGTTTTACAGAAATTATGAGAATTTTTTTTACAGAAATTTTTTTACAGAAATAACTTCTCATTCTCTTTCCTCAGCAAATGCCCCAGCACCTAGATCAGCAAGCCAGTAACGTCCATATTAATACAGAACAGGAAAACTCAAGATTTCCTCACTGCTCCTTCTCTTTTGATGCCTCTCCTTCCTGACAGACTCTTCAAAACACCACATGCTACACCCATTTTTCCCCCCGTCACTCATTTCCTTCAGGAGTCAAATCTATTTCTGAGCAGTCCAGACATCCTCGAGGCTTTTCCAGCTGGTCCTGCTCAAGTCAGCAGGTTACAGCAGAGCCTGGGCTGCTCCAAGGATTGGATCTGTGCTAACTTCTTCAGTACCCTGTTATCTCATGAGCAACACCAAACAGGCCACATCGGACAGCAGAGGCAGCAGGAAAAGGACGGAGGAATTACAACTGCAAGGGACTGAATTAAGGAAGTTGGTACAATCAGACCCTCCAGGGCTATAATTTAAGCCAAACTACATCCAGCAATCAGACGGATGCACAGCAAGGTACTCCAGATGGATCGTTTCCTCCCTGAAAATCCAGAAGAGCTGAACACGTGCCTGAGGCTTCATTAATTCCCAGATAAAAATCATATCCATCTCTTCTTACCTCTGAAGATGCCAAAACCATTTTACAAGCATTAGCTGGATGCGAGCAGACAGCGTAACACACTCCTCCAGCAGTTACCAGGTTTGGGTTGGTTTGGTTTTGGATGAACCGGTCCCATAAATTATCCTTTATTTGCTCACTGCTTGTATCAACGCACAAGTGATGAAACTTTTCCCTGAACAGTCACAGCCCAGCTGCTTATGCAAACAGGGCCAGAATCAGATTTCCCAGGAGCTGGCACCAGGCAGGAACAGCGGCATGGAGCTTCACAGGAGCCCCTGAGAAGATGCTGCCATCAATATAAAGTGAGCAAGTTCACACAGATAATGAACAGGCTCGGGAAAACGGGTCTGCAAAACGTTCTGGAGGCAGGAAGTTGGATTAAACTCTGCTCTGTTACCAATTTCTACTCAATAGGATGAGAAATACAGACACAGAACAATAAAAACCTGTTCAAATATCATCTAAACCCCAAGGAAGCTCCGGGGCAAAGACAGAGCAATTCCCCCTTGGCTGGGGGTTCTTCACCAGGAGCAATGGCACATCCCCCAAGTGCCACACTGTCACATCATCTGGTCCTGTGCCCGCCCTTTCCCTGGACAAGGCACAGGAACACTGAATGCTAAACCAGCACAGCGATAACTGTAGCAATATTCAAGATTTAATCCCTCCAAACAGTAATTGAAGCGAAAGACAAACCAAAAAACGATCTGGACCACTCTCCCAGCAGCACTGCCTGCAGCAGTTTAGGTATATCATAAAGTAAAATTATCAGGGATTTCTTAGTGTACTGAAATGTTGAAAAGCATCAGGTTCCTTCACAGACTTTCAGCAGATCCAGTTAAAATGGATATTTCACCTTGTCTGTGCTCCTGCTAGACTCAATTTTTAGCAGCCCAGCAGAGCTATATTAGTGACTCCAAGTTCATCAGCAGTGGTCCCAGAGATGGAAATGGTTCTGAACTGCCACTTTTACAGACTCTAGAAAACAGAGTTCTAGTTAAAACCTCTGAATTCTGAGGCTGTGTTGGTCCTGCTTGCCCTCAGCGTGCTTGAGGCAACACAAGCTGGTTTAACGTGAGAGGTCCCCAAAAACACAAGGCAAGAATTCAAAGCCATTGTCCCTGCAGAACATCCCTGGACTAAATTTGTTTTAGCAGATGGACTAATTTTTCCTCTACAGCTCTACAAAACTTGGGTTTACCATGCACAACCTCTGTGTCATTTTCAGTTTGTGCGAGCTCACAGTTTCACTGTGAGCTTAGAGCAGCTCTGCAAAGACCAAGGCCAATTCAGCCCAGGCTCTGTTTGCTTTCAGTCTGCAGTTGTGAGATTTTGCTGCTGCTCAATTAAAGCACAGCACGAGCAGCTCAAACCCGGGGTACGGCTGCCATCACGTGCAGGTGAAACTCAGGATGAAAATGCTTCCAAGTTTGGTGCTATTTCAGTCTTTTCATGGTCTTACAAAGCTCCTCGAGGTGGGTTTTTCAGTCACAGCCCTGCACCTCCCGTGCTGCAGCTGCACAGGAGCAGCATCAGCACTGACTTGCTTAGAGCTGGCAATTTTATGTTTGCCCAGGCTCAGCTCACGCTGCCGTAGCCACAGTTTTTGGTGCCAGCTCTTCCAAGCACAACCTCGGGGAGATTCTGCCTTCTAAGCTCATTTTTAGTGTTTAAAAAACGAAATCCAGCCACAGATACTGCGTTAGGTGCGTGTGGATTCTCACCTTGCAGTGACAGGGGGGGAAAACAACATCAAGGGCTCCTTCTCCGGCTCTCCCTGAAGTCAGTGGCACCAATACCAAACCCAGGAGGGCTGAATCCCCCTCCCACACTCTGATGACTGGGAAAAACTGCATTTTTCTCACATGAAGGACTCCACAGACAGGGAAAATGCAGAGTCTGTTAATTCAACTCTGTGACAGAGAGGATGGGCACAGCAAGCACAGGGCTGCCCCTGCCCCGAGCCCCTCACAGCTCTCCCCGCTCCTGCTCATTCCCTGGAGTTTGAATCCAGCCCAAGGCACAGCCATGACGAACGCTTTCTGCAGTTGCCATGGCGACCAAGGCCTGCAATTGAACCAGGAATCAACGCCTGAAATGCCAAAACGGCTTGACCCACTTTGAAAAAAAAATAATTGTAATAAATAACGCTTTAGAGACCTAATTGCCCAGAGCGCATTCAGGGCCTCACATCCCCCTGCAGAGTGGCCTTCAGTAGATGAGACAGATTAAGTGAGGGACAGAACACAAACAAGCCCACCTAAGCAGCAGCCCCTTTGCTCCGAGGTGAAAACCCTGCACGGAGCGTTTGAAAGCACAGAAGGCTGAGTTTGTCTCCTTGGTTTATGTCCTTGCTGTCCCTAAAGGAAAATCTTTGTCCTATGGCTGGAAAAACAACACCAGCAAGCGTGGTGTGGATGGGAAGGGGCCAAACTCTGCTCAGACATGGAGGAAAAGCATCGATATCTGCAGCAGTGTAGTAAAGGATCTGTAAGCTGCCAGCATCTTGAAGCTGGAGAGGCGTCTTTTTAGCAGAAATTGTAGTGATAGGACAAGGAATAATAGGTTTGAACGGAAAGAGGGGAAATTTAGGTTGGATAAATGGAAGACATTGTTCCCTGTGAGGGTGGAGAGGCCCTGCCACAGGCTGCCAAGAGAAGCTGTGGCTGCCCCATCCCTGGAAGTGTCCAAGGATGGGGCTTGGAGCAACCTGGGATAGCGGAAGGTGTCCCTGCCCATGGGACAGATGACGTTTAAGGGCCTTTCCAACCCAAACTGTTCTGGGATCCTATGAGCTTTCCTTCAGCTGGTGGAAAAGAACATTCAGCAACGCACAGACAAGCCCCTGGTCATACCCCGCCCTGGGACACAAGGCAAGACACAGAAATGCCAAATTTCCTCCTCCAACAGAGTATTTCCTGTAAAGATCTGCACCAGCTGATGAACAGAACTTCACCAAGCAGTCACTTTTGGGAAAGAGATTCCACAAGTTCAGCCTGGTGTTCTTAAAACTGTACAGGAACTCTTTACAACACTCACATGGAGAGCTCAACAAGAAACCTGACTTGGCTGCAGTCTGTTAAGTGAATTCTGCATGAATGACACCCAAGCAGCCCTGAAGTGACACGAAAGTCTGTCCATCCCACCAGATCTGAAAAAACCACCCTGCTGCCGCTGCAGCACAGACATCCCTGGGATTAGGACAAGCACCCTGCAGCGGTTCCTTCCCAAATCACAGGTGCCCCAAGAGCCAGCAGCCACCTCCAGAAGGGCACTGGCACAGCACCTGTGACACAGACTAACACAGCAAATCCCTCTGGGTCTGCCACTCGCAGGATTCAGCCAGCAGGAATCACTGAGTTAGGAAGAGGACCAAAGGATTTGCAGCGAGGGCAGCTCAGCTAAACGAGCAGCAGCTTCAGGCACACAGCACTGCCCACCATCAGCCTCTCAAGGGCCAGAAAAACACCAGTGACACCATTCCCTGCAGTGCATGCCTCAACCCCTCGGATTTCCCCAAGCAAGCCCTGATCTGGAAAGCTTAAAGGCCTCCAAGTCTTCCCCAGTTCTCAAATGAATTCGCTTTCCAAGAGTCATCCTGCAATTACTCACATCTCCCTGCAGCACCCACCTGATAATGAGCCCTTCCAGGCCCAAAAATTGGGGTTTGTTCTGCAATTTGAGCTTAATTCTGAAAGTGCTGAGCAGCATGCCCCCAAAGCAGCAAAGATGCATGTACTGAAGCACATATTGAACTCTCTCTGTCTGGAATCTATGGGCTGTGCAAAGTCAAGCCTGTGCCTGCACTTTCCTAGACAAGGAGATCCTCGAGCACAACGCAGAACTGTGCTGACAGTCTGGAAAAGAGCAGAAAGGTCAAGAAGGCACCTCAGGCCTGGCTGTAGCTCTAAAAAGAGTTAGTTCTCCTCAGAAACAGCTATTAGAGGGGTTAATTAGACGCCTACAAAGATAGTTTTCTGCCATACAGTCTGACATCAGTGGAAAAAGAGGAGATTCAGAAGCTCATTATGCAGTCTCCCAAACAGCAAGCAGATGGTAACAACTTTTGATCACCAACCTACACTCCCTTCAAATTGATAATCCAAGAATGAAAACCTCCATAGATCCTGGAGCAATTCCCTGGGCCCGCCATTGCTCTACAAGCAATAATAAAATGTTATATTTCTATTACATCTCCCAGCAAGCGAGACAAAAGAGAAAGCAATAAGTCAAAAAAGCAATGACACCTGCAGGGCTGTGCAGAAACCAAGGAGTGTTTCATGACAAGTGCTTTGAAAAGAAACATAAAAATAGTCTGCCTTCTGTGCGTTTTTTAGCAGAAAAGTCCAGCCTTGTTTAAGATTTGCTCAGTCTATTTTGACATTTTGCAGAATGCTGTCCTCCCGTGACACCCCATCACATGTTTACATATTCATGAAATAAAATTAACGCAATTATTATGCCTCAGAGGATTAGCAAATCACTGCAAGCATTAGGAAGGAATTTGCCTTCTGCCCACAGCCAGCAGTGCGAGGTTGGGCAGATGCATTATTAACCGTGTCATTGTCCCCGTGGGTCACCCGATCCTGGTTACCACTGGAGACAGACCCACGGACAAATGGCCTCATCTCTCACACAAACTCCCCCTGGGCTGGCTTTGAAGCAACCTCTCCATTCTTGTTTGGAGTTCCTGTAAAAATCCCAAGAAAAAGTTGGAAAATGTTTCTGAAATACAACAAGGAGATCTTAATAACGAAGTCCAGTAAGGCACCAGTCACGACTTGGAAAGGATCATTAATGTGCAGAGAAGCACCACGGGTTATAAATCACACCCTGAACGCCTCCATCAGCCACGAATTATTATCATTCCATTTGCTCCAAAGGAAGGCAGGCCACATAAAACAAAGCATGATGGAAAATACAAAGAAATCTGGGAAGCAAGAAAGGGGAAATGGCACAAAGTAGGAATTTCACATCCCCCTGGAGGTGACAGACACAGCCCCGCCACAGGTACCTGCAGGTCACCTGCTCTACAGCTGTACTGCCCAAGGAGGAACAGATCCAGGCTTTGTTTTCCTCCCCTCCCCACCACAAAGTCAACAGCTCTTGTAATTAACAGCAAGAACTGCAGTATCTGATGCCTCCATCAGCATCTCCAAGCCTGGAACTTGGGGCAGAACAGAGCTCGCAAGTCTTGTTTAAAAAATAAACATAACAACAACAAACACTGTTAAACCACCTTTGATGTGAGGAAAGTTTTGAAACCTTGACGGCTCAAAGGATAAAAATAAAAATTAAAATAAATCCAAGCCTGTTTATTTTAATCCCTGTCGTTTCCAAGCTAACATCAGAATCTTTCAGTGGTTTGGGGGTGCAATGCTGCTGTCATACATTCTTTATTTCAAGGGAGAGGGAGATAAAGCAATAGAGCTGGTGATAAACACCCAGGCCCGTTTTTGGGTGGAGATGTAGGTGTGATACAACTCCCAGATTCCCTCTGGAAGAGCTCAGGCACTTTTCCCTGCTGCCCATCTCCTGCTGTAACTCCAGCAAGGCTTTATGGCCTTTACCCCCGGCACAGTGTTGCCCCCTGAGCACATCCCAGCCCTGTGGCAGGGGTTTCACAAACCCCAGACCAAAGTGTGCCCGAGGAGGGCTCCGAGCACACCTCGCAGCGCCGGCGCGGGGGCGGACAGGGATATTGTGCATCTCAGGAGCAGGAGACAAAGCTGGAGCTCTGCTTCTTCCCACTCACTCCCACAGCTCGTCAGCGGCAGCCTTCACAAGTTAATGGAAGATGTTGTGATCTTCAAAGCTGGGATCAAAGCGATTTCCTTTGTTCAGCCCTTGATGTCTCCTCCTTTTACCTTTCTGAAAATAACAATGCAACAATTTCACGCCCCTCGGGCTGATATCCTCCGTGCATCCCCCCCTGCTTTGCTCCATCCCTGCAGCAGCACTGGCCAGCTCCAAGTTAAAAATAGAGAGGGTCAGACCCCCTCAGTGCAAGAGTCACCAGCTGCCCTTTGTCCCGAGCACCCGGCTCAACCTCGTCCCCCTCCCTTGACAAATCCTCTCTTGCCTCACCCAGCTGGTTGTCAGTGGCACGAGCAGTTGGGGGCTTCTCCAAGAGAACGCTGGGGATTCCAAGCCGTTGCACTGCTGTAAAATATATCCCCAAGATTTGACCTGAAGTTTCCATCCTACTGAGTCAAAATCACAAGCTCCATCCTAAATCTCCCAGCTTCTCCTGCAGATGCATGTGATTTTAATGAAGCAAGGGAACAGGAATATATTCTCTTTTCTGAACCAGCATATTTCCATGATGCACAGGACAATGCCAGTCACCAGTAACCTAAGAAAAAGCAATCTTTTAGGGCATCCAGAAGATTCTCCCTGCCTATGAACACACACAGAGCAATGAATCCTCACTTCCTACTCTTCTCCCCTGCCAAAAAAATTAAAAAATAATTTTAAAAAAAAAAGCCACCTATATAGACTCTGGAGCACAGCCCGAAAAAGCGGCACAAACCAAATCCTGCCTCTCCCCATCAGCGCAAACACACAAAACACCGGGAGAGGAAGGCAGAGCGGAACCACGAGCCCTTTCAGAGGCGAGAGAGCACATGGGCAAACAAATCCAACCATATTCCTGCAGCAGCTCCGTGACGCATCCAACTTCGACCCCCTCCTGCCTCTCTCTTTCCCTGGACCCAGATGTTACGGCAGGAATAACTGTCCCCGTGGGAATGGGGGATGGAGGACACAGCAGGGCGTGAAGGGGAAACGAGGAGGGGTGAGGGGAATGAA
>VXBT01007291.1:438276-452795 GCA_013400235.1 Oriolus oriolus | reverse complement strand
TGGCTCCGTCTAGGAAGCTAATTTTGTTTTTTTTTTTTTTTTTTTTTTTTTTTTTTTTGCCGTGCTTATCCATGTGTAAACAGGCCTGGGGTTTTTAAAGAAACATTATCAAGCAAAGTTTACAGCTCGGCAGCAGAATCAGTACGTGGTGTTGCTTTTGGGGACATTGTATCTCTCCAAACCTGCTTGTGGACATTGTTCCAGAATAAGGAGAAGGATTTCAGTCCCTCTCAATACAACAAATAAGGGACATTAAGTCCCTCTTAGTACAATAAAAATTAGGCTGAAGGACGATAAGGAAGAGAGCAAAACAATCACCCAGCTTGCACTTTTCTTCCCAGTCTGTGAAATCAGGCCTTGTGTGTGCAAGGAAACAGTGCAGAACTGAACTGGAACTGTACTAACACCCCTGGTCTGAGCACAAGTGCCCACGTGTGGAATTACACTGAATTATTTGACTCAGGATGCTGTGAACGACCCCCTCAGGGACACACTGCTCCCCACCGATAACAGAAGGAGCTGTTCCTTCAATGCTGTAAATACTCATCACTCTGCCCTTTGCCTGCTTTTGTTGCACTTTACCCCTTCCATACCCAGGACTTTCTTCACAATCACAATTTTCCCTTCTCTTCACAATCAGTCCCAGCTTTGAGTGCTAACCCCCAGAGGAGCATCTTCCCAAAAGGCTGATTATCCATCACTTTGCCATAACCAACAGCAGTGGGAGCAGGAGGTGCTCCGGCAGGCTCAGGCCAGTGCAATTCAAAGGCTGCACAGGATTTTAAACTGAAAACACCACCACCATACACGCTTTTGTCTGGGTACTACAACAGCAGCACCACCTTCATATTACTCAGAGAATACACCTAGGTGCACATGGATTCACTGTTTATGTGCCACTCTTCTAATAAATTCATTGCATCCATCAGCCTGATGTCAATTTTGTTGTTTCCAGTGCTTCCCAAAGTTTGCCAGCTGGAGAATTTACTAATTTATTTCAAGGAAATGACATGTAACAGGCCAAGCTTTGCATTCCCCGTGCCCAATGCAGCAAAACCTCACATCCAAGGGTGCTGTGATTCCCACTGAAACACCATGTCTAGGATTGTATCCAGGTTCAGTGAGTGGATCATGTGGATAAACTCAGACAAGGGCAACCAGCACTAAAGGCAGTGGCCCTGAATCCTTTCAACACAGCCCAGAGGCCAAGGAACGCCAGTATTTAAATGCTCACCTGGAATCCAGGTTTGATCCCACTGAGTATCAGCTGAAAGTGCTCAAAGCTGAAGCTGGACGAATCCTGACCAGACAAGAGAAACCTATTTTGGGTAGCAAACAAAACTAACCACTGTAACTAATTCAAGGCTCAGGTATCCATCTGTGGCAAACATTATTATGCAAGAGTTTGTGCTCTCCCAAACGCTGTTCTGTACCTCGAACCAGAATCAATTCAAGCCTCACACTTTGCATTCAACAGGACTTGGAATGAGATATCTGAATGGTCCCATTTTGTTTTACAGCCTATGGATCTTTCACTGTTTTTTTTCTCTTCCAGAGAGAAAGTGAGAGATTAGTTAAAACCATAATTCTTAGCCACTACAAATTCTGATATATTTAGTTTGAAAGACTATTAAGGTTTGAATAAGATGCTATTTTTCAATAGTCACAACAGTTACACTGACCCAAATGCTGTGATAAATTCGGTATAAAGGCTACTCCAGATGTGGAACACACAAAGGCTCAAAGCAGGTCATGGAGTGGCAGGATAGACACAAGGTTAAGTCTAACCCATCCTTCAGACTGTCAAGAGAGAAGATGAATCAAACAGAAGTCCTGCTTCCAAAAGCACTGTAAGAGCAGCAGTAAAAATACAAGACTTACTTAGAGAAAAGCTTCTTAGGCTTATCTGGCACGGCGTGCAAGGGGCAAAGTTATGGGCATTTGGAAAACCACACAGCACCTCAAATGCTTCACAAACGTCATCATATCTGCAAAGTTTCACCCCAAACTCTTGGAAGAACAAATACTTGTTGCATTTCTGCAGCACCATCCCTGGCACTGAAGATAGCTTGTGTCATGGTGACAGAAGTTAGATAACACTGCACTTAGAGAGGATCTTTGGGGCCTTTAAGGAAACTCTTCTGGACATAAAGCTGCCAGTTCCTGTCTTGTTCAAGAGCTGCAAGAATGCATTTTGTGTCAGCTGGGTTCACTTGCACAGGTCTGGTGTTCAGGACTCAAGGTAAGGACTTTATTTCATGTGTGGGGGACAATGTGAGGGTCTGCAAGCTGAGCATGACAAGGTCACACACCTCAGCCTGGACACCACAGCTCTACCAAGCCCTGCAGGAGGACCAGAGTCACATCTGGGGAGCCCTCCCTCCAAGGATGCTCCAATTTCGGGCCAGGCTCTTCAGTGTCCAGGCAGGCAGCACCTTCACCTTGCCCAAAGTGCACCTTGCGTGCCTGCAGGGCTGTGCTGCTGCCCTGTAACACAAGCACTCTCATGCATATTGCATCTCCCAGCCCCGAGGAAACGAGGCACTGTCCGGGTAATTAAAGCCTGGGGCTGATGACAGATCCCACAGATCCATGGGATGCAGAGCAGGGCCTGAATGTCCAGGCCTGCAGAGCAGCAGATGGGGGTGGGATCAGCTCTCCAGCCAGCCAGAGCAATCCTACCCTCCCTGTAAGCCACACCAGCGGTGCAGAACAAAAAGAAGCCTTTAAAAGTCTGTCTGCAAACTGTCAGGGAACAATGAGCACCTGGACTGGAAAACACGGAGGGTTTCTCGTTTCCCCCCATAATTCTTTGTCTGCCTTTAATATGATCTGTTTTGAAAACTTAAAGCCATTGGGGCAGCTATTCCCCAACACCTCTGCTTGTCAGCTGAGTTCAGGACAGAACCAGGGGGACACACTTTCATTGCATTTCCAGTCTTGTCTTTGAAAAAGACACATCAGAAATGCCAAGAAACCGTGTCCTGAGGGAAAACTCAGTGCTACAACCTCAAGATGTGCAGGCAGGATTAGCATTAGCGGGGAACTGGGTGGGAATTAGTATTTTGCACATGTTTAATTTGGGTTTTGCTCGTACCACAACTGCTTTTCTGCTCTTCACCATCTTTAGGAATGAATGGACGGACTCCTGACTGCACAGCACGGGACAGGGTGAGTTCTCTGGCTGGGATATTGGTGCTGCTTGATAACTCCTGCTCACCCCATGGGTGCTACTCCTCAAACCCCACAGGATTCCCACCCTGTTAAGCAACAAGAAGCACTCTTCTCTTCCCCCGTGGAAAATGGGCTCCTAGACAGGTACCAGACCAAGCAAAACTCCTTCTGAGCTGACAATGGCATTTTCACAGAGTCCGTGGATTCCTACAGCAGTGGGGGCTGGAGGAGGCAGGGAATCATGTGCTCACAGGCATGGGGAGGAAGAGGGGGAGGAGGAGAACAAGGGGAGAGAGAGAACAAAGTGTCAACATCTTAACTGGGACACACAAAGAGCCAGTTCTTGGTAAGAACTTAATCCAGGATTAACAAGAGGTCAGCTACCTCCGCAAGGAGACTGCACTAAAAGGAGCTAATTAGCTCTCCGTAATTGCACCAAAGGAACCACACCGAATTAAAGGCATTCACCAGCAGCAGGTCTCACCTCACCCAGGAAACACAGCCCTACCTGTTGTCCCCAGCACCACGCTCAGACAATCAGCACGTGGAGAGCCTGCAGCAGGAGAGGTGCAGGGTGGTGGATGGCAGGGAAAAGGGCTGCGGGGAGGTTCAGCATCAACAAGTGCTGGAGTGAGAGCTGGAGCCTCCATCAGCCAGCACAAGCATTTGTAGCACGGCCAGAATCTGTCCAGACAGTTTCCTCATCTGGGCCATGAACTGCCCCGAATCCTTGAGGAAACCACAGCTCTCACTTTCACAGTGACATCCATGAGGATGTTTAGTGCCGTTCTGGCCTTCCTTAAATCAATGTGATCTCTGAAAATGAGGAGGAAGAGTAGCACAAGAGGAACCAGTTTCGCCCTGTAGGTTGAGACCAACAGAATCCCATCCCGACACGGACAGGCACTGCAGGATAAATGTGAGGATAAATGGAGAGCACACAGCATCACAGACAGGTAGCAGATCCCACCTGGAAGCCGCCAGTTTGGAATGATGCAGTGGGGAAAGGCTGGCTGAGCTGCCCACCCACAAACCCCCTGTCTGGAGTTTCTAATCATACATTACACAGACACTCACGCATCTGAAGCTCCCTGTCTGCCTCTGCTTGGTACTAAATCCATCTCTCTTTTCCTGTGGAGCCATTCCATGTTCTGTTCTCCTGCACTGGTGCGTATTTTACCCCAGAAGCCCTTGCTCTGCACTGACAGATAATGGATCCAGCAGCCGGTGCACTTAAAAATGAAGATTAACAGGCACATCAATAACGCCAACAGATGTCTCCGAGATGGAGCACTAATGAAAGGAACTCCTGCGTTTATTTGGGTTATAGCACCGTGCTGAGGGCTGGGAAGATCAGGCAGACACGGGCCTGAGTGCATCCCAGCAGGATCAGCTCCCAGTTTGAGGGCGGATGAAGGGAAAAGCAGACCAGGTTGATCAGGGAAGGCTGCCCTACACACAAAGAAAAACAACGGAAACGGGAGCTCACGCTAATTACAGGTCCCTGTGAAATCATTACAGCAGTGCCTCCATTATTTATCCTTTTCTTCCCTCAGGACAGAGTCAAATGTCTCGCCACTGTACTTCCAGTGACATTGCAGGGAGAGCCACCAGGGGACAAGCAGCCCCAAAACTTCACCTCAAACCCAACACAAACAAATGAGTTCTTGGGATGCCACTGGGAATATGAGACAGCCAGCCCCTCTCTGCTCCCAGCAACTGAGCAGCAACCCTCAGTTGTGCTGCTCCTAGGCAGGCTCAGCACAAAGGGAGAACTCCCTGACATCTGGCTGAAGCTTCAGTAGCTGCCATTGGGGAGAGCAGGATGAACATCAGCAGAGCTGTGCCAGGGCTGGGCTGCAGCGGCCTCCTGGTACAGACAGGCCCCACTCCACCACCCACCAGCCCTCTGCTCCCTGTTCCCTGCTGTGCTGAGCTGGAATAGCTCGGATCTCATTCATAAAGAGAAGGAAAAGTGTCCTAAAAGGGCCCAGGCTCCAGTCTCTTTCTCCAGTGCTGGCTGATGCAGTGTCTGTTCCTGTTACTCTGTTATTCTATTCCAGTTTCTCCATTCCCCCCGACGGCTCCAATCTGTTTGTCCCACCCAAACCCAGCCTCCTGCAGCCTTCTCCAAAGCTCTGCCCCAGTCTCTACCTTCAGACTTGCCCTGTGCCACCTCTGATTTCCAATCCCAATCCAACTGGATTCATCCCCACTCCCACTGACTTCCTCAACTTTGCCTGGCCCTTTCTTCCTGATTCCTGAAATCTGCTGGGCTCACCCCGAAACTCACCAAAACCACTACAGAGCTGCTCAGCGCAGCCTCTGCTCCCATGAAAACAGAATATTTCTCCACCTTAAGCCTTCCCCAGCTTTTCCCCCCACATCCCTCTCACCCCGACTGAGATTTCCCCCATCCCACTGCATCCCCATCCCAGCCCCGCACTGCCCCAGGGCATCCTTTTCCTGGGGAGCCGCCTGACCTCCCAGCACACAAACACACACACACACACACACACACAGAGAGAGGAACCTGCGCGCACAGGAACGAGTCCCCAGCCCGCCTGGGAGATGAAAAACGAGGAGCTAAGCGATCCCACGGCCACCTGTCGGCACATCGCCCTTCCCGGGAGGCGGCTGCGGCTCTTCCCCGCTGCTCTGCGACTCTGCCGGGGGGCACAGCACGGAGCCACCCGGGAACCTCGCTGCCGCTCCGAGGCATTTCACGGCCGCCAGAGGAGTCGACAAAAAGATTCCCCGCTCTGATAAGGGCTTGGCATGGCTGGAACAAAGCCGCCTTTGCAGTGCGCTGCCCGGCTCTGGCATCCGAGCTGGCTGCTGCCCGCTGGGGAGGAAAGCTCCCACTGTCGCTTTAAGGATGTCCCACATCACCCGGTTAACCCCGGCTGCTCCTCGCTGCCGGCGCCGAGGAGAAATTCCCGGATTTCTGCTCTTCTCCTGCTCTTACCCATCTGTCCTGCCGCCCTGGTACAGCTCCTCTGAGCTGCTGCACAGCCCTGGCATCCCAAGCAGAGCTTTATTAAATATTCTGAGCTGCTGCACGGCCCTGGCATCCCAAGCAGAGCTTTATTACATATTCTGAGCTGCTGCACGGCCCTGGCATCCCAAGCAGAGCTTTATTAAATATCCCCGTCCTCCCCGCCGTGCAAACCACCAGGGAGCACTTCTGTGACGACAAAGGAGCAGAGCAGGCAGCGTGGACATAAACATCCCAATTACCTCGAAATTCCACTTCCCTTGCTCCCACAAAGCTCTGACTCTTCACCGCGAGGGGCTGCACATCCTCCTAAACCTTATCAGACAACACGAACCATCCATTTCCCCGAAAAACCAGCAGGCAGCAACAGGAGAAATATTTGCCTTCAACCATTTGGGCATTTCCAAGCACAGGCTCCGGGAAAAGCCATCTCCCGCACGCAGGTTATGCAATGCAGAAGGTAACAATGTGAGTCAGCTTGAAAGTGTATACAAACACACTTAAAAATCCTGTCTGGGGAAAAATAAACAGAGGCTGTGCCTGATTCCCTTTCTGGAAAAAGCAGGAATGCTGCCCTGCTGCTGTCTTTGGGTTTGTATCCGCTCCAGGCAGGTGTTAACAGAGGAAACAAAGCCACGGCCAGCAATTTAAAGAATTTAGAAAGCAAGAAAGCAGCACAGATGGACAGGGGAAGAGCACAGAGCAAATGAAAAATGTTCCTGCAACATGATACAGGAGCAGGGAGCACTGATGTGACTCAGAGCTCTTCAATCCCACCTCATGGAATGATGAAATATTTGCTCTGTGTGATCAGTTAATCCCAACCAGGAACACGTTAGAAGGGTGGCAAACAACCAGAAGGATTTTCTTACAGAGCAATGAGTTCAAAGGAAGGCAACAAAAACATCACGGCACTCATGAGGCTCGTTTATGAAAACAAACTGGAAGGGTAAACAAAGTGGAGCGGTCAACAAATATTTAAAGAATGTAAATATTGAAGAGAAAGAAATGCTGTATTCAAAGGTTTGGGGGGTTGTTGGTTTTTTGGTTTTTTTTTTTTTTAACAATGAGCAATGGGATTATATGAAGTTGTGGGAAAGAAATGAGGCTGAGGTCAAATCCTCACAGCCAGGAGCAGGAGAGAAGTGGAATAAACTTGTTCACTGGTCATGTTCATAAACAGCAATAGGTAACTGTTAATAAAGACAAAACACAATGACAGAACCACAGAATATCCTGAGCTGGAAGGGACCCACAAGGATTAGTGAAGTCCAGCTGCTGGCCCTGTACAGGACACCCCACTGGCAGGAGCATGGATCAATACCTCAATAATATCACATTTTTTTCAGCCTCTAATTCCACTTTCCATAATTTTCTTTGTTTTTTCTGAAGAGGCAGCAGCCCAATTTGCAGCAATGCAGGACTCTGAAGGTTTGCAATGACTGCTGTTAGAGCTGTTTGAGTGTTACAGTTTAAAGGATTGTTTTGACTTGCTGCATTTTTGTCCCCAAAACTTCCAAGACGCACACAGACCATCCATGCGATTTTGAGTTCCATGTGGGAAATCTTGCAAAGTGACATCCAAATCATCCCGAGTTCTTAATCTGGGCTGTGATCCTTGAAAGAACAGATGTCCTCAAGATAATTATGGCATCTCCAAATACGAGCAAGGCACAGGTTGTTTCGGGACAATGATAAGGATTCCGTTTGTGGCTTTGGGCAAGTCCCCTGTGAGAAGTGCAGGGGATAGGGCTGGATGTCTGCATTTCTCATCCTGGCTCTTCAGTAGAGTTTGCACCTTTTAGAGAATTGTTCAAGCTGTAACAAGTTTTTTGCTCTCCTAAGCCAAGCTACACAGCTGTTAATAAACATATTAAAAGGAGAAACACCTTTAATCTCCACGTGCCTCATCTGCAAACCAAGGCTAATTCTACTTCCTTTCTTCTGCCCTCCGTCCATCTCGACTATTTAGGATGGAATCTCTTCCTCCACACTGGAGGTGGGGCACGAAAATCTCCCAGCACAGCAAATCTCTGTTTTCAAGAGCCTCTTTCACTGTAAAACAACACAATTTTAGAAACAGTTCCATTTCCCAGATCAGTTGTGCTATCAGCTGCCTTTAAAACAGAAAAGAATCCACGGGGAACTCATTCTTCCTGCTGGAAAAATAATACAGCAGGTATTTGAAGCAACGATGCAGCTTTAGTGCCCTGGAGCAGCCACTGAATATCGCTGAGGTTCTCGAAGCTCTGGCCTCCAGACACATCCTTCTTTCATGGCCTGCAGCTAAGCATGGGTTTGCCTCCCAAACCTCATTCCCAAAATGTGC
Source organism: Oriolus oriolus (assembly GCA_013400235.1). Classification (NCBI taxonomy): domain Eukaryota; kingdom Metazoa; phylum Chordata; class Aves; order Passeriformes; family Corvidae; genus Oriolus; species Oriolus oriolus. The sequence continues at coordinate 444,294 of VXBT01007291.1, read as the reverse complement.
ATCAGGTCGAGGGCCACCAGAGGAGCAGCACATTCCTCTAACAGCTGACAGCTCTGAAAAAGCCCAATTCCAGCTCTGAGGGCTGCACGGCCACAAGCCAATCTCGCCACGAGCAAAGGGCACTTCTGTGACATCTCCAGAGCTGCTTTATTTCTGGTCCTGTGGGTTCAGAAATACACCAAAATTACAGCTCTGCCTCTCTGGCAGCTCTCTAAAACCCTTCTGTCTCCAGTGCAGAGCTTTTAATTCACAGCACTTTGAGTGTCCTCACTGCACCAGGGCTGGGACCTTGCAAACGATTCCTGCGATCCTCAGGCCTGGCCTCCTCCTTCTCCTGGCACTCACACACGGCCTGATTTGCTCAGCACTTCATTAAGGGGAGGACTCTAATTAGAGGGAGCTGTTCTCGCACTAAAGAGAAACAAGTCGTGTGTTCCCCCTCCAGCTAATTTGTTCTAATTTTATGTGCATATCTGGACTTTTCTTCTGTTAGCAAATCTTTGCTACTCCTCAAAATACACCTCAAAATACACCTCCCTTTTCCCCCAAAGTCTTTTTCATTCCACTCATTTTCTCTTCCACCTTTCTCCTTCCAATTCCAGCGCCTGAAATTAGCTGTGGTCCAAACCACATTCTTCCAAACCTGGTATTCCAAGTGGTTTGAAAATTATTCAAAATATAGACCCCAAATATATGTATCTCCCCTCCCAAAAAAATCCACAAATTCCTCCTTCTCTGCTCCTCTGACACATGCATGGGGTGGCTGTGACATTGTCAAAGGAGAGTGGCAGCATTTTGCATCTTTTTTTAGTTGGAAAAATAGCAGAGCATCTGCCCCCAGGTCACTTGGCTGTGACCACAGAGAGCATTCTGTCCTGGAAAAATGGTTCCAGGGGAATAAACCGCTGGAAAATGTAAAATATAATCAACAGCACAGGCCTAAATCTGGCCAAAAGGAAAACTTCAGGAAAGGAGAAGCTCAGAGAACATTCCAGCATCTCGTATTCAGCACGTGGCTCTGCAAGGGCGGCCAGGAGGCAAATGAATTCTGTGCAGCATTTTGGTTTTGGTGTCTCCATTTCCTGAGCTTGGATATTCTATCCTTGGATATATTATTGCTGTTACACTGCAACTTATATAATTTACTTCAGCTAGGCTCAAAATCCTGAAATTAGTAGCTACCAGTCACAATAAGCATCAATTAAAATAAGAATGGCGTTAAGATGCACTTTCTAACCAGGCCTGAACTTGGAGGCATTCAGGGGAGTAAAACAAGTAAAAACACAGCAGCTGCTCAAACAACCAAAGGAATACCATGAACTGGTTTAGAATAGAGAGGAATCTGGTTCCCAGGGACAATTTCAGCTGGAAAAAGCAGACGAGGCCTTGACCAGGACGCAGTGATTCTGTCAGGAAGCGCCACAAGGGTTTTGATGGCAATGTCTGCTTCTTTCAGGCCTTGCCCCTGCCCACTCGCTGAGCAGAAATCCAGCAGGAATTTCAGCTGTGTGAGGGATTCTGTTCAGCCCAACACAACTATCAGCACACACAGGGTGAATCAGACACACAAAAACGTGGGACACTGTCCAGCACCTCCTTCCAGCACTTGTCCCATGGAAATCTCTGCTCCAGGGAGAGGGAGGAGGAAGAGGAGACTGGTTTGTCTCATTTTGCAGGCAGGGAAAGCGGGGCAGAGGCAACACCAGGACACGAGTGGTCAGTGACAGATCCAGGCACAAACAAGGCCTCTCGTGACTCCCGGCTCCCACAGCCAGCACCTTCCTCCCCTTTGGAAGCGACCAAACACCACCCAGCAGCCTCAGCTCCACATTTTATCTCTTCTTGACTGAACTTTCCCCCTTTCCAGGCTTTTTAGTGAGGAAAAGAATCTCTGGAGGAGCCTCACTGCTGCCTCATTCGCCTCAACTCAAGGCCCTGAGCAAGCAAAGGCTGCAGAATTCCAGAGCAATTCCGAGCAGTTTGCCCTTCACTTGACATTTATGAGGCTGCCGAAGGACTGGAGACAGAGAGCAAGGTGATCTTGCCATCTGATAAGAGGGAAAGGCAATTTCCCAGCAAAACAAACGATTAGGATTCAATTAGCCAAAATAATCTGCAGCCCAAGGACAGATCTGGGGGAGAGATTCTGGGTGCTGGCAGCAAACTCTGCAAAGTGCAGCATCTTCACGGCCTAAGTCAAAGAACTCCTCTGTGTCCTCAGAGAGGTTTCAACACGCACATAGATACTAGAGAATAAAATTACAGATGTTTATCCGAATTTAAATCAAGCATTGATGCCAAAAGCCAACCACAAAAGAAACAAAATCATTAAAGGGATGCTTTTGCCAGTCTATTATCACACAGAGCTACAGCAAACCCAGTCTCAGATCAAGGGCTCCAAAATGACTTGGTTTTACTTCAAATGGTCTCCCTTCCACTGTAATTTCATCCTTTTACTAAATTAAAAGTCGTACTTCACAGCCTGTTGCCACTGCAGGTATTAACCCAGCGTGGCACTGTGCAGCCCAGGACAAAAAGCGGTGCTGGGCTGATCCTGGTTCTATTTCTGGCTCTCCTGGTGCCCACGAGCGCAGCCTGGCCAAGGGAATTGCGTGCAAGGTTTTTCCTTGACTGCAGTGCACTCGGAATTAGGCTCCTCGCTGCTTCCTAGGCCTTCCCACTAAGGAAAAGACCAGAAAAATAACACAAAGGGCAGATAAATCAGCACAAAACCTGCTAAGAATCCCTCAGTACCTGCGTGCCACACAGAACCACCTACAAAATAAACCGGCCAATGCTGTTCCAAGTTGTTCTTCCAGTCACCTGGCACGACATCTTCTCGTTGCAAAAGGATAGAAACTGTACTTTATGGACAGAGTGTTCAGGATGTACGGCCAGTTCAGAATGTTCTGGATGCAGGGGAAGACGAGCAACCCATTAATGAGGTTTGCTCTTCCCACCGCACCGCCGGCAAACGGGAACATTCTGATTCCTCAGATCCATTTGCAGAATTCATAAGGAGCTAAGGCCTCTCCTTCCCCAAACACCAGAGCCATATTTATATGTATGTGGGTCATCTCTGGTGGTTTTCAGCCGAGGATTATCAGCACCTATTTCTTCGCCCTGAATAAAAGGCACAAAGGAAGATGTACACGCAGAAGAATCAATGAAGGCAGAAAAGACTGAAAATGCAACACTTGAACCTGTAATGTGAAGGTCGAACAGCACAATTATGTAACTTTAACAGAACTATTTTGCTAAGCTCCTCCAAAAACTGAGGAAGAATTGATTTGGAAATCCAATTTCGTTGGGGATCGTTTGCAGTGCCACAGAGCGAAGTTCATTGTCGCCGCACGCAGCCGTTCTTTAAGTCTCCGCAGCTTCAGTATGAAATTGGAAGTGATTTAAGCAGCTTCATCATTTCCCTGGGTAATCAAGGAGGCACGAATCCCAAACACCCACGTTTGTCACCTCTGTGTGTCACGGCGAGGACTCGATGTCTGGAAGTGAGGACAGAACCACCCCTCCTGTCCCTGGCTCACCAACCTGTTATTTTACATCTCAAAGAAGTCGCAAGGCTGGAAGAGCAGAGCTGGGTAGGAAGAGTGTGACAGCTCAGGAACCTCTCCCTCCCCTCTTCCACACCCTGAGACATGGATTTCCAAAGCCAGGGGAAGGGCAGGGGTCACCAGCCTGGTCGGGGTACAAAGAGCCCGTGCAGCCGCTGCCTCCAGAATGCAGAACTGAAACTGCCTGAAGTCAATCTTCGCTGCTCCCTGACATCAAACAGCTTCTAATTTTAGCTCTGCTGTTCTGTAACCCTACCTAGTTCCCATCCCACCCCCACAACTACATAATAGATCCTTCCCTCAGATAAGTAGGGTGTTGGAACATTGAGAGGTTGGTTGGTTTTTTTTCCTCACCCACAGGCACTAGCAGAAAAATGAATTACAGGTTTATTTTTAGTGGAGCCCCTGGCCCTTCTTTTCCCTGTAGGTTCCAGATCGCAGGTTCTGCAGCTCAGAACTATTCCAACCAACACAGCAGCACAAGCAACGAGAAGAAACCACAAAGGACGGAAAATCAGATGAGCAGAGTTTAATTCAATATCCCATTTATGGGACATCCAGTTCAGCTACCAGCTTGTTTGTGTCCCTGCAACGCTCTTCTGGCATTAGATTCTCATTTTTCATCAAAGATCTGAATTAGTTTCCATCTCTGCTGGATCATGAACTCCCCAAAACTCCTAAGAAGGAATAGCAGGGCAAGCAGCACAGCCCGAGGTGGAAGGGGAGGGAAAGCCTGCTGTGGTTTTTGGCTTTCTGAGATTTAGAGCTCGAGGCCTGGCTGATTACAGTCCCCGAGGAGCTGTGAGATAACAGTGATGTCAGCCCCGAGGCAAAAGCTCTCTCTCACAATACCAGGTCGAAACATAAAGACAGCAACAGCATTAAAACATCACCCTGTGCCACAAAAACAACACATCACCCTGTGCCACAAAAACAACGGATTAAACCAAGGCACCAGACCCTGATGAAGACAAATCACTGTTGTCATCTGTCCTGACAGCGTCCTCGGGAGCTGCAGCGTCATTCCTGCCACCAGGACACTGTGCAGGAGCAGTGTGACGTACAGCAGGGCCCTGCATCACGCCACTGTCACGCTCGGATGTCACCCAGCCACCCTGGCTGTCCCGGGGCCACGTCGGGAGCTGCGACCAGATGGGGATGAGATCATTTTGGGCAGGATGAGACGGCGTGCTGCAAGAAATGCAGGGCATGGTGAGAGGGAGCAGCACGCTGGCCTGTGCCAGGCCAGGCCCAGAGGTGGCCAGGGGTTCCCTGATGACACACACGGTGGGATTTGGTGTGATCTGACAGCACGGGATGGACGCGGAGCCCGAAAACGGGGACGAGCAAGACCTGCTCCTAAGGGTCAGAGCAGGCTGCTCCTGCTGACAGCTTTCTGTCCCTCGCTGGTACAGACAGGAATCATGTGTCTCTCTGAGCATGGCTCCAGGAGGAAATCTGGGTTAACCCCAGCAGTGCCACCCAGAGCGGGAATTGCTGCTCCTGCACCAAGGACCGAAGGATTTGTTCGCATCCTGTGCACTGGAGGCTTTTTCTTTAGACAAATACTAACCCCATAAACCCATTTCATACCAAGGCTGTCCAGCCCACATTAAAGACCCCAAGCAAGTTCAGAGAACTCTGAATTCATTCTGTCCTTGAATCTGTGCTCCTCCAATCAATCCAGCAGGGACAAACACACATTATTTGAGCAAACCAGGACCTGAAATAACATCCCCAACTCGCCCTCCTGTGCCTGGATATTGCAGCACAACCAAAATAAACAAAACTGCCTGTAAATATCCTAGGGGGGAACAGAGTGACAGCTGCAGAGATCCAAAATGCCGTATAATTAAATAAGGGAAGCAATCAGAATATCTGATTTTGGGACTGGGAGGAAGGGGGATGCTGAAGAGGCAGGGCTTGGGTAGCACTTTCCAAGCATCCCCAGGAGAGCCAGGGGAACTGATCGGGATCTTTATGGCATCCCAGCAGAACAGAGGGGCCCAGGACTGCCCAGAGCCCCCGGCGCCCTGCCTGGAGCCCGAGGAACGGAGAGGGAAGAGCGTCACCTACTGAAGCGCGGCCAGCACTTCCCCCAGCACCGTAAGCTGCTTATGTCCCCACGAACCCTCCAGCAGCCTCCCCGCTCAGCTCCCGGCCCCGACAGCATCACCAGGACGCTCACACGTGAGCTGTCACAAACGCTGTGACAAACGGGGAGCACAGAAAGCCCCCAGCCCCGCGATGAGCAGCTGTGCCGCGCTGGGCTGGTGGGGAGGCAGGGACAGGGATGCAGCGGGGGCCATGTCACTGCAGATCCGCTCCATCCCAGCGTTCCCAGCACACGCTCCGCGCTCCTGGTAGTACGCTGGGCTATTATGCAACTCCTCAGCCCGACTGCACAGCACAGAAGGCCGCAGAGCACTGCAAGAGAGGGGCTTTTTTT
>VXBT01007291.1:410262-429477 GCA_013400235.1 Oriolus oriolus | reverse complement strand
CCCCTCACTCTGCGGGAAGGGAGAGTGACACCAGCACCCCCAGAGTGGGCATTTCGGGGGTGGGGACAAAAGGAAGAAAGCAGGTGGGTTGTGGGCAGTGCACAGGTACAGGAGGAGTGCTCAGACACGAGGAGGGACTGACGTGGGGAGGAAAGAAAAGAGTGAGGGGGGACAGGCAGGCGGGGGAAGCAGCGATGGTGCGGAACAGCCATACCAGAGACCACGTACAGAGCCACTGACACGTGCGGAGCAGAACGCCGGGCGGAGGCTCCTCGGCTGCACCCCCTGAGCGCACTCACCTCGCACAACACTCACAAGCGATTGGGCCTGACCTAGTAACTCTTTGGTGCACGCTCAGCTCGGGCTGGAGGCATCAAAGCACCAGCTAAAGGTGAGCTCGGCGCCAGCATCAAGAGGCATCCGTAGCTGCGTGGCCCTGCCCGGATTGGCGGAGCACGGTGACTTCATGCCGCCCCATTCATCCCCCGAGCTTCTCCCTGCCGGTCCTCCTGGCCTACTTTGCTCCAGTAAATCAGTCTGGAGCCTGTGAGCCAGCCCGGCCAGCCCAGGAACGCTGCTCGCAGCTCCCCAGAGCGCCCTGGCACCGGGCAGACGTGAGCGAAGCTGGCTGCGAGGGAGGCAGGGAAAACACTGCAGAGCTCAGTCAAATTAAGAGCCTCTGAGGGCGAGGAACATCAGTGCCTGAAAGTGCTTATTCATCCCCCGGTGCTCAGGCGCGCAGCAGGAGCACGCAGAGACCGGCAAATCAATTTAAACGCACCGGAGGGCAGCTCAGCCTCTGCAAAACCAGAGCGCTGCTGCTCCCCTGGGCACACGGGCGTTTCACACTCCCACCCCCGGGGAGCAGACCCACGGCAGGTTAATATATTCAATTTTTCAGAGCCCTGCCGTCAGCGTGTGCTGGATGGGAACGGAACAGAGGCCACGCTCCCGCAGAGGGTCCAGCAGGCTGGGAACAGGCAGCAGTCAGCACCCAAAGCACCCCCGAACGGGGCCGCCGGCACAGAGAGCGCTCCTGGCTTGGCACACAGAAAATGTCTGTTCTGCCGTGTGTCGGTGCTGCGATGCGTTCATGCGTGCTTGCACAAACCAGAGCTGGCACACTGCACCTCTGTACTCAGAACACACAAACCCTCCGGAGGAGAGGAGGGTGAGATGGGATCTTGGGAAGGAATTCTCCCTGTGAGGGTGGGGAGGCCCTGACTGTGGCTGCCCCTGGATCCCTGGAAGTGTCCAAGGCCAGGCTGGATGGGGCTTGGAGCACTCTGGGATAGTGAGAGGTGTCCCTGCCCATGGCAGGGGTGGCACTGGATGGGTTTAAGGTCCCTTCCACCCCAAACCATTCCATGATTCCATGAAATACAGCCTCATCAGGGACATAAAGCTTCTCTTCCAAACACTTATTTCAACCCCCTAAGACATCCAGTGCAGACACAGAGATCCTCAAACAGCAAATCCACACACAGTGGACAATCTGCCCCCCAATCCCTCCTTCATTAAGCCACTGATGCCCCTGACATTTCTACTTCTGTGATTTTCTCCAAGTTCACAGCAGCGTGGGAGGGGAAAAAAGCCCACAACAGCTTCATGAAGGACTTTCAGCAAATCCTGAGCTAAAGAATCATAGTTTTGCAACTCACAAAAAGTTGAATTTCCACGTTTCAGCCTCTCTACAGCAGAGGCTCTCTGTAGTTGCAGCAGCTCCTGAACTTAAAAGCAAACAGGAAACATCTCCCGAGGAAGTCCAGTGTTCGGAAGGGAACAGCCCACTGTGAAATGCCTGAGCTCTGGGTAGGAATTCAAGGCTCTATAAATAGCCACAGCCATGGTCGTGTTAGCCTGGGGTTCCAGCTCCTAATTGCCTCCAAAAGGATATCTTAAAAATTAGAAAACATTGCTTTTTGTAAGCATTACCTGTCCCTTCAAATAGCCACAACTCACAGCCAGCAGGGCATCCTCTGCGTGGCTCCACCCTCACCAGAGCAGCCTCACCTCTCCAAGACTCCCAGTGACTAAAAAATTCCCTTCTTCATGTGCCCACGCAGTGCAAACAAAGGGCTGAGGAGGCTCAGACAGATTAATTTGCCAGGAAAGGTGCGTGACCTGCAGGCAGAGAATTCACTGCACTGCCTGGGAGGCACCGCTTCAGCCACACTCTGATTCTCCCATATGGTAAAAAAGGATGTTAGAGAAAGGAGTTAGAGAAGCAGCAAAAAAACCCCAACCCTCTGTGGGTCTGTGAAATGCATGCAGAACAAAACCTGTTAGTGACAGAACCAGTGGGAGGGGAGATTAGAAACAAATCAGGAAATGTTACGGGGAGAGAGAAAGAACTGCTACAGAGAACGTCAGGACATAAGGAGGAGAGAGTTCCATGGGTATGCACCTCGGATACAGGTGTACAGATCCCCGGGAAAATGTGGCAGGTGGGTAAAATCCTGAGTCCTTCCCGAAGTCAGCAGTGATCTGCAGCGTTACAGGGCAGAGCAGATGCCATCACAGCATCTGCCAGCCAGGGCACACCTCCATTTCCCTGGGAAAAAACCTCAGCAGGGACTCCCTCTCTGCTGCAGCAGCTGGGAAGTCACATGAGGCTTCATTTCCAGAAAAAAAAAATATGCATTTCTCTCTCTCTCTCTCTCTCTGGGCATGATGGGAGCTGTAGTCCCATGGCCAGAGCAGGGAGTGCCCGAGAGCCATTTCTGAGCTGTGGCTGCAGCCTCTGTGCTGGGCAGCACCGTGGGGCTCGGGCTCCTGGCAGGGAGAGGAAGGCGGGACAGCAGCGCAGCACCTTCGGCTGCTTGGAATTAGGGAAAGGAGACAAGCACCCCTCCATCGAAAGGAGGAAAATAATTCCCCAGAGAGACTTGGGGATAGGAAGAATATTTGCATCAGGAGACTGAGGAGGGCAGAGACACCGGGATGACTCAGATCGTAACTGCTGCTTTCTTGAGCAGTATTTTAATAAAAGATCCTGCTTTCACACAGCCTTTTGGCTCCTTCCCTCCCCTCATTGTCCTGCCTGTTTGAACTCAACCTTCCTTTCACCCGAGGTGGTGCAATAACCTCTCCCAGCCCAGCAAAGGCTCAGTCGCTCTGAAAAGCTGGGTAACAGAGAACTCTGTGACTCAGGGCATGCTCAGAGAGAAATTCCTCGCTTCACTTCTGGTGAATTCCAATGAAAATCGTTTCCTAATTTTTTGCCGTCATTGCCGAGAACTCGCAGCCGCTGTGAGAAGGCAGCAAGACGTCACTACCTCGGGCAGAAATATTGTGGCCTGATCAGCTTTTCATTCAGAGACAAAGAGATTCTGAAATACCTCGTGGCCTGAAATAATTCCCATCACACCACAGCCCAGCACCTGAACAGGACAAGATTTCCACTCAGGATAATGCTGAACATGCAGACTCCCAAAATCAAGAGTGCTTTTAAATGCCTTTAGACCTGTTGGAACTTAAGTCTTTCCAATCCATCAAGATAAATCTCTATATAGAGTCCAACAACCTGCAGCGCCTGGGCTCGCACTGCCTGAGGGATCATCCATGGAGACACTGGAGAAACCAAACCTTCTGTTCCCATCTGGATCTGTGGGGTATCTCATGCAATATCCTATAAAAAAATAACCGCAATTTTCAGATAAAAGGGTGAAGAACGCACACTACGATTTTTTTTTTTTTTGCTTTAAGAATAAAAACCACTAGAGGGATGACTGCAGAGGAGGGGAAAGATCCTGAATCCTTCATTTCTGAAACTTGAGACAAAAGCAAGCCGCTAAAACAAGGGCCCAAGAACACAACTTGAGGCATTTCAGATCAGCACTGAGAGCCTCCCTCAGCCCCTCTTGCACGTTCAGGGGCTCTCCCAGTGACAGTGGCATCAACCACACGGCAGGACAAGGGCTGCCAACAGGAACACTGTGCAGAGGATGCCCCTTCCCCACAGTGTCACACCCCACAGAGCCGCACTCCCTCGGGCAACCCAGAGTCAGTCCTGGCTTCTCAGGGCACCGAGGGCTGGCAGGTGCTGCACAAAGCCCAAGCTCACGTAAAGAAGTCTAAGCCTGGAGCAAAGATCCTTTTCCAGAGTAAAGAAATCATGAAATCTGACAGTGCTGGAAGCTTTGCCAGACCCATTATCCCCCAAACAGGCCTGCGTGCCCATGGCCTGGCACTGAAACAGCACGAAGGGGCTCAGGGGAGCCAGCACAGAGCAGCCAGAGGTTTGGGACTGGGCACTCACAAGGGAAAGGAAAGCAGGCAGCAGAGAAAGCTTAAGGAAAAGGATTGGGTTAAAGTTGGAGGAGAAGAGGGGAAAAAAAGCAGAGGGGCTCAAGGACAGAGCGTGGCTGGTGCCATCCCAGTGCCTGACCTCGTTACACACACGCCACCACCTCATCACCAAAATGCACAACGAATACTCTGCACAGGCCAGGGAGGGGATGGATGGGGAGGGAAAGGAGAGGGGAGAGGAGAAGAAGAAAGGCAGAGGTCGGCAGCACTCACACGGTTACAGTCATCGGCAGGAAGGGGGGAGTCTGTCCCAGGCCAGCTCCCAGCAGCCTGAGGGAGCGTCCCTTCAGCAGCAGGGGAGGAAACACTGCTGCATTCAAAGAGGATAAAATCCCAGCTGGGTTACACACGCACAGTGGGGCAGGGGGAAAAGCAGCACAGAGCCGTGACCTCGGAATCCAGCGTGGAAGGATGCAGTGCTGCCATGGAGGCAGCTCTGGGATGGCTTTTTGGGGTTGTTGTGGCCACTGCAGCCTGGCCCCAGAGGAAGCAGCAGTGACGAGGCTGGCGAGAGGGCAGAGCTGTGGAGAGAGCTCCGGAGCTGCGCAGGAGGCACTGGGCTCTCCTGTCTGCTCTCAGATTTCTCCCATCACAGGCAATTCGATTTTAAAGGAACAGCTGCCTCGGAGCCCTTTGCCAGATGCAGTGCTGCTGTGGGGTGAGCTGCAGGAAGCTGGCAGGATTCATCCTCTATTGAAACAAAGAGAGTTGGAGGGTGATGATTACTGGAATGAAATTCTCAAGGCCAGAATTTACCAACCAGACTGTCCACTACCACTGTCACAGCTTTTCCCAAGTCTCCTGAAATGGGAGAAAAGACCTGGTGAAAAGTGTGGATGTTCATCTCAGAAGGAAGCCGGGGGATGCCTTGCAGAGGTAGAATCCACAAAAGGGTGTTCCAAGCTCGTTCTGAATGGTTGGTACCTCCCCTTTTGGACTGCTGGCTATGAAGTGTGAAGATGCACTTATTTCCCAAGGTTACCACTGCAAATCTTTTCATATTCCCAAGATTTACAGCACTAAAAGCCAGGAACAGGCCACGATGAAGGGTGTGTGTGCTGACTGCAAAGTCGGGAAAGAGCTGATTTGTTCAGGGACTCACACTGAGAGCAACCTCTACGACACAGGAGTAGGAGAATCCTTCACCAAACCAGTGCAAAGTAACTCGAATTCCCAGTTCAGACCAGGGGAATTTTTCTGTTCCTACAGAGAATGAAGAAGAAATGCCCTGCAGTGAGCAGCTGCATTTCAGAAAGCACTGATGGCTGTAACCAAAGGTCTCTGTGAGGACAGGAGCACAGGCATTCCAGCTGAAGGGAGCTATTCCCAGATCCCTTCCCACCACTCACGACCTGCCAGAGTCCCAGGGGAAGCTGAGGCAGCACCAGCGTGGCTCAAGAGCAGTTTCTCCTCCAGCTGCTTGGGCAGAAGGATCAGCATCCCCCTGTGCCTTCAGCTTCCCTAAGCCAGGGCTGTGAGCAGCAAAACTCCAGTTTATTGTGGGCCCAGATTCTCCAAAAATTAAAGTGGGAGAACAAAAAAAAAAGATATTCTGTAAAAAATAAACCTTCTGTCCCTGCCCTCCAGCATATGCCAGTCCTGCCTGCTGATTTACTGGCTCCACAAGTGGGTTTGAACTCACTCATCCCTGCACAATTCCTCCCCACCTGTGCATTTATCCTTTCTCTGCCCACTGCACATCAAACAAGGCACTATAAATGAGGAGATTTTGCCCCAGCCTCACCCCCAAGATTAAGTGAAGCTTGAAATCGCTGAGATTTCATTAGAAACAGAGGCAGATTAAAGCTGTAGCAACCCAAGGGGCTCCTACCTCGAGACACCCTTCTCACCCCACTGCTGGGAGTCACAAACCCCTGGGAAAAGGGTGGGGAAAGATGGCATTGACTCCTCACAGACACCACAAGCAGCAGCTCCATCTGCTAACTCGACTCTTCAGCACAAGAAGAGACACTCCACGGTCCAGCTGGGATGTCTGACATCGTATTTTAGAGTTTTATTGAGTGGATACACATTGCCACCTCCCAGGAAGTCTTCTGAAATGGGAAACTTCCCTTTCAAGCTGGGTTTTGGCTGCGAATGTCACAAAGAAGCTAAAGGACGTGTTTCATCACGTGCATTCTCACCTTTTATTTGTCTTCTCTATGGGTCAGACCCACAGATCGAGTTCTGTGCCTCTGAGATCACTTTTTGCTCCCCCTTAAACAGCACACGAGGCCCCAGAGCGTCCCCTAGGAAACTCCACATGCAAATAACATTAACAAAATACTTTTGTGCCAACAGCAAACCGGATTTGCAACGATTCACAAGGAAATGAGGTTCGAGAAAAAGGGGTCCTGAAGAGCTGCACCCCATCCCAGCCTGCTGTACTCAAACACCACCTTTGTGTCACTGCCCTGCACTCAGCAGGGGCCCCACGCAGGGTGGGAGCAAGGGATCAGTGCCCTTCCAGGGCTTCTCTTTGCAGCAGGAGCACCAGGCACACTCATGGCGTGACTCACATCGTGCTTTCCGATGCCACCCCAGCCGAAATGTTCCCAGCACGAAGGAAGGTGGGCTCCTGTGACAGGCAGACAAAGAGGTGTTGCCCACACTCTGCTTTTTCTCAGGGAACCCTGCACTCATTTGCAGCATCCATTCGTTCTGATATCAAGACATGGCTGGTACGGCTAAAATTCCAAAATCCTTTGGGTCTGGGCACATGCAATAGGATTGGAAGGACAGTTCTAGCCCCTGTATAAGCCCCTAAATGTATCCCACACCCCCCCCCATCTTAAAAAGGCATCCCCGTGAGATGAGGTGGGAAGCTCTGACCTGGAGATTTAAAGCCAAGTCTGCAATGCAAACCCCAAAGCCGCCCCTCCCTGCAGAATCCTGGCCACACAGACAGGATTAACATCAGGCTGCCCAGTGAAACCCTCCCTTCTGGGCATCTTCGGAACCCCCAGCTCTGAAACCAGTTCAGTTCTGTGAGAGACTCTCTGATGGTTCATTTTATAGCAGAGCTGAAGTTTTAGTGCTGCAGCAGGAGCCCACAATGGCCTTGTCTTTCTTTCCTGGTCTTGCCCTTCATTTGGGCAACAATGGGGCCATTTTCAGGCAGTCTCAGAGGGCCCAAGGCAGGCTTGGTGGCCACACATCCCCTCTCAGAATGGGCTCCTTCTCTCCACACTCGGTGCTGGACGGAAGGAGGAGCGAGCAGAACAAATCTGAATTAATCCCCTCAGCAGCCAGCCCTGCTCTCCACAGCCAGTTGGCACCTCACAGCAAGGGCTGCTCCAGGGAAACCAGCCCTGAGTGGGGCGTGGGAGCCGGGGAACGAAGCGAAAATGCGAAACTCTCCCTGCGGGGCTCTCTGGTAGAGGTGTGAGCAAAACCTGGGCACTTCCAAGCAGGAAGCTCTGTCCCAGGAGCACAGAGAGATACCTTTGGGTCACTCACACCAAGCTACAGCCCCCAGAAAGCATCCCAGCCTCTTCTCTGCCACTTCTCCACCACAACAGTCCGAGGATCCCGGCGTTCCCGGGGCACGGAGCTCACGGGGTGACCATTGCTTCAGGCCTGGAAGTGAAATGCAGTTACACAGCTGAAAGTTCTGCTCTTGGGAACAGCAAGGGAGGGTAAGGAGCCTGCCCAGTGTCTCAGAGAAGGAAAAAGAGGGACATGAAAACACCTCTGCACCTCCTCCTCGTGTTCCTGAGCATCACGAGTGAGTGACGCAGCCGGGCGAGGTCTGACAGTGACAGGCAAAGCACAGCAGGGCTGATCTAATCCTGGCTAAACCCAGTCCAGCAGAGTCAGAACTTTCAATAAGAAACCAAAAACGAACAGTGGTGGCACCTGAGGAGCAGGGGGCACGTGGTGTTTGCATTCCCTGACTCTGCCAGGGGCCAGGCCGGCAGCCCAAGGGGAACAGAGCGGAGCTTAAGCTGCTCTCGTCAACCAGGGGTGAGAGGGGCAAAAAAGGGACATAATCTAAATATTAACCACCTTTCTTACCAAGAAACCAACCTGCAGCGTTCTGGTTAAACTCCTATTGAATATTAAGTCAAACTGACCCAGAGTTTGGAGCTAGATCCAGATCCAAACTCACTTCCAAGTTACTGCAAAAACAACATCAGGGTTCTGGTCAGGGACCCTGCGAGAGCTCAGCAGCCTCCAAGCCTTGCCCAGAACACTTTTTAAAACTTCCCTGAGGATGATCCCTCCATCTGTGAGGGAAAAAAGCTCCACAGGGATCTGAGTGGCAGCAGGACCCTTCCTAGCAGGGATCTGTGCTGGATCTTTGCAGGAAAAGGGGCTCAGAGCGTTGTGCCAAAAGGGAAAGGGACACAGGGAGGAACATGCAGCACAAGCAAGCCCTAAGGACATAAATAATATGGAATTTATCCATTTTCAAACTCTGACCTCTTTCCTGCTCTTCCCACAACTTCCTGGGAAAATTCAAGCAGCCAACAGAATTTCTTCAACTTGTCTCTGTCGCAAGTTTTTCCCTGATTCCCTTGAAAGCTCTCTTGTGAATTTTGATCCATTATTTGAGAAATACTTATTAGATTGCTCAGAGCACCAGCAAGCCCTGCAGCCCTGGAACTGCAAAACCAGGAGCTGCACGGATTAAGGAACTAAGATGAGATACAGGGCATATCAAAGACACATCTTAAAATTAACTGTGCTCTCCCATTTCCTCCATTAGATATGATCTCTGTGTAAATCATTTGGATTTACAGCAGTGTAAATGTAAATAATTTTGATTTATTTGTTCTTTTGTGTAAATAATTTTTTTTATTATCTCTCATAAACTGCCACTCACTTCCCTCTCCTCCATTTCCAGCCTTGCTTTCCAACCTTGTGCTTTTCCTCTCTTCAACAGTTTCTTTCCTCCTTAGGCTGAGTCTAAGGACTGATTTTTCCTCTGGTTCAGTAGCTCAACTTTTAATTAAAACAGACTTTGCATCCTTAAACCCAATGGGTGCCCCGGTGCTGTGACAAAGAACAAGTCCCCGGATCAAGCAGGGACAGGCTCATGAATTTGGGGTTAATTTGGTGAAAATTCAAGGTAATTCAGGCGTAACTTTGTCTCCTTTCAGTGATTATGGGGTCTGTCATGCACACATCTCATCCAAATCTGTGGCTCCATCCCAGCCTTACCCACCCTTGGAATTATTTTAAGTCAGGAACAATTATTTGGACCCCTTGACTCAGCTCTGCCTGAATTTGTACTTACACAGACGTGGTGTTTCAGCATCTGAGCAGCTCAGACTTAATTCACCACCTCGGTTTTCCTGTGAGGTAAAAAAGGAACTCTCCTGATTTCATAAATAGCGACACAAAGTGACTCACCCAGACTCACCCAGGCAATCAGCAAGCGGAGAAATGAGCCCTAAATTCACACAAAACCTCTTTCCAGCGCATCCTACTAAATGCTTCCTTCTAAAAATACCCACAAAGGACATTTTTTTTGCCCGAAGATGAAGTTTAACTCCCTCTCAGCACAACCCAGGCCACGGCAGAGACAAGGTAACTTACATGGATTTGCAGAGGGAAAGCTTTTTCCTCAGGGAGGAGACGCAGGGGTGGCAGCCCTGCCTCACCACCGTGCCACAGCACGCCTTGCCAGGGCACGGCTTCTGCACCATGGCAGCGCTTCCCAGCCCTCCAGCCAACAGCAGCACTCACACCTCGGGAGAAAGCATCGCCAGAGAGCCCCAAATGCAGCCAGAGCGGGGCAGAACGTCCAGTCTGCTCCTAAAGCCTGCAGGAGACGGAGCGCGGCCCTCGGGAATCCCTCGCTGCCGTGGGAGCTCCACCGGCAGCACCTCGGGGGAAGATCCCGGCCGTGAGGGTTCCAGCCCATCCCCAGCTGCGTGTCCTTCGGTTTTTCCATCTCAGAATCGACTCAGCAGCTCAGCAGCCCTTTGCTGTTGGCTTCTTTCAGCACTTTCCCAGCTGTCCCGAGGCCGGTGCAGCTCGTTCCCTGCTCTGAGGGCAGCACAGGCTCCTTCTGCTCCTGCCCTCCCTCCTCGGGGGTGCCAGGGGCAGCGTGCCAAGGCAAGGTGCACCTTCCAGGGCACAGCACGTGCCTCCCTGCCCTCCTTTCCGCCCACATCCTACAGGACTGATGAAATCCTGCGTGGTTGTGGGGTTTTTAGGGGTTTTTTTAAGGAGCTGACGTACGATGGTCAGTAGGTAAGTGAGCAGAACTGCCCTGGGGTTGTTCGGAACAGAAGCTCAGAGCTCCCAACCTGTGCTTGGAGGACCTTTTGTTACTGGTCAGAAAAATGCCAGCGTAAAAGCAGCAAAAAAATCCTCCTCATTCAGTTTCTGGAGGTCTAAAAGATTGAAGATGCCTCAGAAACAACCTTCAGCTGTGTTATTTATAAGAGCAGACAGCAAGCTCTCAAAGGCTTCGTCAGCCTTCTCACTAATTCATGTCCAGCTTACATTAAAAGGTGTGTTTGAGTTATTTTTTGGTGAAGTTCCATGAGCACAAACCACCAATATCTGAAGGAAGAGTGTACCAGTGGATCCTGAGGGAATTACATCAGCAAATGAGAGAAAAAAGACAGCAGAAAAGGCCATTTACTATCCCCCACATGGATCATTTTAGGATCCATGAAAACAGAAGTTAATTGTAATTAAATTTAGGCAGCAGGAATGTTGCTGGTCCCAAATTAAGAAGTCAGCAGGCTCAGCATCGCCGTGGCTCTGCAATAAATAGTTTTGAGATCTGACTGCTGCTGAAATCTGCCCCTTCCAGCCAGGAAAATATTCCTATCACCAATCTAAATGCTCTGTTTGGTCCTCCTCTGAAACAGGCGACACTTCCAAATGATCCCCTGCTTGCTGCGCCCAGAAATTTATTAACAAATCCCAACCCTGTTTAACCTGTGGAACTGCAGCTCAAATGGAGTAACAGCGCATCACACAGAGGTGATGCCCTCGTAACCCCCCTGCTTTGCTGTCCCACTCTTTATTTCCTGGCTGCAAACAGTCACCTGTCAGTCAATTAGGGATGTTTTGTTAATTAGTCCAGGCTCCACAGCATAGGGGAGTTGGGTAAGTGGAGTGAAACAGAGAGGAGAAGGTGAGCTACAACTCCCAAGTGCTGCTTCTGAGCCAAAAACTCACCGTAACCCCCTACAAATCACAAGTTCAGTGAGTAAAATGCAGCTTAACCCCCCAGAGAATCCCAGAAACCCAAATCCAGCTGCATCCAGGGATATTTGTAGGGAAACAGCCCTGCAGGACCTGCCCCAGGATACAAAGGCAGTGACAACTCAGGACTCACAGTTCATGCCCAGTACAAGAAAAACTCAGCAGATTCAGGCTCAAAAATTGACCTACAAGATACAGCAAAACTCCTCGTCACGTGGCTCTGAGCAAGGCAACATCCATAAATCATGCACCAAAATGAACAACAAAAATCGGTTTTCAACAGCTTTTGTGCCAGTGCTGCAATTTGAAGCAGCCATTAATCAACCCAAATTAAAGTTTCTTCTGGAACTTCACAGCAGTTCTCACCCAGCTGCTGCACGCGAGTTCCAGACTTCAGGATGGTCACAACGCTTCAAAAGTGAATAAAACCAAGCTCAGGGGTGTCTGTGCTGAGGGCAGGATCCACACAGGGAATTCCATTTGTGTGTTTTGACGGATCAGTCACCAACACACAGCAAGTCTGATGAAGCTGCTACAGCAGCTGGAAGTTGGGGAATGAGCCTCAAAAGAAAATTCAGGCTAATTCGGGGGCTGGATGCATTGTCCCACTTTTAAGGTGATGAAAAATGCAGCTCTTTAGACACCGACATGACCAATTTAAATCGCATTTCTTGTTAAACAGCTCTGAGAAATACAAGGGAAATCAGTCAGGACCTCGAGCAGCTCGGCAGGTGCTGCTGCACTGGGTGGTGCCAGCACAGCACGGGCACAGACTCACCTGTCCTCACGCAGGAAGGGGCTCAGGAACCGGGCAGAGTCATCGTCGTGGCTGCTCTGCTGGCTGCTCTGCTGGCTGCTGCAACACGAGACAGGGACAGTTAGAGCTGGGGAACCTCCTGGGAACACTCAGCTTTAATCCAGATCAAGGAAAACACAGACAGAGCTGGGGAACCTCCTGGGAACACTCAGCTTTAATCCAGATCAAGGAAAACACAGACAGAGCTGGGGAACCTCCTGGGAACACTCAGCTTTAATCCAGATCAAGGAAAACACAGACAGAGCTGGGGAACCTCCTCTGGAACACTCAGCTTTAAATCCAGATGGAGGAAAACACAGACAGAGCTGGGGAACCTCCTCTGGAACACTCGGCTTTAATCCAGATGGAGAAAAACACAGACAGAGCTGGGGAAACTCCTGGGAACACTCAGCTTTAATCCAGATCAAGGAAAACACAGACAGAGCTGGGTAACCTCCTCTAAAACACTCAGCTTTAAATCCAGATGGAGGAAAACACAGACAGAGCTGGGGAACCTCCTCTAAAACACTCATCTTAAAATCCAGATGGAGGAAAACACAGACAAATCTGTGTAACCTCCTCTGGAACACTCGGCTTAAAATCCAGATCACAGAAAACAGATCTTTGTGACCTGTGGAAAACTCAGCTTTAAACCCAGACAGAGGAATTCATGGATAAATCTGTGTAACCTCCTCTGGAACACTCAGCTTTAAATCCAGATTCACACTCCACATTCGGGGTTGAAAAGAGAGAACAACAGGGAGGCATTAAGATTATATCTCGTTCACAACTGGCACGAGGGTTTGGAGTCTCTTCATGTCAGTGACACATTTCCTGAGAGCTTTCCAGGAGGAACAAGTGACCTTGCACATCACCTGGACAGCCCCTCATCGCTTCTTACAGCCAAACATTCCAACACCAAACTGCTGCGGGTTTACACCCGCCCCAGTCCCACGCAGAAGTAGAAAAGAGCAGTTAAAACCCATTTTTGAAGTGGCCAGTGGAGAATTTCTGGCGAGACTTGCAGGCTGAGCCCACAAGATGTCACCCTCCCCCCTGAAGTGGGTGGTTTTGGGAGAAAATTGTATTTCCTGCACATTCATCCTGCCGAGTTCGCCTCACTCCCCACCCCAGTAGCTCCAGGGGCTCCTCAGGATTCCTGCTGCAGCTTCGTTTCCTTGCAAGAGCTTTTCTGCTGAGCGTGGGTAGAGCTGATCCTGCCTCCAGGTAAGGCTGGAGGTGTTCCCAGGCGAGATTTCATCCGCTCTGCCTGGGTACCACTGTCCCTGAAATCACGGTAAACCAGCAGCACAGACTTGTCTGGGAGCTCAGACTGGGATAAATGTCTCTGCTGGTAGGATCTAAATTGTTCAATAAAACTGCTTCAGGTCTGTGTCACATGCTTGCAGTCACAGCTTCTGCTGCACCTGCACCATCGCATTGTCCAGAGGCACAGAAATGTAAATATGAGACAAAAAAAAACCCTCACCAAATGACATCTTTTCCTTCTAAAGAACAGCAGTTTTTAGCCAGTAACGCCTGTTTTGGGGGAAACAGCACCAAAACTGCAAATAGCACATTTCCATAAAGCGTACTTGGTAATTAAAAAAACAATAAAGGGATGGGTTTTCTCTTCCCACTCCTGATAAGAGCTTTTGCCACAGAATTTGCCGTTTTCTGCCAAGAATAAAAAGCCAGTGAATCTTAATTTCATTCAGTATTTTCCTCAACCACCTTCATTTTGACCAGCTGCTTCTCTGAGGCGTTTAAGGGCTCCCCCTTATTGAACACCACCTCTCTGAGAACACAACACCTGTCTTGGGGACACATTTAGCATTTGGGAGACATCACCTGGCACTGTCCCCTATTTCTGCCAGTTCATGTAATGAGACAGAACATTGTTACTGTTATGAGAGAGGAGAGAAGGCTGAAGCTTTCAGAAAAAGCTAATTACTGATCAATACTTATAAAAATCCTCGAAAAACCAATCAGAAATCGGCCACTGAGGCTGGGCATAGGAAAGCACAAAACTCCTGCAATAAGGGAATGAGAATTCTGTATCGGCTGGGTAAGAACGATACATTCCTAAAAGCAAAGAAACGTTTTTCTTGCACTTCTCAGCTTAATTATGGCCCAGTGAACCGGGAGAGAGCACACAGGGAACCACATTTACCCTCCTCTGTGTCAAAGGAATTTCCCCCCTTTAGGTAAGAGGAAGCATTGCAGGGACTATTTCTGTAATTCCTTGTTTCTGCACAGAAAACCCTCCCACCACACTCTGCCATTTCAATTCAGATGGAGCAGATGGAACCAAACTTACCCAAGGAGAATTCCCAGTCTATGCCAGCCCAGCAATGCTGGGAACACCACGTTAAAATTCCCTTTGGGACAGCCAAGGTGAACCTTAGACCTCTTTGCTGTTCACCCACCTATCAAAGTTCACATTTAAAATGAAGGTTTAAAATTTAACAGGACCCAGGTCTTGCAGCTCATTGAAATGCAACACCTTAGCTCGAGAGTACGAGAAATTAAAACCACAGAGAAATCACTTTTCACCCACTTGTCTCTCCAGCATGAGCTGTTCACTCCCAAGAGTGCTTTGCATAAAACTTTGTGAGCTTTTCACACAAAATAAAAGAATTTCAACCTTCTGGTTATGAGGCAGCAAAGCTGTTAAATTCACTGAAGCGCTCAGAGTGGCTGAAATGCAGAGCCCTGCTGTATAATGATGTTTTTCAGTCCATTTTAGGATAACCTGCTATTAAGTGTTCCTTTGGAACGCTATAATGACAATTTAGTCGTGTTGTCCCAGGGATAATGAAAGGAGATAAGAAAGGTGTGATTTGTACTGAGGAATAACATGGAAAGGAGTTTTCAGACTGAGTTTTGTATCCACACAGAAGGCCAAAAGCTGGGTGTAAAACTCTCAGGAAATCAGCAAAACAAGCTTATCTCGTTCCAAAGCTCAGCAGTGATAAACTTGAATTTGGACAAGGCTTAAATCTTTGGTGCACGAGCCCAGGGTGCCCCTTTCATTCTTGTAACTTCTAAGACCATAAAAATACTTTAAGGTTTGTGCCCTGTGGTTTTTCCTTAATTCTCATGCAAACTCATTACTTATTACTTTAGAAAATGAAGAAAACTCTTAAACACAGATTAACCAGGCCTTTTAACAATTAAATCTTTGAAGGTGCTGCTTCCAGCACTCCTTCACCAAGCAATTTATTCAGGTGACACAAGTACCAAAAAAACCCCCATTTTTCTACTGACTAAACCCAGGTGTTTGGGGAGGCAGGAATAGGAACCCAGAGCAAGCATTTTAATGCTTGTGCTTTTAGGGGTTCAGCACCCATCCCTGGATGAGCGTGGGAACCCAAATCACAGCTTAGATGGCGAAGCAAACGGATTTGTAACGTGAATTTAAGGCCATGGAATCACAGAATATTCTGAGGGGGAAGGGACCCGCAAGGATCATCGAGCCCAGCTCGTAAAGGGATCACACACACTTCGTTTGAAGTGTGGGAGAGATTTGAATTCGCTCTCGGGCCTTAAGTATTTAAATATTTCTCTTCTTGCGCTTGGGAAGGGTTAAAAGGGGCAGGATGGCCAAGCTCTCTCCTCTCACACCTCCTTCATTTCACCAAGAAAAACATCAACACCAACCTCCCCAGGCGAGCCCTTTCACCAGCATCTTATTTACCAACCAACAACAGACGCCTCCATCGGGAAGCAGAATCCCTGGAAAAACCGCTGTGATGAGGGACACGGGAATTAATTGTGGAATTCCATCGGCAGGCGCAGCGCAGGGCACGATCTGAGATGGCCCAATGGCAAATATTTGCTGAGCAGATAAGGTCAACAGCGTTTCAGTCCCAGGCTGTTTGTAAATCAGTCAGTTTTGATACTCTTGGGTGACTGGTCACCCCTAAACCACACAAATACTGGAAGGCAAATATTTGAAAAGAAAACCACCAACTACTGCACGAAGGCAGCGAGGTTCAGCCAAAAAAAATAACCAGGGCTGGTGGGATTCGCAGTCACTTGGCACAGGCTGCCATAAAGAAATGGCAAAAAATCTGCAGTCGCAGCAAACAGCCCATCAGCACTCCCGGGAGACAGGCATGCGGCAGCTGACAAAAATTTAAAAATCACTTTTCTGGGAGCACTTTAGGCCTCATTTGAACTTGCAGGTTCAAAAAGGAAAAAGTTGCATTGATGCTGAGGTGCTGCCAAGCCATCACTGGTGTGCTCTCACATTTCAGGTTAGAAGAGACGCCACATAAAGGGAAGTTTGTGCTCATGGGCTTTCCAAAGCCACCAAAAGCAGAGAACAGCAGCTGCTTCCCTCAGCTTTCCCCATCTGATACTTGTCTTCCCAAAAACCTCAATTAACCACCTCCAGCTACAAGCAAAAATGAGGGAGGGGGGGGGAAAAAGCATTTGCCTCTACCACGATGGGAACTGGGAAGTGCGTGTGCACTGAGCTCCCAGCGGAGCCATCAGTTCCTCCCACAAATGAGATTTTAACGAGAATTTCAGCAGAAACGAGCGAGCCCAGTGCACACACACTTCCCAGTTCTCGCAGCATCTCGCTGCGCTGCTGAGACAGGAGCAGCCCCACTTCCTCCCCTCGGAGCCACCGCCGGGACGGGGAAGTTCAGCAGCGCCTGAAGGACGGAGAAGTGCGGAATTCAGAGTGGTTCATTTCGCAGCTTCTCGGAAGGACCAAAACCTCACCCCAGCAGGGCTGTGCAGAGCTCTCCCCCCACCACAGCTCACGGCTGGAGCAGCTCCCTTTCACCACTTAACGCCTCCATGATATTACCCAAAGACTCAGATCGCTTTTCCACAATGGGAAAGGCTTTGTAGCCTTTAATCTTGCAGCTTTTTGGTTTTTTTCACTTTTCACAATCAGCGGGTTCTTAAAGGGGGGAAAAAAAATCGCATCACTCGGGTTTTTCTCTCTAGAAAGTACCACAATATTATTCACATGTGTTGAAGTCAGAAAGAGGGGAATGAGCATTAATTTATTCCCAGGAATGCTCAGGGTGAATTTAAATTTAATTAAGGAAAGCAAAAGCATTATGGACTACTTGAAATTAAAAGCTCGTTTACCTTTATAAGCCAATTCAAAACACCTAAGCCACCTATTTGTAAATAGTATTTCTAGCTCAAGTTCCAACAAATCAGCAGTTCACTGTTAACTGATTTATCTCACTGGACTGACCAAGGGAAATTTTTTTAAGGAAAAAAAATATAATTTTTACCTCTTTCCAGCACAGAATGTGAAGGGGAGCAGCCTCAGAGCCCAGTGCTGAGTAGCGCTGGAGACTCTCCCCTCATTTATCCCACAGTATGAGATAAGTTATCAGGATTTCATCTGAAAAACCTCCACAGTTGCGTAGCTGGAAGCTCAAGAAACCTCCAGCTCCTCAGCACAGACACTCTTCTGAGCCGGGATGGAATTCCGCTAATAATACACTTCATTTTTAACGTGTTAGAGGCATTTTAGGACTTAGACAAGTCTTTCCTTTTGGATGAGCCCACAGTGAGTGTCAGAGTTTCCAGCAGAAAACCAGCCAGAGTAAATTCATCTGTAGAAGTGTCAGAAGCTGCTCCCCACTGATCCAACAAAATCCACAAGTTCTGCGTCTTTTGCAGCACCAACATTTCATCCTTACCCAATCCTGATCTTAGGCCAGAGGGAGAGCTGTCCTTAAATTTAAGCCTGAGTGATCCACTCAGCAGTTCTTACCCAAAAAACACATACAGGTCCTGAAATTACAAGCAAGGGTGGCTTGAAGAGGTAAATAATAAATTAAAGCTGACCAACTGCCTTATGCCCACATCAATAATGGATGCTGGCTGCACGCACAGCAAGATGCCACCAGGCTGCCTCTGGAGAAAGAAACGTTGTCACGTCTTAATAAAAAATTTGTGCATCTGTGCGCAGGGTTGGTGGTTTACAAAGCTGTGTGCAGGTAAACAACTTCACTGCCTGGCTGGCAAATGATGGCTGAGGGGTAGAGGAGAAGCTGTCATAAAAAATCATCCTATTTATCCTCTGCACACCAGCCTTGAGGTTTGCACCATCGTTCCTGCGAACAAGGACGCGTTCCAGGGACAGTCCTACCCCCAGGAATTGCCTCCCTGCTCTCTTCTCACCTTGAACAGAGCTGGGGCAGGGGCAGGGAAGGCTCCCACAGCTGTCCCTGGGGTTTAATGGGAGCAAAGGAACAGCCTCCCTCCTGCTCTATCAGCTTTTAGAGAGCCAGCAGGTAAACAAACCTCACCATTATCCAGGCTGTTAAAAACTAACCAGCACGCTGGAGTTCCTGGATGAGAAAAGCAGACCTGGAGCATTAGAGACAGCGTTTGGAGCACTGAAAGAGTTTGTTTGTTCACTTGGATGCTCGCTGTATGCTAATGGTCACAGAGCTACTGCTCTTGCTCGGGGCCATGTGAGCAGAGCGAGGAGCAGCTCAGCTGGAGCACAGCTTTCCTGGGAAAACCCTGCCACCGAGCAGGTACCTGGCCACAGAACGGGGGTAAAACTCACCAGGCTCCAAAAATGAAATTCCAGCAGCTTGATAGCAACTCAGCCAGAGAAATGGAGCAACGGGGAGCAAACTGAGTTTATTTCTCCAGTGGGAGGCACAGCCTGATGGCTGCCCCTGACGCCTTTTCCTGGTCTGAAAATTAAGAGAGCTGAACACAGTTAAGAGGGAAAAAGGGTTTTACCTCGGTGTTTATTGAAGGACCCTCAGGGGCGCCGAAATGCACATCGAAATGCACCCCGAAATGCCCCCCGAAGGAATGGCCCCCCACGATGTGATGTGTGTGCAATTATAGGCCTTGCTAATTAGCACATCTATCAAAGATTGCCCAGGGAGGGACTCCAGCGAGACCCCTCAGCGAGGAACCTTCCCCTGGCT